>JANBXA010000731.1:10212500-10240000 GCA_030556225.1 Cricetiscus sungorus | reverse complement strand
GTCTGTGTATTTGTGTGTGTGTGTGTGTCTCTGTGTATTTGTGTGTATATCTGTCTCTCTGTGTGTATTTGTGTATGTATGTGTCTGTATATGTGGGTGTGTCTGTGTGTCTGTATATGTGTGTGTTTCTGTGCATGTGTATCTGTATGTGTGTGTGTGTTTGTGTGTGTGTGTGTGTGTGTGTGTATGTGTGTGTGTATGTTTGCGTGTGTGTGTTGGTCAAGAGGCCAACATTTGAGAGTCCCCTCTCTCCTTACATCACTGAGTACTGATGACCAAATGTGGGTCATCAGGCATGATGGCAAATTCCTTTACTCACTAAGGCATGTCACAGCACCTAACAGAACTTATTCAAGGTGTTGGGACGAAAGTTCAGAAAGCTCAGCCACCAAGAAAGGCAAACCTACAACCCCAGCAGAAAAGGGGCCTCCCCATAGATGCTACCTAACAACAGAGGCACCTGACACGGATGTAAGGAAACATGAGACTTCTCACCCTGGCAGACACGACAGGAAGCAGACATGGGTCAGCTTTTCTCTACCCTGCCCGAATTCCTGACCCACAGAATAGTGACACAATTGCTTTAAGCCAGTAACTTGGGGTACTTTGTTCTCTAGCAGCACTGGAATGCTGAAATAAAACATTAAGCAGTAGAGCAAGTGCTAGGGCCAGAAAGAGGGAATCTGCAGTATGTGCAAACTAGAGATTTCAGAAGTCTCAGACTTGGACTGGAGACTACCTGCTGCTTCTACGGGCACATTAGCCACCTCACTGAAGAGGGCAAACCACTGGGCTAAAGCAGCAGCCTAGACAGATGTTTCTGTTCATTCATTCGCAAGACCTAAGGCATAACCCTCTTTTATTCTCTACCTCTAGATGAGCATTCTCCCTGTTTCCCACCAAGCTGTAATGGTGAGACTGCATTAAAAAAAAAATAAGATTTTTTAGAGGAAGGCATTCCTTTTAAAGGGGCCAGTGGACTGGCATGGTGGGTAAAGGTGCCTGCCACCAAGCCCAGTGACCTGAGTTTGATTCCTTAGACTCCCACATGGTAAGAGAGAAAGGACCTCTGCACACTGCTCTCTAACTTCTATACACTCACTGCCCCTACACTACTATCACCGATAGATTAACAGATGAGAATAAACTAGATTCACATGAGCAATTCTGCAGATGCCTTCAATCCTCATCTGCTATCAGCAACAGAGATAATGCTCTTCTGAGTCCCATAGCAAAGGGCACACGGCTGAGGGATGGGGTGGATCTGGCGTTGCTGAAGAAGCCGGAAACTCACAGAACATGACTTACACGATACCACTCAAGGATTGATGTCTAGGAACAAGCACGTCTCAGTGACAGCTGAGGGTGTAGGCAATGAGGAGAAATAAGAGTCAGCTACCTGTTCTTTAGGCAATGAGGAGAAATAAGAGTCAGCTACCTGTTCTTTAGGCAATGAGGAGAAATAAGAGTCAGGTACCTGTTCTGTAGGCAATGAGGAGAAATAAGAGTCAGCTACCTGTTCTGTAGGCAATGAGGAGAAATAAGAGTCAGCTACCTGTTCTTTAGGCAATGAGGAGAAATAAGAGTCAGCTACCTGTTCTGTAGGCAATGAGGAGAAATAAGAGTCAGCTACCTGTTCTGTAGGCAATGAGGAGAAATAAGAGTCAGCTACCTGTTCTGTAGGCAATGAGGAGAAATAAGAGTCAGCTACCTGTTCTTTGTGCTAGCCAATGCCTCTACTCATCTGATAATGCAGTTTGGATGGCATTTTCTCATTGGATGATGAACACAGAGTGCCACCCCCTGGACTGTGTCTCAGGTGCCCGCCCCCTATGAATGCTGGTCTAGACTTCATGAGAATTCTGCCTGATCATCAGAATTTGTATAATAAAAATATATAATGCTCCAATTCAATGCTTATCTTACACAATACTCCTACTCAACGCTTATATTTCCATTCACAGTTAGGTAATTTTTTTACGTAGTGTCTCACTATGTAGTCTTGGCTGGTAGACCAGAAATCTGCCTGTGTCTTCCTCCTGAATGCTGGTATTAAAGGCATACACCATATCACCATGACCAGAAATGTTAGATAGTTTTGAAACACTGATGGGAGATGTCATTCTGTAACTATGTTTCTCTTATTGGTTAATGAATAAAGCACTCTTGGCCAATAGAAAGGCAAGATAGGCGGGACTAGGAGACAAGAAGAATTCCGGAGGAGGGAGGAGATTCAACATGGAGGACAGAGAGAGCAGAACTCCGGACCCCCTCTCCGGTAAGATAAGGCCATGTAGAAACATTTAGATTAATAGAAAATGCGTTAATATTTAAGACAAAGCTAGCCAATAAGATTGCTAGTAACAGGCCAACTGCCTTATATCTAATACCGCATCTCTGTGTGTTATATGGGGCTGGCGTGGCAGTGGGACCAGGCCGGCAGGAAAAACCTATTCTTAACAAAATGGCACCGCAACATGGACCTGAGAACGTTCACTTAAAACTTGACAAAAGCTTAAAAGGAGGCTTTAGAAACAAAAGAACAGAGACAAGCAGGGCTTCTCGGTAGCAACATTTTTCTCGCTTGGGCTCTGTTTTGCTAGAGACAACTAGATATTTGCACGCTCCTTTAAGGGAGGTTTCCTGACTCAGCATAAGCAACAAAAAACCTCATAGCTTTTAAGAAGCGCTGCTAACAATTCAATGGTGTAGGAGCAGCTGGTTAAAAAAATAATAGAGAGTAGCTGGGTCTCAGAAAATGTAAAAATAAAAGTAAAAAAAATAAAATAATATAAAAGCCACATAAAGATGGAAAGCACACAGAGCCCGGATACTGTATGCCATGGTGTTGCCTTTAAATTACTCAATTGCTAAGGAAGAAATAATTGCTATTATGCATTTGATTATCAATGCTGCTAAATTAATCCAATTTATGTATTTTAAAAATGCTTTGACTTCAAAATTTAAGTTCAAGGACAGGTTATAGGGGGAAAGAATTTCTATTCTTATATCCACAGAAAATAAAAAGCTGTGGATTCCTTCCAGACCAACATGGCTTGATCAAGCAAGACCAAACTGAAACAATGTTCCAGGTAATCCACCATTCAAAACAACTTGGACAAGGCAGCCTTGAAAACCACTACAGCCAGGATTTCTGCATCTTCTTTGGATCCCCATGACAGCATCCCCTATCAGTAGGAAGCAGTTTGGAAAGAACGATGCCCAAATTCCCAAATATTGTCTATAAATGTTTGTCTTCATTTTAATGGGGTTGGTTATAAATGGTTAATGATCACAACCAATTTCTTTTTAAAGGTACAAAGGGGATTATGGTATAGAAATGAATACTTTGATTTGGAATAGATTTTCATTTATTGATACAATTTTTTTATTTAGAGAATACTTTATTAGTTTTTGTAATCAAACCCACGTAGATAAGACCTTACATATTTAATACAGTGTGTTACCCCTGTACTAATGGGGAAAAAATTAAGTTCAACATTTCTAGACCAATATGGCTATTAATTTCTGTACAATGCCAACTCAACACGGTAAACGGGGATACTTTTTTCCAAAGTTGACAGCACAGCTAAAGTTTCCAAAAATTCAAATTATATATATATGTATATGTGTGTGTATATATATATATATGTGTATATATATATATATATATATATATATATATATATATATATAAAGACCAATAATAGCAGTATGTTAAGCATCAATAGTGCAACAGCTTTTCCAGGTTCTGCAGTCATTTGAACAAAATTGTAGAGATATCCAGCACACTCCATTAAAAAAAAAGTAAAAAAACAAAATCCCAGAAAACAGCACAGTTCTGTTACTCTTGTGATATTTTTTTTAATTAGCTTCTCAATCATCATCTGGAAAGAAAACATTCTGAGCAACATCATTAAAAACAGCTCTGATAAAGCACGGGCACTACTATGTATCATAAAGCAGGTACAAGCTATTTTACATTCACAGAGGTATGATACAGTACTGTCCTACATCTATAATACTAGAGGATACAATTTGAAAGGCATTATTTGAGACTTGATTCTACTTTTCCAGCAGAGGGCCTAAGGGATGGTATGACACAGCTCTGTAAAGAAACATACTCTTAGATAGGATTTCCTTTCACTAGTGGCACACTTCTAAGTAAGGATTCATTCTCTCCATGAACATCAGCTAAAAACCGTTATTAAAAAAAATGAAAGAATGCCCCTGAAACAAAACCCTACAACCACTGGATTCACATGAAGATGACCTAGTGGAGACAAGCAAGACCTCACCTTACCAACACGTCATCAAATCTGTTATGTTTGAATGGTGAGACCTCCAAGGAAGGAATATTGATACAAATTTAAGGTCAATTTTGTAATATGTATATTACTCCCCTTGTTTAGGTATTGTGTTTATATAGCTCATTTAGAAATGTAATATATAATTTAGCACAGATTATAGATGGTTACCTATGACAGACAGAATTTAGAGTTAAGTTTGTTAGGTTTTCTAGATATACAGAGACGTATTTGAGATGGATAAATATTTTTCAAACCTTTCAAAGACCTACAGATTATGGCATTTAAAATGGTTTACGGTTTTTCTTGACAGTGAGACATAACTGCTCCTAGCAAAACCACCTGCGTTAAAAAGGAAGATGGTCATTGAAGAAACTCCTTATGGAGTTTACTTCCAATATAGCAAGACTAGCCATTTGGGTAAGATACTGCTCTTGTCTAGACTCTTTAACTTTATGCTGTATAAACTAGACATACAGGACCCACAGAAAAGTGGCTGCTGATTCAAGATAGACATTGCTACAGTGTCCCTGCTTCATGAAAGAGTCTGCCAGACATTCTACAGGACACAGAGAAAAGTGACTGACAAACTGCCAATACAGGTGGACAGTTTAAAGTTTCCTGCTTTGCTGAGGAGACTGCCAGACACACTATGTCCTATAGGCTGAAGATGGAACATTACAGAAGAACTTCAGGTGACTCACCAGGCAGCGAGATGTCTCTATCATCTCTAGAGTTTATATATTATCCTTCTGTGGTCTTTGAGGGAGTTAAAGAAAGATAGTTATGGTTATAGTTTTCCTTAGGATTAAAGGTAAGTTACATATAGGACTTTAGACTCACAAAGTTAAGATAGATGATAGAATATTTTCTTTACATCTTGCTAAATGTTAATGGACCAAATATTGTTAACTGTGGTTCTTATTTGATAACTGTTTTGTTATATATTTTGTTAGGGTTAAAACCCTTTTTATTTTAGACAGAAAAGAGGAGATGATGGGAGATGTCATTCTGTAAGTGTTTCTCTTATCAGTTCATGAATAAAGCACTGTTGGTCAATAGGAAAGCAAGATAGGTGGGACTAAGAGACAAGTAGGTTTGGGGGAGAGGGAGGAGGAGATTCAACATGGAGGACAGAGAGAGCAGAACTCCAGACCCTCTCTTTGGTACAAGAACACATGAAAATACTTAGATTGATAGAAATGGATTAATATTTAAGACAGAGACAGCCAATAAGAAATGTTAGTAACAGGCCAACAGCTTTATATCTAATACAGTGTCTCAGAGTGTTATTTGGGACTGGTGCGGCAGGGGGACCAGGCCGGCGGGAAAATATGCTCATAACAAAACATTCATATTGATGATTTAGAGTAGTCGTATTCCTTTTGACAAAGCTGCCAGGCAAGATCACTGACACGAACTGTGTTTACAAAGTCTTTGGCATGGTGCTGTAAAGAGCTAAGGTGGCTCTACTAATGCATTTACAAGTCAGGCCCACTCTTCTGAAGATGGTCACTAGTAAGCTGCATCAATAGATGCAAATGGGTCTAACTCATTTGCCTTAATCACAAAGAAGGCTAAAAATAACAGAACAGGCAAAAGAGGCTGGGCAGCTGCAAACAGAAGTGAGAGCTTGAGAATTCATTCACACAGGAGAACTCAGGCCTGAAAGCGTCACAAGCAATAAAGACATTTTACAGTG
The DNA here is from genome assembly GCA_030556225.1 of Cricetiscus sungorus. Lineage (NCBI taxonomy): Eukaryota > Metazoa > Chordata > Mammalia > Rodentia > Cricetidae > Cricetiscus > Cricetiscus sungorus. Next base: position 10,233,991 of record JANBXA010000731.1, on the reverse strand, counting down.
AATGGCCAGAAAGCAAAACTATAGCGGTTCTGAACATCTCAGTACAAAATGTGTCCACCACCCTCATAAAAGGCAAGGTAGAATCAACATAAGCAGACTAGCAATACATCATATCAGTCCAAAAGAACTGAGCAAGCATGCACATGCAAGTATATAAAAGGCCTAATGAAATAGTTAATAATACTATACATCTCCAAATTGTACCTTAACATTAGAAAATCTTATCTTTCCGATGTTAAGTAAATTCAAAGAAATTGACATATCACAAAGAAAGCTTCAGAAAGTTGGAGAAACTAGAAAGAATGCCAGCAATATTCTTTGACCACAATATCATCAATTTAGAACCTAATAATTTAAGTTAAAAATGTAGCTGAAGAGATGGCCCAGCATTAAGAGCTCACCCTGCTCTTACAGAGGGTCTCAGTTCAGTGCTGGCACTCACGTCAGTTAAGCTGTAACTCCAGCTCCACAGGTTCTAACACCCAGCCTCCATGACATTCACTCACAGAGAAACACAGACACGCGTGTAAATAAAAGCAAATCTTTAAAATACAAAACAACAAAAACAAAAACTAGACACAGAGGCTGGACAGATGTCACAGCAATTATGAGCACTTGCTACTTTTTTTTTTTTTTTTTTAAGATTTATTTATTATTAATAGTGTTCTGTTTGCATGTATCCTTGCAAGCCAGAAGAGGGCACCAGATCTCATTACAGATGGTTGTGAGCCATCGTGTGGTTGCTGGGAATTGAACTCAGGCCCTCAGGAAGAACAGCCAGTGCTCTTAACCTCTGAGCCACCTCCTCTCCAGCCCTGAGCACTTGCTACTCTACTAAAAGACCTGATTCAGTTGCTAGCACCCACATGGTCTATAACTCTGGTTGCAAGGGATGTGACTATCTCTTCTGACCTCCGCAGGCACCAGGAATGCACACATAAAGTACATAAATCGAAAGAAATTAAAACCTAGAAACAGATATGAGAGTCTAAGCAAGCCTGGGCTATATAAGAGAGCTCCTGTCTCAAACACAATTCTTCAATAAAAATGAACACATTTCTTATTTTAAAAGCTGTAAAATAGCAATAAAGATAGGTAGAAGAAAAAATGTACTAAGTGAAAGGGACAAATATTATTTAGGAACAAAATAACAAAAAATGAATGAAAACATGACTCATAAACATTAAGCTACAAAAGAAATGGTTCACCAATCAGCTAATCAAAGAGAGAGATGGCAAGGAGACTGAACACAAAGCCACAGACAGGAAGAGACGGAAACAGCCTGGATGCCAATAATACACACTTAAAATTGTGAAAGAAAAAATGATTAATTTGTCTCCTTGCAAGCAAATTTTAAGTTAGATAAAAAGATAATTACCATCAAAAGTACATCTTACCGAATTTGACACAGGACAAATTATAATCACAATTTTGAAACTCATCAAAGGCCTAAAATAAATAAATATAGGACTATACAGTTCCATCAAATCTTCCAGGACCAAATCTAGGCTACTTAAATAATTGTACAAGAAGGAAAACTTTCACCGACTGTTACAACATCACTTCAAACAGTTGAATTATATGTCAAAGGACAGAAAATTTCAGACTTACGTTGCAGTATCAATACAAAATGCTAAGACAATTAAGATGTCAAACAGAAGCTAATGGCATATTACAAATACATAATAATAAAAACAATATACTTGCTGTCTGTGAATTCTTACAGGATTATGAAAATGACTCGGTATTAAGAAATCTATACACTACATTTAAAGAGCTGCAAAAAATCATACACTCAGTACTGCAATGTGTGTGTGTGTGTGTGTGTGTGTGTGTGTGTGTGTGTGTGTGTGTGTATGAATGTAGAGGACAGAGGTCAACATCAGGTAGCTCTTCAATCATGTTCCACTTTATTATAATAAAATGTTTTTCATAGAACTGGCCCTAACTCCTCTCAGATCCTTCCCCACACACCTAACTATATAGTCTTTGTCTCAAAAAATGGGGGGGGGGTGGGAGGCAAAACCCCAAGAACCGAAAATCAAAAGCAAAACAACAAAAACAAAAACAAATATTAAGACAAAAAAAATACCAACATGAAGCATAAATACACACACAGAGAACAGAGAACAGAACAGAACATGGAGTCTAATTCGCGTTGACCAGCTACTCCAGGGCATGGGGCTTCCCCTAGATTGTGTCTATACAGGGACACTCACTGGAGAAAACTGATTTTCCCTCTGCCAGGTATCAGTGGCAAGCAGCATCTCGGTGAGGGGTGAGACTTCACCCTCTCAATGCTGGGTTCAGTCTGGCTTGGAGTTGAAACAGGCTTCATGTGTGCTGCAGCCACTTCTGAGTTCACGTGTGCATTAGTCCTGTGGTGTCTGGAAGACACTGTTTCCACAGAGTCATCCATCACCCCAGGCTCTTACAATCTTTCCATTTCCTCCTCTGCAGAGATCCCTGAGCCTTGATGGAAAAGATTTGATGAAGAAGTCTCTCACTCTCAACACATTGGTTCAGTGGTGGGTCTGTGTTAATTCCCATCAACCGCACCAAGTTTCTGTAATCAAGGTTAACAATACCCTGGCTTATGAATGTCTTTAGGATTCATTCACTGCCATGTCCTTTAGCAGAATAATAATAGGCTTTTCCCTCGGCCCCTGAACTATCTATCTCAGGTTTTTTTTGCCACCTTAGCAGTGTCAGGTATGGGTGCCATCTCCTAGAGTAGGCCTTAAAGCCAATCAAAAAGTGGCTGGTTGTTACCGTAACATTTGGATCACCACCGTCCCACTGTTATCTGGTAGCTCTTGTTATCTGGTCAGAGTCCATAGGGTGAGACTATTCTCCTCAGGCAGCACACAGAGCATCCTCCAGCACTATGAATGTCAGTCAGCAGATGTTACAGCTTCTAGTCGGGCGCCAGCTTGGTTTTTACATGTGTACACACATTAGGTGATGTCTTCAGCATCAGGACCTTATCATCAGGCTGTGGAGAGCAGCCAATAGACCAGACCTGACAACAGTCTGTGATGTTGGGGGTAGAAGCAGGCCGATGACTCAACAAGATGGAACGCATTCTAGCACTGAAAGCTTTAACTGGTAGCATGAAGTATCTAGCTGGGCCATTGCCTCCCTCATTATACGCTGACTCTGTTTAAAGTGTGTGTGTATTAAATGTATGTATGCAGGAAGCCTTTTCTATGCCTTTTCAAAAGGCCTGCAGTGTCCGTGGTCCCTCCCCACATTCCATCCTTTATCCTGCCCTCTCATGGCCCTCTGCATTTCCCTCCTATTCTGCTCTCCCATTTACCTCTTCGTAACACTATATTCTATTCCCTTTTCCTTCCGAGAGCTCCTCCTCCCTCAGGGACCCTACTGCATACCTCACCCCTGTGGTTATTCAGATGATAGCACACCCATTAAAACCTTAAAAGCTGACATCTGCAATACATACAGTATCTGTCTTTCAGGGTCTTGGTCACCTCACTTAGCATGACTGTTTTAGATCTGCCCATTTACCTGTAATTTTCTAAACTTTAGTTTTCTTCACAGCTGAGTAACAGTCCACTGTATAAATTCCCACCATGGTTTTATTTTATGTAAGCTCTCTCACTGACCCTGAATGGGTTAGGCTGGCTGGCCAGCAAGCCCCAGGGATCCTGTCTCTGCCTCCCCGGTGCTGGGATTACAGGCATGCATTGGCACACCAGCTTTTTTGTGTGGAGCTGGGGACTGAACCCAGGTCTTTGTGCTCGAGCAGCCAGCACTAAATTGGCTGAGCCACCTCTTCAACCCCTTTGAATATTCTAAAATATCTTCAACAAAACTTAATGCTAATTAGTGACAATATCTATATAATAAGTAAGAACCATATCCACATGTGTATACAGAAGTATGTAACTATATATATATTTACAAATATTGCTGGGTGGTGGTCGTTCATGCCTTAAATCACAGCATTCTGGAGGCAAAGGCATGTGGATCTGTGTGAGTTCAAGGCAAGCCCAGTCTACAGAGGAGTTCCAGGGCAGCCGGGGATGCACAGAGAAACCCTGTCTGGGGAGAGGGGGAGAGGCACATTTAAACCCAAAGCAGTACCACACTCATGAAAGAAACACTAAAAGCATGCCTAATGAGGCATGGATGACTGTTAATCTCCAGCACTCTACATTTGAGGTATCGGCTAACATGAATTAAAAAAAAAAAAAAGCACCTAAGAATTTGCATACAATTAAATCAGTACTACTGTCCCAGTTTTCTTTCTGTGGCTGTGATGAAATACTGACCAAAAAACAAGGAGGAAGAGGTTAATTTCGCCTCACACTTTCCAGTCTATCCGCTCAGAACTCTGCTTACTGACCTGCCCAGATAGGTCCATTATACAGCCCAGGGCTACCTGATCCCGTAGCTAACCACAGTGGTGAGGCTCTCAACTAGCATTCAAAACAAAGGCGCAGGCGCGCGCGCACACACACGCGCGCACGCGCACACACACACACACACACACACACACACACACACACACACACACACACGTCTATAGGGCAATCTGATGGAGGCCAGTCTTTGGAGTTGAGTTTCCTCATTCCAGGTGTCAAGGCAAGCTATGACTGTCAGCATCCACAGCAGTCCCTTGTTCTCAAGGGTGCTCTCTGCCTCCCTCCTCCCCCTCACATAGACCAGGTTAGTGTGCCTGGACTTAAGCAATAGGATCTTGCATGTACAGTTTGGGCATGTGCCTTGATATAATGGATTAGAGGAAATACTCCGTAGCAACGTGATATGGAAGAACTGTTTTACAGAGCATTACATAACACACCAACAGGAGGTCCTAATGAACCATTTAATTTAAACATATTCCCACACAGTATTAAATATTGTAGGAGTTAGAAACTCCAAATTTCATAGATAGATATAGATAAATAGATAGGTAGATAGATAGATATAGATAGATAGATGCACACATATGTTCATAATTCATTAAAATGTCCATTGAGAAACTATTGCACAACAGACATGGGAAGTCTGTCCCATTAAAAAAGGGACAATTCTGTGTGGTGAGGTGTCTCATGCAGACAAAGCTGCTCTAGTTGGGAGAAATGGAGAAGACATCCCAAAAGCAAAAAAAAAAAAAAAAAAAAAGGTTCTAACAAACAGAAATGAAAGAGGAGCATTCCTAGTAAATCCAACAACGCGGCAAAGTTGCAGAATATCATAAACAAGCAAATGGCCCATTATTACAGTAAGACTGTGGCTACTTTGTGGACGATCCTTTGTTTTTGAGGCAGAGTCCCTTGTAGCACTGGCTGTTTTTGAATTCCTGGTCCTCCCAAGTGCTGGGATTACAGGTTGGAGACACCACACCAAGCTTCCACTGAGTGTTTTAAGGAAACGGAAAACGTGCGGGGCTCGGAGACTACAATCATATAAAGTTCTCTTTTAGCGCAGTACAGAGGCTGAGCCTACCACACAGAAAACCATCAGGAATGAAGATCGCAAAGCTGTGCTGTGGGAAATGTCTCTGAAATGGCTTGTAAAACGTACAGAAGAGAGGTAAGGGGGTATGGAGGTGTGAATGAGGATGCCCCTTACAGGCTCGTATGTCCGAATGGCCGGTTCCCTGTTAGCGGATGGTTTGGGAAGAACCGGGTGTGGTCTTGGAGGAAGCATGCCATTGGGAGTGTGCTTTGAGGTCTCTAAAGCCCTTGCCGTTCCCTTCCCCTCTCTGCCTCCAACTTGTCGACTGGATGTAAGTTCTCAGCTACTGCTCAGCACCATGCCTGCCTGCGTGCCTACCAACATACTCACTACCATGACGGTCATGAACTCACCCTCTGGAACTGGAACTGTACGCAAGCCCCTAACCAAATGCTTTCTTCTGTAAGCTTCCTGGGTCATGGTGTCTCTTCACAGTAACTAACATAGGTGGGGTAAATGTTGAGAGGTGTATAAGTCTCCTTGGGACACCACAAAACAGGGCCATACACTAAGTGTATAGAACAAAAATCAACTTTTCTTTTCTGGGTGCTGGAGCTCTCAGAAGGATCAAAGCGTCATCTGGCTGAGTGCTCTTTCTTGCTCCCATCACATGGCTACCGTCTTCAGCTCTGGTTGCCTTCCTCATTTTCGAAGGATACCGAACCTGTCGGACCCAGGTCCCACTCTCTTATGACCCATTTAACCGTAACTACCTCCCCTACAGGCTGGCTCTATTTCCACACAACCCTCAATGAGGGAAATGTGGGGGAGGAATTGCTTCAGTATCAGAGAAGCATGGTAAATTTTGCCCGTAACAGGGGGCTACTGTAATACTTCAGTAAAATATGACAATGACCAAGTAGAAAAGGCCAGCTTTGGAAATGAGAAATGTATTACAATTCAGCAACAAGGTCCATCTGGGAGTCAGGATGTACTTTTAATAAAATGGGTTTTAAAGGCAGGATTACTCAAGAATAAAACTGGTGATTTTATTTTTGGTTAGGTGAGTGTGCGGGCTAGTTTTTGTGTCAGCTCTACATAAGCTAGAATCATTTAAGGAAGAAACACAACTGAGAAAATGCCTCCATAAAATCGTGTGGTTTCCCCCCCCCCCCCATTGCTTTCTACCCCTCTCCTCTTTGAGATAAGCTAGGCAGGCTGTCCTCCAGTAAGCTCCACCCAGTGCTGGGCTTGCAAGCTCATGGGCCTATGCCTCTCTTTCAGGTGGCTGCTGTGGATTTGAATTGAGGCCTCCATACATGTGCACACTGAGGCATACACACATATACACTAGGATATATGGGGAGAGAGATGGGGGATTGGAGGACGAATACATATGCAGACCAAATGCAAGTGAAACTCCTAATAACTAATATGCTGAAAATGAAAACCTTGCATGTTGATGGTAAAGTATCACACAGCGATTCAGCAGCAATCCCACACTAGAGTATATGAAGGGAGTAGATCCAATGAAACACTGCACATTCATGTTCATTAGCCACAATAGATACTGGTACATCTACGTGGCAGAAATTCACAAATCAGTCCGAACGTCTTTTGTAAAGGTAACTTTTTTTGTGCTATGGTGGGTTACATAGGAGACTTTACATTAAATGAAACCAGCACAAAAAGACAAAGGCAGCATGATCTTTTATATATAGTACATAAAAAGTTGAGCTCAGAGAAGCAGAGTAAGAGTTATGGTTAGCCAGGTGGGGTGGAAGATGGGCTAGGAAAGCGACTGTTTAGAGGACACAAAGTTTGTGGAGAGGCTGCCTAAAAGCCCTTCCCTGATAATGAGATTGATGACCACCTTATATGCCATCCTAGAGCCTTCATCCAGTAGCTGATGGAAGCAGAAGCAGACACCCACAGCTAAACACTGAGCCAAACTCCTGGAATCCAGTTGCAGAGAGGGAGGAGTGATGAGTAAAGGGGTCAAGACCAGGCTGGAGAAATCCACAGAAACAGCTGATCTGAACAAGGGGGAGCTCATGGACTCCAGCCTGATAGCTGGGGAACCAGCATTGAACTGACCCAGAGCTCCTGAATGTGGGTGTCTGTTAAAAGGACTGGGCAGTCTATGTGACCTCTGGTAGTGGATATTTATGCCTAATATACAAATAGACTTTGGGAGCCCATTCCACATAGAGGGATACTCTCTCAGCCTAGACACATGGGGTTGTGCCTAGGCCCTGCTCCCAATGGTATGACAGACTTTGATGATCTCCCCCACAGAAGGCCTCACCCTTTCTATGGAGCGGAAAAGGGATTGGATGGGATGGGAGTCGGGGGGGGGGGGCATGGCAGGATGGGATGGAAAAAGAACTGGGATATGTAAAATAAGATTGTTTCTAATTTAAATTAAAAAGAGAGAGAAGAAAAGAATATAGTACAGCTGGAGATGGCTTAGCAGTTGAGAACACTCACTGCCTGCTCTTCCAGAAAACCTGGATTCCATTCCCAGCACACATAACGTCACTCACACCCATCTGTAGCTCTAGTGCTGGGGACTCTATGCCCTCTTTTGGCCTCCTTGGGTACCAGGCATGGCATGTGGTCCAGACATCCGCACAAGCACAACACCCATAATTATTTTTCTAAGAATAAAGTGATGGATCTATCGTATGTGTTGCAATCTTGAAAATTACTACTCACCACACACATGCACGCACGCACGCATGCGCACTTGCAAGGGGGGGGGGGTAAACGTGTCAATCAGCTTCATTCTGCCATTCCAGTGTACACACATATCAAATCACTGTATTGCTTCACTCTATCAACGGGTAGGCTGTATAAAAAGTTCCATAACTACTGAATCACACAGAACTAAATTAAGAGGATGACGCGTTATGAGGCGGGGAATTTTGTGGCAGTGTTTTAACAGAGGATGACAGAAATAAGCCACAGCTTGAAACCTATTGCAGAAATACTTGATTACTATTACTATCCCCCACTTCTCCCAATTAAATAGAGTAAATTTCATACAATAGCTGTTACTAATACAATAGCTGTTACTAAGGACTAACTAAACTTTACTTACAAAAGACTCCCACAACCAAACGCATGCAGGACACCGCTACACATCACAATAGGCATACTCCTTGATGGACCACAAACTCGAGCTGACACTTAGCCATCTTCTGGAGACCAGGGCTGACTTACCCATCTTCCAACTGTTTCTTCACTTTTCTTTCCCAAGCTCTAGACGTTGTACTCCTAACAGCAACTTAAAACACTAGTTCTAAGGGAAAGGAATGGTCGACGACAAAGAACCTGTGATTACCTCCCATATCCCAGCGCCTTTCTATGGAATGCTAAAATGGATTTTTAATCCCTCAACTGCTACAGGACAGAAAGAAAAAAATGAACACAAAGAATTTGGACGGAGATTAAATACTCATTAAAATGAATGTGGACTGTCTTTTTCCACATAGCTAACGGGCTGATATTACTGTTCATATCCAGAAATAACCAAATACCCAACAGAAAAACTCAAATTCTAAGTGTATGGTTTAAAACAATCTCTTTATTAATCCTGATATAGTATGACATTTTAAAGTACGAAAAAGTTCTGGAAGGATTGTCACCAAAAATAAAATTGGAGGGAATGGGTGTCTTCCTTTTTGTTCCCTGAATCCTTTTATTTACTTAAATTTTATTGTTCTTTATAATAAATGTTAATCCTCAAGCAAATTCTCTTAATCTCCCTTTCCACAAGCGTTACCACTTTACAGGTATTGGTTAGAATGTTGGGTAACTGCTCTCCTGTGCCCTGGGTTTTCCATCCCAGTCATTTTCCAAGTCAGACTGTGCAATGACGGAACCTACAGTCACTCTTGCATTTCCTATCAACAGGAGTTAAATACATAACCTTTGGTGAGACCTGGCTTAAATGAAAACTAAGCATACAAAGCTATCTAACGATTAGGTCTTAATAGAAAGGGAACACTATGTTGTGTAAGACATCACAGTTCTTACCTTTCATTTAAAGTACTTCTCAAAAAGCTACATACTTTTTTTAAAGTTAACATTCCTATGTTTGGTGAAAATTCAGCTTTTAGTTACTATGGAACTTTACAATCCCAGCAAGACAAAGCTAAATCTCACTCGGGCACTAAATAAAAGTAAACAGAGGATTGCAAATATTTAATCTGGTAAAAAATGAGATGTGTTCCAATCAAGAGCACACTATCTAAAAACAGGATTGCTATCTGGTCAACCATTTCTCATTATACTTTAGAATCCCTAACTGTATACATTCACATAATACTACAGTCCATGAAAAGAGTATATTCTTTTATTGATTCTTTTTTGCTTATACATCTTGTTTCAACTTTCAATAGTAAAATTCAATAAATTCGATTCCTTAATCATAAAAACTTGCTGTACATATTATTTACATGTTGCCAAAATCTACAGGCATGACTCACATCACAAGAACTTCACTGACACTAAGCATGGGACCATCACACAGAAGGGAGTAGCTAATTAACATACATTCAAATGGTAAATTATAGATATGCACAGCGTATTTGGCACTGTTAATTAATATTGGAACATTTTTATTGTCAAAAACAGGCATTCTTAAGCCTTAGTCACAATATACCAGAATTTACTATTCACATTATAATCAGCTTTTAAACTCAAACATTAACCAGTCAGTTTCAAGGAGCAATTTACAAACTCCGGAATGAAGTTGATCGCTCCGACTTCTTCATATGCTCCATGCCGTCTGCTGAGCAGGTTCTACTCGTCTTTTTCATTGTGGAGCATGTCAAGAAGAAGCAGCTTAAAGCATGTGAAGACACTAAATTCCTGGGAGCACAAAGGAAGTTTTAATGATATCCAGCTTGTGATGACCTTGAAGAAATTGAAGAATGACGAGTGCTATTCAAGTTGTCGAGATGCCTTAGCAGCCGTCCTCAAGAGAAAAGACTCCCGAAGGCCTATATTTACATTCAAAACCCTTAACTTGCTTAAGCAATTTTTTTTCTAAGGCCAAAACAGACTTTCATCATAGGCTATAGATCTGTTTTGTTGTGCTGTACTATGAAAGAAAGTATAACTCGACGCTTCATGATTTTGGCTCTATTCCAAAGGGCAATTTGGCAAATTTCATTTTAAAAAACCTTGAATTCCCTTATGTCAATTGAGCACAATAAATTTAACTCATTAAAGCTGCGCATACCCCCAGAAGGTCTGTTTTTGTACCTATCATGTTTACAAAAGGTGTTAAACTGCCTTAAATTACCTCCCCCTGTGGAGGAATAAATCCAGAGGAACACACATCACAGTACAGGGGAACAAAACTGGGGAATTCTCTAATAACCTTTAAATACATTATATCTTCACATAAAATTTTGGCAATAAATTAAAACTTTAAAATTTTGTACAAAAAAAGAAAACAAAAAACTGAAGTGCAAAGTAATGTCACTGGACCAAAATTCATTTTAATCATTTTATTTCAAGTATATTTTAAAAATCATAAATGGGGTTTGTAATCCAAAGCTGAAACATGTATTCTTCAGAGTCTGACAGGCAATTCCAGACCACACTTTCCAAACCCAGGTTCTTTGCTATTCTTCAGATTTCTGACGCCTAATATTTAAACTTCTCTATTCTAAATGTACACAACTCTTGTATACTTGCTGATAAAAGTTTTCTGAAAACTGTCCATCAAATATAAAGAATGGTTTCCATCCAAAGATTATCAGTGGAAAAACATTAAACATCTATCAAGAATACAGTTCTGTCAGAAGCAGTGCTGTTCTCTAGGACACAAGAGAACACAGATCGAGTTAACTATGCTCACAGACTTTGGTAATACAGGCCTCCATCCTACTTAATCATTATGCAAAGCCATCGCTGAGATTTCCCGGAGCACTTAAGAGAGGAGCAGGTTACTTTTGAGGGAAAAAGCTGCCTTGGTTAAATTCTCTCAAATGGTTATTTTGAATAAAAAGCTAATGGATAATGGAAACTTTTTTTTAAATGGTTTGGGTACTATATAGCATACTACTCACCACAAAAGGAAATCAAAACTGTCCTCTTAGGAAATTTTCCATCTTTAAGATTATCATTTATTCACTTTTTTTTGGTTTTCAACCGCCTAATTCAATATTTAAATTTTTTGTATTCTGTACTTCAATGCTGTAAGATTTTTTTTTTTCAAATGATCTTTACAACCCAGACCAGACAGCAGAGCATACTCTTAAGTCCCAATGCTTACTCTAATGCAGAAATGAAATGGACGGAAACCGAGGGGCTGCCTTCGCTCTGCGGGTGAGCAAACTTTCAACATGAACAATCCGGAAGCTCCGAATGACCCTCACAGTGAGGATACTTCCACAAACAAGTCAATATATTATTCTTAAAAATTAAAGTTTGGTCACTAAGAAAGACTGAACAAAAATGACCCCCTCCCACCACAAACGACTACACCAGCTCCCTCCTCACTCCCCGCAAAAACAGAGGAGCAGCAGGAGCTGAAGACTTTCCATCTCAGGTCTCAGCCCTAAGACACGGTGCTACTTGCTTCAACTGAAGGTCTATGGACTCATTCTCCAATGTGCCCCATTTATAAATTTACTTCCACACACACGTGCACGCACACACACGCACACACTCACTCACTCTCAAGTAAGACACTTTTTTGTGTTTGTTGATAAATTATGAGGAATATGAACTAGGTGTGTACAAGGTTTTATAGGTACTTTGTAAACATCAGAGTCAATTGGGTCCTTTTCTCCAAAAGCCTGAAATCCTGTTCCGCAACCAGGAGCGCTACTTCCCCAGACGCTGTTCACAAGCTGCATACTGGCGAAGGGCGGAGAAAAAGTCCTCGTAACTGATGTTTAGGTGAGAAGGCAAAGAGCTGAAAAGAAAATGCAACGTGGGGGGAATTAGATGATACACTATGATGCGGGGGAGGAGTTACATGCAAAAGGAAGGGAAGGAAATGGAAATCATACGCAGAACAGGCTAGTTTAGTAGTCAAACTCACTGTGAGATAGCTCAGCAAAAATCACCACAATCTATTAATACAAAACCTATGTCAGAGTTAAAAATGTGTCTGTTAATAACGTACCCAACCCCACTTTCAGAACTCTGCAAGGTCACGCTGAAGTCAGTACTAACAGTTTGTGGAAGCCGGGCTTAGCATGCACAAGGATACGGGGCAACCGATAACAATGTGCAACCCAGTGCTGCCAACTACTATGGGAACATTTACACCATGAAGACAAGCGCGGGAAAGGCAGCATGCACACGTGACAAGGGAACTTTAAGTAACTGTCAAAAACTGATATGAAAAAGCCCTCAACTTTAAACAGCTCCATGAGGTTTGGAAATTCACAAGAGTAGGGCCAAACACACAGATTACAAAAGCCACATTCACAAATCCAGTCACATTAAACACACACACACTCTCTCTCTCTCTCTCTCTCACACACACACACACACACTCTCTCTCTCTCACACACACATGCTCACACTCATTCTCTCATACACTCACTCATACTTACTCACTCTCTCACACTCACTCACACACTCACTCACACACTCACACACACTCTCACATACTCACACACTCACACTCACACACACACTCACACACACTCACTCTCACTCTCTCACACACTCACTTACACACACACTCACTCACACACTCACACACACTCACTCACACACTCACTCTCTCACATACTCATACACTCTCTCACACTCACACACACTCACACACACTCACTCTCTCACACACTCACACACACACTCACACTCTCTCTCACACACACACACACTCACTCACTCACACACTCACACACACACTCACACTCTCTCTCACACACACACACACTCACTCACTCACACACTCACACACACACTCACACTCACTCTCTCTCACACACACACTCTCACAGCACCACAGCACAAAGGAACTATAGCTCTCTACTTACTTCCTCCAGCTGTCAGGAACTGTGAACGCCAAGCTTTCCTTCTTCTCTCTTAGCATCAAATGAACACTCTAATGTCTGCTACCAACTTTGTCTTATCATCTCTATTCAAAGGATACTTGATGGCATTCATGGCCCCTAAAACTCCAACATTTCCTTGCAGAGATGTAAAATAGAGGGGGGCGGGACCCCGTCAACACCCCTCTGTCCTCTTCCACATTTTATCAACTGCCCTATCTGTCCAAGCACTGTGTCACTACCCTTACTGGCTCAGAAGCTGCTAAGTGCTCCTTAGCATGCTCATTTTAGGACCCAGATGCCTTATCTGACATCTTGGGGCTTAGTCTGCGGGGGGAACTAAAATATAGACAAAATATGAACTGTAACACAAATGTATAGACACAGGTACAATGGACAACCTGTGAGGTGCTAGGTATTTGTTACCTGCTATTTAAATCCTCAACTCTACATTACAATGCCCATTTTAAAAAGTAACACATTAACTGGGTGCGGTAGCACATGCCTTTAGTCCCAAAACTCGAACTCGGGGAGGCTAAGGCGGGAGGATCTCTGTGAGTTCAAGGCCAGCCTGGTCTACAGAACAAGTTCCAGGACAGCCAGGACGACACAGAAAGACCCTGTCTAGAGAAATTTTTTAAAAATGAAACAAAACACCTCTCTTTTATTCTAAATCAAGGGTCAACAAATAACTATCTATCTTTGTTTGTTTGTTTAACAAAGTTTCTCTTGATACATCAAGCTTATCCAGTTCCTCCTGCCTAAGTAAATAGTTTATTTTTAAAAATAGCAGTCATTCCTATTTCTCCATGTGCTGTCTATGGTTATTTCACTGCACTTGCTGAGCTGGGCAAATTTTAGTTAAATGGAAAGATACTACATGACCTGAAAGACCTAAGACCTAAGGTATTTATTCATTTTTCTGGCCATTTTAGAAAGAGTGGGCAAACCCTGTTCTTCGTAAGTAATTTCGTTGCCTTCACTGTACTCAACCCAAAATCACAGTATGGCCCTTCAATTGTCTTTTTACTTTATCTTTTCTCAAACCAACGCTAGCCATAAAAATAGCCAAATAAAGCCTCCAAAATCACCGTCCCTGTTCTGCCCACAGGCTCCACCTGTCTCCACTCCTGACTCTCATTAACCATCCAGACTCCGAGCCCTCCACCCCCACACCCACTTCACTGTCCCATCCCTCCTACACCTGGACCAGTTCCCTCCAACTTTAAACATCACCATTTTTCTTTTGCTTCCTTCCCACTCACTATGCTTCCTACCATTACTATAACGCAAAATTCCTATCAGTATCATATATATGCCAACTCTTTCTTTAGAACAACTCCAGCACTCAGATGTTGCTCATTCCTGATCCCCTAAGATTAATGTCAACACCAAACATCTGCACAATCATACATTCACTGTCCGCTCCACCCACGGCCCTTGCTTTGCCTCTCAGACTAAAGGATGCAATATTGCCATTAGATCTGCAACAGCGCTGGGATCAAAGAACAAAGCCAACACACTTCCGGTTACTTACACGATCTCAGTCAATCTGATTTGCCAGGGAAGAAAGCCTAACGTGCTGTCCACAGGACCAAACTTCAACACTAAATCAGGATCAGGGAAACCATGTGAGCCTTGGGAATAAAGACAAACATAAAATTAGCACAGACGACTTACACACAAAATAAGACAATTAGTGTCTTCTTAGGGTCCCTGGTCTGTTCTCTGAAGCCTTACCTGAATGCTTTAATAAGTTCTAATAACAACAAATCTTAAAAGGACAAAACTAAACTAACTAAAGAATACTGAGGAGGTAGAGGGGGGCGAGCTCTCACTGCCCAATGGTGTGGACAGAAACGGGAACCGGAAGGTACAGGCAGCAGACGGCACAAGTCCAGTTTGCTAGCCACAACTGTGAAATTGAAGGGGCTTGGGCTATGTGGATCACCCAGTTATACTCATCTGAGGGCACAGGCTCCATGTCTAGGCACCTAACAGGAGGTCCTGGAGATAATCCTACAGCCATGAGTGAGTGGCAAAGTGCCCACGTGGAGGACAAAGGACAGGACAGGAAAAACCTAGTGTAAACAGGGCCAAGACGTCTTGAGGAATGCTATCAACTTAAAATGCAACCTTCCGAGGCCAAGCACAGATCCCTGGAGTCAGAATGTTCAGGTGTGCGAGCACAGGCAGTGTGCAAGTCCTTGGATGACTACTAAACCTAGATGGATCCACACAGACTACAGCAGACCAAAATACACGAATACGCCGCTGGGAATCCTGTGGGACACAACACACAGATGGATCCACACAGACTACAGCAGACTAAAATACACGAATACGCCGCTGGGAATCCTGTGGGAAACAACACTCACAAAGTCAGACACCCCTCTCCTGTTGTAGGTAACCTAGATTTAAAAGTGTGTGCACACCTCAGCTTTGCTTGGGTTTTTGTATTTTAAGACAGGATCTCATTATGCAGCTCAGGCTGTCCTCAAACTCAAACTCAGAGATCCATCCGCCTGTCTCTGCCTCTTGAGCGCTGAGATTAAAGGCGCTTATTTGGGTAATTTTTGGGTTTTCCTTATTTATTTTGATTTTCATTTTTTGTGTTATTAGTAGGTGGGTTATTTTTTTTAAGTGTATGTTATTTATGGTTTTTGTTTTTTGTTGTTGTTGTTGTCTGTTTTTAAACAGAAAAACCATAGTTTGGTGGGTAAAAAGGTGGGAAGGATCTGGGAGGGACTAGGAGAGGGGGAAAAAAGATCTCTCCCTGTCTCTCTGTCTCTGTCTGTCTGTCTGTCTGTCTCTCTCTCTCTCTCTCTCACACACACACACACACACACATATACCATTGGAGTGTAGCTAAAAGAAACTACCCACAATTATAAAGTGCAACTTCTCTGTGGCTTCATAAATGTAGAGAGCAGAATTTGAAAACTGCTAAGCCCAGATTGTTCCAGCTGAACCTCTTACAAGCTTTCTAACTTTGTTTGTCTCCTTTTCCCATCTCATTGGCACAATCATCACAACAAATAATAATGTTAATATGAGCAATATAATCATGTGAAGGTTAATTGAGGCAATGCATTTAAAATACTTAAGGGACAGCAGTATGTTATATTTATTATCATGATCACTTAATGGGTAATTTCAGAATTGTTTTACATTTTCTTTCAGTAGGCAAGACTAACAGTCATATTATTTCTCCTTAAATGTGCAGTTTGTATTTGCTCTCGCATCTCCGTGTGTGAGGTGTGAGTGTTGGCATGTGTGTGCCTCTGCATTTGGGTGTACAGAAGACAAACTTCACCTACTGAGACTTCCTAGCCCCTTGTTCTTATATCTTGATTCCCTAATATAGCCTGAAACAGTGTGTGTGTGTGTGTGTGTGTGTGTGTGTGTGTGTGTGTGTTTTATGAGAACTTCATGATGTTGGCATATTGGTAATATACACTACAGTCTCCAGGCTGTTAATTAGCAGATTTCAAACTGCTTGCTCACAAACATTTGTTAGCACTCTCAAATATTATTCCCAGCTATAATGAGTTTCTACTTATGTGAGTGATAATCTATTAATCTTATCAAATTATAAATGAAATAGTATATTCAACTTATCCATTAAAGATATTACTCTTACTATCTTAAAATAGTATTTTAACAAAATAACTACATTTTACCAAAACAAAAAAGCGTGTGCGCCCATGCATGTGGGCATGTGTGTGTGTTCAAATTAAAAAGGCTCAAGGCTAACCCTCAAGCTTACATAAAAATGCAAAGGACTGGAAGGATCACCCTCCCTGTGGAGATGTGGGGGTGGGGGTGGGATGGGAGAGGGGTTGGGAGCCTGGGGGGGGATTGAGATTGATATATATCATACATACATACATCATTCATACATACATGCATACATACATACATACATACATACATACATACATACAATACAATACAAAGGATGGCGACTCACCAAAAAAACCTGAAAAGAAGAAATGACTAAATTGTCCCACATCTCCACGTGGTCACATTAGTACACAAGTGCAATGCATATATGCCATAAATGAGCACATAATAAAAACAGGCAAAATATTTAAACTCATACTTTACCAAATAAATTACAGATGGCATATCAGCACATGAAAGATACTCAATATCATTAGCCATTAGGAAAATATGAGTTAAATATTACCATATATACACTAGAGGGCTCAGACTATACTTAGAAGACATGAAAGGGTCAACGCTGGAGAGCACTGTCCTTTAGCAAGAGTGAGGAGAAGACAAAGCCTTCTACCTTGCTTCCATTATTAGGTGTCTACCTTAGAGGACAGAAAACACCCTCACAGAGACATGCATGCAGGTGTCACAGCAACACTATCCAAATGTCCAGCGGCTGGTGAGTGGATGAAATGAGTTACACCCACAGAGCAGAACACTACTCAACAAAAGAAGCAAGAGTAAGGAAGTACGAATGCATTAACCCTGAAGGCAGGTGGGTCTCTGTGAGTTTTGAGGCCAACCTGTTCTATGCAGTGAACTCCAGGCCAGACATGGCTACAGAGTGAGATCCTGTCTCATTTAAAAGCAAAGTTCTGGCAGCGGTGTGGGTGGGGAGAATAGTTTTCTTTAAGGGGCTGGCCATGGGGAGGGTGACCATGCTCCAGTGAGTACATGGGCAACACAAACTGGACTTGTTTTTTCCTCTTCTCCTTTGTTTGAGGGGAGGTGGGGGGGGTAGGAGTGGGGAGGGGGGATAGGCGTGGGGGGGGTAGGGGTGGGGCAGACCTGGGAGGTCTGGGAAGTGAGTCACTGGAGTATATCATGTAAAATTCCCAAATAATCAATAAAAGCATTATGTTAGGGGAAAACAAAAAATGGGGGGAAAAAACAGTATTAGGTAAGATATGACAAGTCTACATATTATTTGCTTGCTTTTAATAAAAATTTCTCTAAAATGCAAAATTTAGTCAGAAAGCAAACCAGTGGTTGCCACTGGCTTGGAGAGCCAAGTGAAGTCTGAACTCAGTTGGACTATGGGAGTGACGGTGTGCAGGGTTTGGTAATAGCCTATCCATTAATTAAGTTTAAACCCACGGTAAAGATTCTGAGGGCAAGAGAATCAGAGCACCTGCTGTGAAGGTGTGTCTCCTAGCAATGTGAGAAGCTGCACCCATGCAGTCTCAAATGCCTAAACATGAGCCAAACAACGACAACAATGAAAGACATGTTAAGTGCACAGGGGAAGCCCGGGAGGCAGACGAGAGGAGAAAGCGTCTTCCCCAGACATAAGCACACCAACTGGGCACCCAGTGCCAAAGGTCAGCCCCGAAAACATACACTCAAGTAACACTACACAGCCTGAGCGGGTCATGTTTAGGAGGGGAGGGTACCACAACAATAAGCGGGGAGTGTGTGCAACCACAAATGATGAAAAAAATCCATGAATTTACAAAACGGTGTGCAGGCATAATATGAAGGGATTGGAGAGAGGAAAGGGAAGGAAGAAGTATCAACCTAAAAATAAATAATTTTTGAAGTCTATACACATCTTCATTATAAATTAACAAGTCCTGAAGCTCCTTGGCTCACCTCTTCAGTAACATTGCAATGGGACATCTGAAAGCCATCTATCTATAAGCCACCCCAGGGTACCATTTAGGATCTATCCATGAATTCCTAAATGTCCAAGAAATAGTGAATATCTCAGTCTGCCACTCCCTGAAAATGCATGATTAGCAAGTAAGGTAAATAACGTTCTATGGCAATAAATGAAAAATGAATGTCTTGATATCACATGGTTACAAAAGCCATCAATAGACATTAATGTGTTAGAAAGATTGCCTTTTTCTTTAATGTTAAAGATAATGCTAGTAAAAAGAGCCACGGAGTTAGGGCAAAAATTTCCTAAGGGCTCCAGAGAGAATCAACAAACCAAAGACTTTCACCACAGTATGGGGTGAGGAGGGGTGCATATGCACATATCTGTGTGTGCATTTACCTGATTTACCTGTGATGCTATACTTTAACAAAATATGACACATACAGTGGTTCATCTGCATAGCAACAGAATAAATACAAAAAGGAGGCCTGAATAAAAGGCCATATGTGGGGAATTGCCTACTAATAAAGCTCTTTAAAAAAAAAATTATTTAACTTTATTTTATGTGAGTTGGTATAAAAGTGTCAGATCCCCTGGAGCTGGAGTTACAGACAACTGTGAGCTGCCATGTGGGTGTTGGGAATTGAACCTGGGTCCTTTGGAAGAGCAGCCAGAGCTCTTAACCACTGAGCCATCTCTCTAGCCCCCATGAAGTTCTTTAAGCAAAACAAAAAAACTAGAAAGGAAAAAGAGTAAAAGAGGGGCAGAAAACTATGACTAAAATCCTACTCCCAAAAATATTCATAAAAAAGAAAAATTCCTCAAAAACCCTTTCCCTGAACCAGCAAGGTGGCTCAGTGGGTAAAAGTGCTTCCCACCCACCAAGCCTGATGAGCTACTCTCACGAACTGGAAGGAAGCAATTCCAGAACGCTACCCCTCAGACTGCTGTCCAGGTGCCCACATAACACTCAAATACACTGTTGGTTTCAAATCCTTTCCTTTACTACATTTTCCTAGTAAGTGCAAGGATAAGTTCTACATCCTGAAATCTTCACATGCGGGTCATTAAATGTCAGAACTGCAAGGGGTACAACAAGAGTCTCCCCGCTCCCCCAAAGATGGTGACTCACTATTTAGCCCTGGCTGGCTAGCCTGGACCACAAAGGTCTGCCTGCCTCTGCCTCCTGGATGCTGGGATTACAGGCTCCAGCCACCAGGCCAGGCAAACCAGATTGTATAGAATGAAAAGAACCAAAATATTCCTTCATCTGTCCTTGGGAGACAAAATGGAAGCATTTGTGACTTACTAAGTAAGCCATCTAGCAGATCTACATCCAAATCTGTAGGTTTCCTCTGCTGCTGAGCTACTAACTGGCAAAAGTCCTGGGCAGCTCTCACAATATCTGCTTTTCCATCTTCTGGGGACAGCACCTTCACTGCTGAAGGGCAATTTAAAACTAGAGAAAAAAAAAAACAGACAAGATAATATTTAAAACACACTCTTCTATTTTTATTTCAACTCAGTTTCATGCAGTAAGTTCAGACCAAAGTAAAGATACAATTGTGGTACCTAGGGACCACTCAAGCTCTTCAGCATCAATATCCAAACACATCTCCTATGCTCCTCTGAAAGAAGCCATGTACCCCAGGTCACAATGGTGCCTATTTTTATGTAGTACGTTCTCCAAATCCCAAAAGTAGCTTTATATAGTGAGTAAAGACTCTACAAAAGAAGATAACTACAATTTTTTCTTATCTAAAAATGCAATCTATATTCATAGTAAATTTAGTAATAACATAAAAGAAAACCTCAGACCAAAGAAAGCTATGCTTTAGTGGAGTATGTGTGCACTGTCCAAATGCCTATCTGACTCTGAAGCGACTTTACACTCCAGATAACCGATGATAATACAAAAGTATCACTGATAAACATTCTTTCATATTACCCTATAGAAAAGCCAGTTTTGCATCAATTTATGTACTCACTAAATTTACTGTTATAAATGTATCTGTTCTTGAGCTTCTCTGTTCACAGGGCTATAAAATCTGCATGGTTAAATAGATTCTTTAATGTGATTCTTTTCCATAATGTCAATCGCTATTGTATCATTTTCTGAATATTATCTTGTAGCAAGATCATTGACAATAAAGACTAACAGAGCAAAATAAATGAAGAATGTGACAAATTCTGTCCTGAAACACAAACACATCTTCCTATGGCTGTGCCCAATTGGCCACACATACTTACCTTGATCGTCTTTGTCATTACTATTTGCAAACTCTGGTGAGTATTTGGAACAATCTAGGCCCAAAAGTTCCTGCTGTTGTTTTAAAATTTCATCCATCAATCTGGAATTATTTCTCTTGAAAATACCTTAAAAAAAAAAATGAGCAAACAGATCACAACCAAGTTAGGTGATATTCTTC
>JANBXA010000731.1:9925000-10207500 GCA_030556225.1 Cricetiscus sungorus | reverse complement strand
GTCATTCATAACTCTTTAAATCCTCTAGGGAGTAGGACGAGGGTTAAATGAATATGGCAACATTTAGGATGCATATTTAAATGTATGTCAAGAAGCCTAATAACGAGAAATCTGTATAAAATTGATGTAAAGGCATCCATGTTGAACAAAAACCAAAACTCTTGAAGGTCACAGGTAAATGTGAGCAGGGAGAGCTGACAGTTGTGCACACTTTTAATCCCAGCACTCAGGAGGCAGAGGCAGAGAGGCAGAGAGTGTTCAAAGTCTACAGAGCAAGTTCTAGGACGCCCAGGGCTACACAGAGAAACGTGTGTGTGTGTGTGTGTGTGTGTGTGTGTGTAGGTGACTCGTGACTCTCAAAATAATCAGAATGAATTGAGGGAGGGCACACTAACTCATATCTGTAATCCCAGCACTAAGAAAGCTAAAACACTGTGGGTTTGAGGCCAGCCTGGGCTACATCATAAATCCAGGACAGCCTGGGCTAAGACTTGAGGCTGAGACCTCATCATCTCAAAGTGGGGAAGGGTGCTCTGAAAGCCAAAGTTTTATGCAATTAGGGCTAAGGAATGGAGAAAAAGAGGCAGAGTGAGAGCTATATGAGGTGGGTGGGCAAGCTTGTGGAAAAGGCAGATTTCCTGCCCCTTCCAGAATGTTGCATTAGGCTACCAAATTATTCAGCTTTGGGTACATCTTCCATGTTGGTTCATTCCAACTTCAGTGTCTTCAGTGGCTCCACTGTGTAATAAGCCACTCAACACATAAACACTGCTGTCTCTACTTCCACAGCAAATGGCTAGAAATGATACCTGTTTAAGAAATAAATCAACCTATTTCTTTGTAGCTCTATAATCAACAAACTCAGGCCAGCCTTATGGTTCTCAAACAGCTGTAGCCAACCCAACCCCTACCCTTTACATAACCTTCAAAGGTCTACGCCTCTGCAATTCTCCTAATTCTTTACAGGGCTTCCAGTGTCACTTCCTTCCAGAGTCCTTTCCCAGTGGCCCATTCTTCCAATTCACAGGGATGTTGCTCAAATATGTTAATAAACTAGGTATTGCCCTGTTCAAAGTAGTGTTAACTTAATCAACTACCTCCACCACTCAACTCCATTCTTATGTGAATGTCTAGCTTATTCCTCTCCTTCCCAAGTCTCCTCCCATATAACAGGAATTCAGTGTTTACTTACTAAATTGAATTATCGGTGTAAAGTGCCAACAAAACCTGAGGGACATGAATGGAAAGTTTAGTGTCCAGGAAGCTCTCACAATACAAACAGACACTTCCTGATTGCATGCAGAATTTACAGGGCAGAATTGGTCGAGCCAGACTTGCAGAGAGAGCCTTGCTCTAGGCTAAGCTGGGCAGAGAACAGCTAAAATAAAAGCTATGTTTCTGTCCAAGGTTTACATGAAACGGGTTACGAGGAAAATTCCTAATGACACACAGCTGACCCCTATGGCTGATCACACTCTGTGGTGTTTATTTCATCCATAAGGTTTGTATTACTAGCTTGCAATTCTCTTTGGTAATCAAAGTCTATACACATGTCACACAAGACACAAGAAAGGAAACAAGACAGAAGGCAGGCTTTGACTGACATAATTTCTCAAGTAATAGCACAGGCTATGTGGGAGCTTTTTCGTCTCCAAATTTTATAATCTACCCTATTTGCCTTCTATAACCTACCTGACTGATCCAAGACTGCTGGAATGAAAAAGAGGGTGAGCATTCATATCCATTTGGATTTAACCAATTTAAGGAAAACCCATCTGAAAACACAATTTTGAGAAAGCAGAATACAGTATTGCAATTTAACCATCTGGTTTAAGGCAGACTCAGTGGTGCATTGATGGGGGATGTACTTCTGAATGCTGTGAGTATGTTTCTCTTATTGATTAATGAACAAATGCTGATTGGCCAGTAGTCAGGCAGGAAGTATAGGCAGGACTATCAGACATGGAGAATGCTGGGAAGAAGACAGAGAGAGTTGCTGGAGAGACACCATGTAGCCACCAGAAGGAGTAACATGCTGGAGTATTACAGATAAACCACAACCTTGTGGCAATACATAGTTTAATAGAAATGGGTTAATAAGAGAGAGCTAGCCAATAAGAAGCCTGAGCCATTAGCCAAACAGTTTATAATTAATGTAAGCCTCTGTGTATTTATTTGGGACTAAAGGGCTGTGGGACCAGGTGAGACTGGAACCTTGTCATCAGTGAATGACTATAATCCCTGCAGTTAGGAGGCTGTAGCATGAGAACTGAAAATTCTAGACCAACCTGAGTTACATAGTAAGGGAAGAAAGGAAGAATGAAAGGAAGAAAGAAGGAAGGAAAGAAGGAAAGAAGGAAAGAAGGAAAGAAGGAAAGAAGGAAAGAAAGAAAGAAAGAAAGAAAGAAAGAAAGAAAGAAAGAAAGAAAGAAAGAAAGTGTATCCTATCCTTTAATGATAAAATAATAGAGAAATAGATTCAGGGTGGTCAAACAATTGTTCTTAGGTGTTGAAGGATCTGACCTGAAATCTAGGTCTAAATTACCACTCATTCAGTATTTATTATTTTTGGTGTTGTGTGTGCTTGTAACAGGAAAGTAGAAAGGATTGTCCCAGCTGACTTAATTATCATTTTGACACAGCCAAGAGTCACCTGAGAAGTCTCAACTGAGGGATCACCCAGATGAAACTGAGCTGTGGACATGTCTGTGGGAGGTTGTTAACAGATACAGGAAGGTCCAGTACACTGTGGGCGGCACCAATCCCTAAGCAGTAGTCCAGGGTCCTAAGAAGGTAAGCAAGCATGAGCCTGTGACAGAGCCAACAAGCAGTGTTTTCCTTGGTTTCCGTTTGAGTTCCTGCCCTAACTTCCCCAATGATGACCTGTGAACTCTAAGTATAAGCCAAGTAAACCCTCTCCTACCCTGAGTTGCTTCTGGTCAGAATGCTTTATTACAGTAACAGATAAAACTGGAACAGGGATATTATGAGACAAGAGACATTGAAAATAATATAACATGTGGCGGGGGGGGGGGGGGGGGGGGGCACACACCTTTAGTCCCAGCAGCACTTGGGAGGCAGAGGCAGGCAGACCTTTGTGAGTTTGAAGCCAGTCTGGTTTACACAGTGAGTTCCAAAGTTACACAAAGAAACCCTGCCTTGAAATTAACCCCCCCCCCCGAAGCCAGTCTGGTTTACACAGTGAGTTCCAAAGTTGCACAAAGAAACCCTGCCTTGAAATTAACCCCCCCCCAAAAAAAAGAGAAAAGAAGGAAGGAGGGAAGGTGGAAAGAAGGGAGAAAGGATGAATGAAAGGAAGAAAAAGAGAGACAGACAGACAACAAAAGGAGACCATTTATTCCTGGTAGTGAATTTAGCATTCTATGTACACTAGGAATCTACTAGAGGGTTTTATTCAGAGTTTCAATGATGTTATTTAAAAATAAAACAGATCACAGCCAGGCATGGTTGTTTACATCTATAATGTTAGGACTGGATAGCAGAAAAATCTTGAGTTCAAGGCCAGCCTGAGCTAGAGCGAAATGCTTTCTCAGAAAAGCCAAGAGCTAAAAACTTGGCTTGGTGGCAGAGTATTCATGGGCCCTGTGTTTAACCCTAACCATGTTGCTACAGAAAATTATTTTGCTAGTAGGTGATGACTAGATTAAAGAGGGGCCAGAAGCTAAAGACTAATGGGGGAGGGGAAGCTAGTGTAGTAATACAAGTGAAAGATGATGGCAACTGAAATTTGAGTAGAGCAGATAACACCAGTACAAGTGGGATGTTTCAGATATACTCCGCATAAGGCTAAAAACTCATAATAGTAGACATTAACAGAACGTAAGAAAACTGATGGAGAAAATACGAGGCAGCAGATTTGGGGGGATTTTCAAGAGTACTGTTCTGGACATGGAGATACAGAATCTGAAGTTATGAAGCAATGGGGGCTAGTCTACACGGCGATGCTGAAAATCACACGGCAGGAGACACCTGGAAGCACTAAACTGCCCACATCCCACTTACCCAGCTGTTCATAGCCAAACTGAGCTGAAAGACCAGGACTGGCATTCAGCTCATATTTAGAAGAGAAACAAAAGAGAAGCCAGGCGTGAGTCAGTAGGTACAGATGTAAATCAAGAAACCCAAGCCAACCTGGTACCACAGAGACCAGGAAAAGCAACATTTCAAACAAAATTAAGTCTACCAATCCACACACAGCCCTCAGGACCCTTACTGTAGTCCTCTAAAATCTCTGCTCTCACACAGAAGTGACATTCCAGGGTCATGTTCAGATCTCAACATTCCACTCACCCCACACCGAAGCATGTGCCACGACATAAAGACCTTTCCAAATTAAGAGAACCAGGACAAGGAGATTAAAGAAGTACTCATTCAACAAATCTTGCCTGTACTTCATAAAGGTTCTTTCAAAACGCACGTGAAATGTATAATCAAACCTATAAATTGACGTTTAAAGTAACATTGAACAGATCTACTAGAATTTTTACAATTGTTCCTTCTGTAGAAGCAGACCTTTGAAGAAACATCTAGCAAAAAGGATTCACAGGACAAAGAAAGACAACACTAAACAATCTCTCCTAGTCACCGAGCTCCTCCAAGCTATGCAATTAGATCAGTGTTTCCTTATAGACATACCATCAATTTGAATGCCTTTTTTTTTTTTCAACTAGAGACTTAAGTAAATTACCTGTTGATTACCTTCATTTAACCTCTATAGCACACAACCACCATGTTACTGGAGGAGGAGAAGAAAACATATACTTAATAGTACAATTATTTTAAATGAAGAAAAAATATGTATTAAAATTTTACGTGACTACCACAGTCACAAACACAAATCCTTGTAAGTCATTAAACTATTTTATTGTAATGGAGCGCCTCAGGACACCTCACAGATCAGCAATTATACTAGAACATTAACCTACCACAGCAAAGAAGCAAACAGGCACTGATGGCTTCGTGTAATGGTTTAGGCCCTCCAACACAAGTACGCAAGCTGAAGACAGGCTTTCTCACTTCCAGCTGCGTGTTTTATTTTATTTAATTATTTTTGTTTCACTGACATCAGGAACTGAACTCAGGGCTTCACACATGTGAGGCAAGCACCCCACCCCCACCCCCAGCTTCGCCTCCAGGTGAAGTCGCCATGTTCTGAAAACAAGAATGCCTTCATAGCTCTGCTTATCTGACAACAGTTCCTGGAAAGCAAGCGCTCCATGGTGAAACTGCAGTGATTAAACAGCTGTCCGATAGCTCGGGTGACCCTTTAGATCAGCAAGATAAGGAAACTGCCTGCCTTAAAGTCTTTTTATTATGACGTTCCTATCACCTGCATGTCAGTGCCATGACACCACACCTGAAAATGGTGCAACATAATTGGGTCTGTGACTATTGTCTCTTCTCTAAATGGTAAAAATAACATAACAGTTTTAAGAACAGAAGCTTTTCAGTAAAATTTGGTTCAAATTCTAGACCTGGCTCCTCAGGGAATGTGTCTCTTGACTTCTCGAGTCTCGGTTTCTGGAGCTGGAAATCCTTCAGGATTATTGCATCTTGGTATAGCATGTAGCACACAGTATGGCGAGATGGCTCAGAAGCAGAGGCACTTGCCTTTTGAGCCTGGAGTCCTGAGTTCAATCCCCCTGGGCCTCACATGAAAAAGAGAACCAATTTCTGCAGGTTGTTCTCTCACCTCCATACCAAATAGCTAAATGTCCCCCCCCTCCAAGAATTTAACAAAAAATAATTGTTACTATTAGAATTTAACATGTGGGGCTGGAGATAGCTCAGCAGTTAAAAGTACAGCTTTTACAGAGGACCCAAGATCACTTCCCAGAACCAACAGAAGGCAGTTCACAGCTAGCTGCCAGTGACTCTGGCTTCAGGGACCTAATGTCCTCTTCTGGCCTCCAAAAACACCTTCACTTGAGGAGCACACATAGGAACTAAAAATAGTAACTTTGTCCAAAAGGCTTAATTCATAGACCTAGCACTAATAGAAAATGTTGAGAACAGCATCATTCCTCACATCAAGAAACAAAGCAGAACAGAGCCTTCCAAAGATAAAGCAAGACAGGGATGAAATATCTCAGAGCCTACTCAATGAGGCAGGCTTGGTTGGCTGCTCTAAGAATCAAGGATAGGATTCTGGTAGAGTCTTTTGCAAGAAAAATGAGAATACAACATCTGGGGATGCTGAGGTAAAATACTAAATTCTAGAGAAGAGTGAGGAGTTTCTACACATGGGAATACAAACATCCCAGGCACACTGTTCAGTTTATCAAATACAATCATGAATGTATTTGGACTTTCAAACACATCTAGCACCTGCTTAATTCAACACGAGAACAATCATTATTAAGAGTCATACCTCCTGCTAGCATCTATGTCATAGGCCAGACTAGAAGAGACTTGAGTTTACTTTCCTGAGGATTCTAGGTTTTACCCTCAGGAAACAAGAGCTGCCAACTCAGCTCCTGATGCTTGTGTATGGGAAGAACAGCCCACTTGAGTCAAGGAACAAGTACTACCTTGACGGGGAATGTCCTTCTGTATATATGTTTCTCTTAATTGGTTGATGAATAAAACACTGTTGACCAATTAGGCAGGAAGATAGGCAGGACTAGGAAACGAGAATTCTGAGAAAGGTAGACAGATGGAGCCCGCCAAAGACACTTGTCATGTAGGCTGCCAAGGAGTAACAGGACCAGGCATTCTCCAGTAAGCCAAGACCACGTGGAAATACATAGATTAGTAGTTATGGGTTAATAATTAAGACAGAGCTAGCCAATAAGAATCCCAAGGCTAGCCTGATCTACAGAGTGAATTCCAGGACAGTGTGGACTGCACAGAGAAACCCTGTATAGAAAAAAAGAGGGGGCAGGAGGAGGTGAGTGAGCACTACAGGCACTCTAAAAAGAGGTGACAGCAAGACACGGAAATATGGTGTAGTAGGAAGTGCAGAGACCAATGAGAAGTCAGTGAGGAGGGCTGGTGTGGCACTGGGCAGCCCTGTGGGGGCTAGTGTGAGAAACCATGACCCCAAAACTATCACACAGGACAGATGGGCAAATAGAGATAACATCCCCCAAATTATCATTACACGTGAACAATGTGAAAGATGAAGCGTGTGGTGTGTGCATGCAGGGAGGGCCTCAATACTGTGCCCACCGGGCTCCAGCCTATGACCCAGCCTATGATGAATCTTACATAAGGCAGGTGCCAGAGTAGCTGCTGTTCTATGTTAAGGTCAACTCCAGTGTGCAGAAGTACCATAAAGTAGTTTGATAAAAATAGAGATGCCCAGGTTGGACTGTCTTAAATCAGCTGGTCAGTAAGTGTGATGAATCAGTATTTCCTTTAAACATTCCAAAGACTCCTTCTCAAACTTCCCTAAAGAACCCTGCAATAAGCATGGTACCAACACAACTGCACAATGAAGACAGCGCCCATCCAGACACCGGACTTCAAGCATACACAAGGAAGCAAAACAGCCCCAAGACTAACACCAAATACATTAAGAAATGGTTTTTACACATATCATAATCATTTCCTAAATCATAATCATGTAGACAAAATAAGAAATTCTCCTTATGAGAACTGTGAGCTCAAAAATTCCTGACCAATCTTCTAAGAAAACCTCAATTTCCAATGTATAAATACAGCAGAAATTACCATGATCAAACAAAGTTTGCAAGTATAAAAAAAAAGGGGGGGCAAGGGCTTAACTGAACAGCTTAGGGCTACCATGCTCAACTGGCCAAAGGCTCAGGGTTTGAGCCTCAGAACCACCAAAAATTAATATATATAAAGCATCTTTGAAAATGTGGGGTTTTTATTGTTGTTGTTGTTTTGTTTTGTGGCTATGAGGTAAACCTACAGTTCCAGCTTTAAAGAAGCTAACACACAATCATCTGAGTGCAGGTATTTGGGCAACACAGGAAGAGCTCATTTCAATCCTGTAATCCTAGCACTAGAGAAATTGAGGCAAGAGAACCTCAAACTGAAGGCCAGCCTACCAAGACCCTACAAAAGCAAGCAAGCCAGCAAGACCGTCAGTTCACAGGAAGAGACACTTCAAAGTACATAAATACCACTAGGTACTTTAGTCTAAGGATTAAAGTCTAAGGAACTGTTATTTAAATACAGATTTGAAGTTGAAGATATGTAAGATGGGGGAAACTAAATCAGTAAGTTTGCCTCCAAGGTGGCTGCTATCTTGAGGCACAAGCCATTTTTCCACTGAGAAGTAAAATAAAATCTATTTCCTGCATTCAAGACAGATGTGTGCCTGGTTGCTTAAGCTAGGTCCTAAAGCCTTGCCGCTTTGGTCTGACTCTGGGAACACCTGATCTGGAGGCAATCTGATTCATTTCGAAGCCTCTATTACATAAAGAAGCCCACAGTAGTCATGTGGGAACCATAGGAAGACAGATAAGCATCTCCTCTCTCCTATTCCAGCCATTACAAACCAGGCATACAATGGATGACACATAATAGTCATGTCAGTGCCAGTAATCTATGTAAGTGACCCCAAAGAAAATTGCACAACTGAACTGAGCCAACACATAATTATTTTAAAACACTGAACTTTGGTATAGATTTCCACAAAACTGCATATAAGCAAAACTGCTGCCTAGTCATTCATCTTACCTTATTTTCCAGCATTCTGTTAAAGAAACTTACCTGTTCTATTTACTGTTCCCAAGGTAGATTCAATGCTATTGTTTAAGTGAAATCTCATCAAAATCTTACCAAAGAGGTGGCATTTCCAGTCCAAACATAGGGACAGGATACTGTTTAAGCGCTAAATCCTGTCTACTTTTGCTAGTTCCAATACAAATGTCACTTTCCCTTCTTCCTAGAGCCACATGGCGGCAAGAGCACTTCTAAGGGAAATCCCTTTTCTCCCCCAAGTCTTTCATACCCAGTTATCATCTTTGATTTATGTATCAGCCCACATTAATGTATAGTAAATATCTCTCCCTGAACATCATTTCTTACACTTACTTCATTTTGCAGACCTCTATAGAAAGGCAAGTATTCAGTGAAGGTAGCTTTTATGTATATGTCAATACACATAAATTTTTCTATGTGTATTGAAACAAGCTTAAGTAAAAGCATACTGGAGGAAATAAAGTTTAAACGTCTTTACCTATTCAAAAGTTTGACTTTGTCCCTGGCCACCCAATTTAGAACGTAATCTCTTCCTTCATGGCTGCCTTTCAGCTATCTTCTCTCCCCTGTCTTATTTTTCCTCATTAAGCTTCTAAAACTATCTATTTCCTAACACGTTAGCATTAGATGCCAGACAGTTTTCATTTACTCTTCATGAACGAATCAGTCAGAAGCCAGGAGAAGTAAACTCTTATTTAAACTACGAAATAACCACTTGAAAATGCTCCTATGCTAGTACATAGAATCCTTGAAGCTCTGTTTGGTTCTCAGCCAAAACTTGTTTTAAGTTGACTTCTTTTCCTTGCCAATCATTTTCCCTCTAAGAACATATGACAAAGGACATGAGTCACTTCAGAAAGGCAGTAACAGGAATTGCAGGAACAAGGAAGTGTGATGGCACTGTAATCTCTGCTTGGACGCAGTCGTGTCGAACAACTAAGCTCTGTATTTTCCTTCCTACCGGATGGATATAAGTCAATCCACATTACTTAATGTCTTTAATTTCCATTTTACTTGCCGTGTTATATCCCACACTGCTGGCTGTACTGGTTTAGGCAATGTGTCACCTAACAGTCTCCTGACTTCTACTGGTCAATCTCTTGAGTCTTTAGGAAGTTCTACACAGTCGGCCTCTGAATATATGAAGCTTTAGCCTATAGGGTAAACATCATTTCAGACACAGGCTCAGTGGAACCACACTCCTTGCTGGCTACAAGCAGTCAGTGATTACTGCTTACCCTAGGCAAACCCAGCACTTAAATAGCTAACTGAGAAAGACTGAAAAGTAAAACTCAAGTGGCTTCTCCGGGGCATGCAGGCAATTTACTAAACCAAGAATGAGGCAATCGTTTTCCTTTCCTGCATCCCAATACTCCTAACTCATTTTTATCTCCACGTCTTTATCTTTTACGGAAATACCACTGCATTTAGGACTGATGAAATTCAAGCCTGACATTTGGAGCCTCCTCCCCTCCTCTATTCTTCAATGCCCTACTCAAATTTTCATCTCCTCTACACCAACTCTCAAAGTTCCTCTCTTGGTGACTTCTCTCCCAAATACCATACATCACCTAGAGCGTGCCTTTCTCCGGGTGAGCCTGAGAGCCCCCCAGATGAAGGCAAGACTCTGAGGAATATCTCTGGCATGGTGTTTTAGGCTTGTTGCCATGAAGTATGTGTTGAATAAAATTTCTTAACAAAACTGTGAAGAAATTCATTGCCTTGATCACGACTTAGACTCAGCCAGCCGCATGGAGTATTTATTGCCCATTGGGATCACACACGATTCCAGGCTTCAGAGATAGGGGTGCACCGTCTTGTGCACGGCCTATCTAAACTCTCACATACTTTTCAGAAACTCAATTGAAATGCCATCTAACTCCAAGAGCTCGTTTGGAAAAACCCACGACACGACACGACTCATGCATAAATCCTGCACTGCCGGGCCGCACTTAGGATGGCTGCGCCGGACCCCTTTGAAGAGACACTTTGAAGACAGCACTGACTGGTTACAATTATTTCCCCATTACTACTTTTGTGACCTTGGGCAAATCCGTTTACGTTCTTAGCGTCAGCTAACCTCGCTTGTGAAACAAAGCCAAAGAGATACCATCTACCTTAACGGAATACGGTTTTCTTACTTTATTATCATCATCATTATTATTATTATTATTATTATTATTATTATCATTTGATGCTTAAAAATACACAACCAAATCCAAAGACTCGGTCAACGTTCGCTGACACTGATGTCCCTTCCTCGAAAGCGCCGGCCGGCACTGTGATTTATGCTCAAGGGCCGAGAGCGCGGGGCCCGGAGGGCGGCGGCCTCGCAAGGCGACCGAGCGGGAGCAAAGCAGCCGGACGCGCGGTCCTCGGGCTCGGCAGCGGCCCCGCCACCGCACCCCGCGCCCGGGCCTCACCTTGGTGGTCGTAGACGCTAATGTAGGAGATCCCCACGGCCATACACCACACCACGAGGCTCGCGATGTCCGAGAAGCTGGGCTCCTGCTCCGCCTCGGTGATCACCAGGCCCATGTGCACCGGCAGCTTCTGCAGGGCCCGGCCGTCCGCGCGCCAGCGCAGCCGCGGGTGGGTGGCGGCCGGCCCGGGCCCCCCGTGCGGATGCCGGGGACGACGCCGGTTCCTGCCGACGGCCGGGGGCTTGCGGAGCGTGAAGCCGAGCGGCGCTAGGACCGCGGCGGAGGCGGCGCGGCAGCAGCGCCGCCAGATCCAGTTCCAGGTGCCGAAGCGAACGCGGAGCCGGGAGGCGAGCGCGCGGTGCAGGCAGAGCAGCGCGTGCAGCACCCGCCACACCAGCTCGTACAGCCCCGTCATACTCCCGTGGCGCTCGGGCACCGTCTCCTCCCGCCGGCCCACACCCGCGGCGCCACGGGGTCCTATCCGCCCCGGCGGCCGGCGCGGGCCA
This sequence comes from Cricetiscus sungorus, assembly GCA_030556225.1. Taxonomy (NCBI): domain Eukaryota; kingdom Metazoa; phylum Chordata; class Mammalia; order Rodentia; family Cricetidae; genus Cricetiscus; species Cricetiscus sungorus. Next base: position 10,195,874 of record JANBXA010000731.1, on the reverse strand, counting down.
TCGCTCCGAGTCCCCCCACCCCCCGCGCCCGAGCCCGAGCCCCTCGCCACTGCCGACACCTCACCGAGCCCCCGCCGCCATCTTCCTCCGCCCTCGGCAGCCCCGCCCCCGCCAGTACATGGACGCTTCTGATTGGCTGCCGCGGAACCCTGACACAGAGCGCCCAGGGAGAGCGGGCGCTGCAGAATGAGGCGGGCTCCCGGGCGCCGGCGCCCCCTGGCGGTGAGGAGGACGACGCGCCAGCGCCTCCGGCCTTTCTCCGGGTCCACGCAGCAATGAGAGGATTGGGCTGGACCGAGGATTTGCGCGTGCGGTGTTATCCATCTCCTCTCGCGGCCAGGGCCGAAACGATTCCATCGAAGTAGACGCCGGCCTTTAATCCCAGCACGCGGGAAGCAGAGGCCTCTCTGAGTTTGAGGCCAGCCTGGTCTACAGCGTGAGTTCCAGGGCAGCCAGGCTACTCAAAGAAATCCTGTCTCGAAAACAAAACAAAGTGATCTAAGTGAGTTGGAAATTAGAGAGACTCCACCACATCAGCAAGTGCAGATTTTTGAAATCAACCAGGTCCCCGAATAGATGTCCCCAATGGCTAGGGTGTTCTTGAAGAGGTCTCTGCACAGTTCTTTGTCCAATCCTCCAAGCACAGTAAACCTTCCCAGAGTGGGAATGAGGCCCTTCTGCATAGGACCTGGAAACAGAACGGCCATGGCATCCCTCGCAAGTCAAGCTTTGCCGCTCATCAACAGACCAATGAAACAAGTGACAGCGAGAGCAGAAAAGGGAAACTGAGTCAATGCGGCCACACTGAGAAGAGGATCAGAGCGCGCGCGTGTGTTACTCTATTTATAAAAACAAGATCTCTGTATGGATGATTTAACCAATTACCCAAGTATCATGCCAACAAAAACATCAAGGAAACTATGAACGCGCGCACACACACACACACACACACACACACACACACACACACACACACACACACACTCCATCTTCAGGGTCCTAAAATGAAATTTAAGAAACAACAGTCATGATAGCTACGAAGTCCTGCTCAAGGTGGTATACCACCCATCATTGTCCCTGTCCCAGTCTCTTCCACAGGAAGAGTCTGGCAAGTTGTGTGAAGTCTTTTCCCAAAGACAAGTCCTCTCCTGGCCGAGTTCCAGCCTTTTCCTTCTCTCAACATGAGACCCTTGTGGAAACTCCAATTTTGGAGGGGTCCATTTTCTTTCAATAATCTCACAGCCAAGACGGGAGTGGGGGGTGGAGGAGAGAGAAGTGTCTCTAGAATGTCTTCATCACTGTCAGCGCCGTTACAGAATCCTCATGGCTGCCCACTACTCACATGCAAAAGGCGGTATACCACCTAATGACCCACTCACTTCATTCATTAAAATAATTCTGACCTTCAATTCTGCATCAGGTCCCAGAGGATGGGGAAATGGGCAATGATGCCTTAGTCACCTCTACCATCTGACGTAAAGCGACCTCTAGCCCTGTTATTTTACAGCCCCAAGTTCTAGCCAATCTTCACTAAACTAAGCGCACTCTGAACTTCCCTCCATCAGTTCTGGATAATTATTGCCTCTTTTGCTTAGGCTCTTCCTTCCTTCTGAATCCCTTTCCCAGCTTGGTGTGACCCGTTCCTCAATGCTTCCTTACCACCGTGCGTAACTATAACATGAGTGTGTATTATGTTTTCACACTGATGTGTAAATTACATTTGAATCTTTAATACAGCCAGTTTTTGTTCTGGACAGTCCCCTTTCCCACTGGGAAATGCCCACGTGCCTTAGCTTTGTTTTTGTTTTTGTTTTATTTAACCATTGGTGCCCCCTTTTCCTTTCTGTTTGTAAGACTTGGTTTGCTTTAGTTTAAAACATGAATCCCATGCCCATTGCGAGCCTTCTGCCTGTGGCAGCTCATCCTGAGAAGTGCCAGCCAGGGCTGAGCCACACCTTGCACACTTCTCTCCCTCTCCGTCTGCTGGGCCCAGCCCTTGTGACGGTGGACAAAGGGAGAGGAAAGACAGCAAGCAGCCAGATGCAGCCTTCTCCACTGGCTGCCAGTAAGTGTTCTGCAGATGGACACCTAAGGAAGCCGCCAGACACCCATTGCTAACCAAGCCCGAGCCTCTCAGCCAACACCCTACCATGTTTCTCTGATACACTCAGTTCTTTGCTCCCATGCTTGCTTCTGTGGCAAGACTGCAGCCGCCAATCTCATGTCCTGTTGGCCAAGTGTCAGATCTGCAGCAGCTTTAGAGCTGTGTCTATGTACTGCATTGGATTACAAACTCAAGTGAGAGAATTCTGGCCACATCTCCACCTGGCACAGCCATCCGATGTGCAGCTCCTTCATCTCTTGGTAACTGTTCTCCTCCTAGAACAGCAGAAGCAGGTGAACAATTCCTCTATAGTAAGGGTGTTCAGCCTCCTGAGGAATACAGCCATGAAGGACCACTTTTCTGACTTCTGCCTCTTAGTAGACTAGAGATGGAGGTGGCTTAGGTAGGGCAGTTCTCTGTGTGACTTTGGACTGGCATACTTCTCCCTCCTTCCTGGAGCTCTCAGGAACACCTGTAGATGTGCTTAGACTGTAACATTGTAGCATTTAGAGTGTAACGCGGTAACACTGAGCTCCTGCCCTCAGCAGCCGGATCTTTGTTCTAATACCCACCTAGAAAAGATGCTCTTCATCACTCATCACTTTAGCTTAGCCAATTGTCCAGATTATAAAAGCCAGCACAGGTCACTTTCTGGAGAGCCTCACCTGCAGTGGAAGTGAGACCTTTGAAAATGAGATTGCCTCCTCCCAGGACAGCTTGACTTCTGTTGTCCCTTCCTGCCTACCTATAATAAAAGCGCCTGTAACTAGGTGTGTGCACACATTTTGCCCATTAGACTGAAGCAACAGTAAAAGCACATGCAGGATGCAGTGGTCTAATATATGGTCCCCTGGAGAAGAGGGATAAGAGACAAGATCTCCTGAGCAAATGTGGAGCATGGGGGAGGGGAGAGGGAGTTTGGAGAAAAGGAAGGGGAGAAGAAGAGGGGAGAGGAGGATATGAGGGAGCAGGAAGATTGAGTTGGAGGAAGAATAGAGGAGAGCAAGAAAAGAGATACCACAATAGAGGGAGCCATTATAGATTTAGGGAGAAATCTGACACTAGGGAAATGCCCAGAGATCTTCAAGAATGAATCCAACTAACAATCTAAGCAATAGTGGAGAGGCTACCTTAAATGTCCTTCCCCAATAATAAGATTGATGACTACCTTATATGCCATCCTAGAGCCTTCATTTAGTAGTTGATGGAAGCAGAAGCAGACACCCACAGCTAAACACTGAGCTGAACTCCTGGAATCCAGTTGCAGACAGGGAGGAGTGATGAGCAACCGGTCAAGACCAGGCTGGAGAAACCCACAGAGACAGCTGACCTGAACAAGGGGGAGCGTATGGACCTCAGTCTGATAGTCGGGAAACCAGCATAGGACTGACCCAGAACTCCTGTTAGTCAGGAGGACTGGGCAGTCTATGGTAGTGGATCAGTATTTATTCCTAATATATGAATGGACTTTGGGAGCCCATCCCACATAGAGGGATGATTTCTCAGCCTAGGCACACGGGGGAGGGCCTAGGCTCTGCTCCAAATGATATGAGAGACTTTGAAGACTCCCCATGGAAGGCATCACCGTTCCTGGGGAGCAGAAAGGGGATGGACTGGGTTTGGTGGGGAGAACAGGGGAGGATGGGAGGGTGAGGGAACTGGGATTGACATGTAAAAAACCTTGTTTCAAATTTAAATGAAAAAAGGGGGAGGGAGAAAATACCTGTTATTAAATACAGTGGAAGGTTAAGAAGGAGGAGGAGGAGGAGAAGATACAGTGGTCTAGAATGACTAACGCACCATGAGTCTACATCTGGCAGTGGTTCCCAAACCCCCGGCTCACTTCTCTACTTAGAGAATGTCTTTCACTCTCGGCTGCTATTCTGAAATAACAGAAAAGCCACAATGGATGCCTCCTGCTGCATTTTCTTATTTTGTTATTCTCCTCCCCCCCAAAAAAAGGAAGTAATGTAACCTTTTAAGGAAATTGAAGTTTCAGAACATAAAGTCTTGACTTATAACCCCATTTAACCTAAAACAACCCAAATTGGACCAGGAACAAAAGTAATATTGATAGTGTAGAGTAGCATAGTCTGAGGCAGTCATGAATTCCCAAATATTTCATGGTCAATATTCTCTTTACTTTTCAGTTATAAAATGTATTGTTTCAATTCTCACAATGAACAAATGATCTGTGTAGGCAGGTAAAGCCACTCTGTTTTGACAAAACAAATAACAGTTTACAGATAATTAAGAATAGTGAATAAAGGGGCTGGTGAGAAGCCTCCGTTGTTAAGAGCACTGGCTGCTCTTCCAGAGGACCCAGGTTCTATTCCCAGCACCCACAGGCAGCTCATCACCCTCTGTAACTCCAGCTCCAGGGGATCTGACACAGTCTTCTGGCCTCTGTGGACATTGCATGGGCACGGACATACATGCAGGCAAAACACCTACACACATAAAAATAATGATAAATAAAATGTTCAAAACCGGTTTGTTAAATTAAAGAATAATGACTAAGGACTCAACAGACCTGATTCCACCCACTTAGCCTTTCCTCTCTTTCCTGCAATCTCATCAAAGTGGGGCCAGCTCTGTGAAGGTTCCTGTGGTGTTCATGGTCCCCAGTTAATGGTGTCCCTGGCTTCTTCTGGTTGTCCTGAGAACTAAAGCGACTAGAACTAAAGTGGGCTTGGAGTGCTTCCAGTGTCTGGTCTTCGGTGAGTGCTCAGGAATTTAATCAGATGCAGAAAAAAAAAAAAAAAAGATGAGATAAAATTTCAATCCATATGCTATCTCTGTTCTAGGGAACTGTAACCTTATGGCTGAATTCCTACCAACAGCATTTAACTTGGATTTCTTTCCCCTCCACTATGAGGTAAAAATAAGGAGCATGAGTACTGACAGTGTGATCTTCAGTCGGCTTTGTCCCTCAGACACCCAACAAATGCCAAGGTGTAAGCTTCTATCGAGGGAGTGCAACCCAGCTTTGGACTACCCGACACCGGACTACATAAATCTCCTCGGCATGATGGGCCTCCCGCTTACGCTGATGTGATGCGCTTGGTGGCCATCTACTGTTCCTTGGAGGACACTGAGCTGGTGATGAGCAGATTCATGTTCTCAGTGCTGTATCCTAGCTGCAGATTCTTCAGCCCGTGATGCCCCAAGGGGATGTCACCTAGAGGAGTCGGAGCCTTTGGCTGCCTCACCCCTGCCCTCTGCTGCGGTCCTAAACTTACCGAGTGTGGTCTCTGGATTCCCAGCTGAATGGAGGGAAGTTGGCCCTTTTTGGGGGAGTCCTGCTTCTGCTTTGACAAAGGGGTAAACCCACAGACTTCCCTTTTATCTTCCCTCCCCTGGCCGCTGTTGTGGGAGACACTGTTCATGTTTCTAAGTATTCACTTGTTTTCTTGTTGAAGTCATTGTTATACATTTTCTACTCTGAGAAAAAGTAAACAGACCCGTCTTCTGGACTGTGAAGAATAAAAACAAATGAGTAAACACAATGAAGATTATTTTAAACCCACTATGCCGGGGTGCAAGCGCCCAAAGTGAAACTGGGAGTTTAAATTAATATTAGTAATGACATGCTCGGTAATAAAAGCTCAAAACTTCCAAAAGAAAAAAAAAATTAAAATGAAAAGAAATGCATGGGAACAGCGTCCTGAAGTTGTAAAAAAAAAAAAATTACTGAAAAGTAAGACACGCAGTGCAGACAGCTCCCGTGTAACTCTTCCCCACACCGCTTCAGTATCTTCGCAAGAGTAAGCATTCCCAGCAGCCGATGGATCTGTACGGATGCATCATTCATTGTCTCCCACATAAGTGCTCACTCTTGCTGTCACACATTCTGTTGGCTTTGAAAACTCTACGATGTCTCCACCATTGTATTATAATACATAACATCTTTTGCCCTAGAAATTCTTTGTTCTCAACTCATTCCATCCCCCTTCCAGCTAAATCCTGGCCACCACTAATCTTTCCATCGTCTCCACTGTTGTCTCCTTTCCAGAACACTGCACAGTTGAAGTTATACAGGAAGTAGGTTTCCAACTGCCTTCTTTTATTTAGTATGGATTAAGGTGGTTCTTGTGTTCCCGTCATTTCTTTATAGTGTTAAACTGCTCCATTGTCTGAGCGGACTTCCCTGTTCCCTTCTGAAGAGCATCTTGATAACTTTGAAGTTATGGTACTCACAGATAAAGCTGTCATTCAAACCTATTTAGGTAAATACTGAAAGAGTTGAAGCCTATCTCAGCTAGATTGGTGGCTTGTATGGTCAAGGTAGTATTATTTTTGAAGAAGTGTCAGTCAGTACCCATAAAGTAATCAGGTAAGAGTTTGATCGGGAGTCAAATCATTGAATCTATACAGCAAGTTGAGAAAAATCCCAGATCTTGACAATATTAAGTCTTTCAAGATCTATGGCTATCTATTTCTTTAGTGAGTTGTTCTCCAGTTTCTTTTTTAAGTATACATCATTTTTACTCATGAAGATGAATAATCTTTTGGAGGAGATAGAATACTGGAGGTTGAACCCATAGCCTTGCAGGTGCACGACCACTAAGCCACAATCACAAGCCCTCTCTTTCAAGTTCCTTCATCCATTTTTCAGAGCACTTCATACAGACATTGAACATATGTTGTTAGGCTTACACAGAAATATGTCGTTGGGACTCCAATGTGAACAGCATTGTGTTGTAAATTTCAAAATGCACTTGTTATTCTAGTAGCATCTTTTGTGGATTTCCTTCATCTACAGCTCTGCTGTCCACAATTTCTTCATTTCCAACCACTGAAGCTTTTGCTTTCCTTTCTTGTCTTATTGTGTTAGCTAGTTCTTCCAATATGATAATGAAAAGGGGGGAGAGAGAGAGACAGAGACAGAGACAGAGACAGAGACAGGGAGAGGATGATGCCTGGGCTTCATTCCTGACCTTACAGGAAGAGCTCTTGGCCCCTTGCTGTGAAATGTGTTCTTTGAAGTTTTTATAGATGTTCATTGTTGGGTTGAACAAATTTCCTTTTATTTCTGGAATAAGAATTCATGAAGTACTTTACTTATGACCACATAGTATATTGTCAGTATTATACTGTGTGATTCTTTTGCCCTTGTTCTTTTTCCTCCATCCCAATAAAGAAACAGACCTGGTGGTGCACCCCTTCTAAGACCTGAGAGTCCACTTCACTCCTGGCAACATTATTTGTGTTAGAATGTCTTCTTGCCAACTTTGGACTTTTTTTTTCCCAATGTATACAAATTTGAACTATTTTTGCTTTCCGTTGTACTTGGTGATTAAGCTAAAATTATGTAGGTATGGAATAAACACTGTAGTTTGGGTCAATCTTCAACCACTTCTCAAGGTCATCTAGTCATGAATTATATATTTAAATTAGTCCATTGGCCCCTTAGATCCATGAATCAAACTTTATAAACCCATATTTAGCCTATGAATGTTGGCTGTATTTAATGTTGTAAATGGCTGAGTTTTATTACCTTGACATCCTTGTTTTTTATTAAAGCCTCACTCCCTTCATATTTAGAATTAGAATTATTCACCTGTAACTTTTGAGACAGGGCCTCATGTGCCCCAGGCTCACCTTGGACTTGCAAATAACTGAGGGTGACCATGAAATTCTGATCCTTCAGTTTCCTCCTCTGGAGTGCTAGGATTAAAGTCATGTGCCACTGTGCTTGGAATATACAGTGTTGGAAACTAAATCCTAGACTCCATGAACACTAGCAAAAGAGCTACAGCCTCAGTCATGCACCTTATTTTTTAAATGGTGAAGCAAAATTTTAAATGCTTTTCAACAATTTTAAATGTTTTTTTCATTATTTTCATAGTTAATGTTTTATTCACTGTTCTATTTTGTCTTTTCTTTTTATATATGTTAAATGTATTCATACATGTATACATCTTCCCCATTCTCCACCACTTACCCCCCCCCAACTTCATTTGCTTTCTTGATCTTTCTTATCTTCTTTAATGCCTACTGAATCCATTTTGTGCTACCTATCTATGCCTGAGTATAGAAAACATGGGTAGCCTCTCAGGGCCTACATCACCAAAGAAGACTTATTCTTCCCTTCCAACGGTCACTAATTAATAACAGCTCCTTAGATGGGAGTGGCGCTTCACTAACCTCCCCCGATCCATGTTTGAATTTCGGTTGGCTCGGTCTTGCTCAAGTCTTGTGCCTTCAATCCCAGCCATTCTGAGCTCATGTGTGCAACTTCACTATCCTGTCTGGAAAATCTGATTTTTCAATGTCTACTCCCTCTGACCCTTACCATCTTTCTGTCTCCATTTCTGCTATGATTTCTGGAGTCTTGTGGAAGAAGGCGTGATATAAATGTCCCATTTGGAGTTGAACACTCCACAATCTCTCAGTCTCGGCACAATCAATAGTTATGGGTCTCTGTATTAATTGCCATCTACCATGTAAGGAAGCTTCTCTTGTAAGGGCTGAGAGATGCAGTAATCTATAGGTATGAAGATAAGAACTTATAGGGCAGTCTATTACTATGTCCATTTAGCAGAGCCATAGTACTGGGGTACCTTCTACAGCCTAAGAACTGTATGTCCTATGACTCGGGTATGTGGTGTCATCGGTAAGTTCAGTCGAGTTTGGAGGGTAACCAAGAGGAGCCTGCAATGGGTAGAGGAGCAAGTTCGTGAAGCCCCACTGACCAATAACTTGAAAAGAGGCAATCCATATCTGATACTGAGTTTTTAATTCAATAGCTGGATTAACTAACTTTCTGTTGCTGTCATAAAATGCCGTAACCAAGACAGCTTAATGGAGGCAAGAAGAGTTTACTTCTTACGGTTTCAACGGGATAAGAGTCCACTATGGCAGGAAGGCATGGCACCAGCAGCAGGAAGCTAAGAGGTCAAATCTTTAAACTGGAAGTGAGTTGAGGCTGTGAACTCTCAAAGCCCACCCCCAGGGGATGTACTTCCTCCAACAAGTCTGTACCAACTCCTCACACAGCTCCACCAACTGGGGACCAAACATTCAGACATCTGAACCTATAGAGCACATCTCTCACTCAAACCGTTATCATGACCTGTCGTGTCTGGGGACAGCATTGTTCCCTCATTTTAACCCATAGAAGGCAGGAAACTAGTAAGACACCATCAGAGGCATATGAAGGGATGAAGGAGAATAATTAACTAGGGAAAGTTAAAGGGGTGTGCGTGGGAGGGGGATAGAGGAAGGAAGAATAACAGTAAAGCCCTTTGAAAATGTAGAAACCACCTAAAGTGTGTGTGTGTGTGTGTGTGTGTGTGTGTGTGTGTGTGTGTGTGAATAATGGAGTTATCATTCACACACTTTACAACTTGATTTTTTTTAGTTAATCCCACTGTATACATATTCATTTATTGGGTTTTTTGTTGATAAACTTTGATTTTTTTTACTTTGTTTTACAAATATCACACAAATATCTTTGTGTATAGTTTGTTCTTATATAGATACATATATTAATAAATACTTTCCCAGAAATGGCATTGCTGGGAAGATATGTTTATGAAAATTCTTAAATGATATTTTTATCACAAATGGCATGTAAAAAAAATATGTTAAGTCACAAAACACAGTGTTTCACACTGAATGCCATGGTCTTTACATTTTTAAAGGCCCCTAAACAATGGGGACGATGAGGAAACAGCTTAACATGCATTCCTTAGGAATGAATACAACAGTGGGAGGAAAGAGTTTTCATAACATTCTCGTGTGAGATGTAGCCTTGGTAGACAGGGTCCCTGAAAGAACAAGAAGAGGTCTAAAGGGCAGGGATGGCGATGGGAGAGTGTAATGAAACAGGTGACACGAAAGTGGGGGAGACCTTTGGGGAAGAGACGGGACCAGCAGGAGGGGGAAAGGGACAGGAAGAGACATAAATATCATAACAAAAGACAAAGACAGGTGTGGATGAAAATTTCCCAATGAGCCAGGCACTGGTGCTGCACTCCTTTAATCCCAGCACTGCGGAAGCAAGATAAGGCAGATCTCTGTGAGTTCCAGGCCAGCCTGGTCTACAGAGTAAGTTCCAGGACAGCCAGGGCTACACAGAGACAGGGTTGTCTCACACACACACACACACACACACACACACACACACACACACACACACATACACAGAGAGAGAGACAGAGAGAAAGAGAGAGAGAGAGAGAGAGAGAGAGAGAGAGAGAGCTCTGTTTTGTTCAGTTGTGTCTAACATTTAGTTAATTAGATAATTTACTCAGCTAAGTTTGCTTAATCATATACACACACATATCAATGAATTAATTACTGTGCTTATTAGTGACCTAGAAATTCAATGGTTTTCCATCATATACTTACACTTGTTTGATGAAGGGTAAAAACTGAATAATTACCAGAGTATCAACCAAAAATTAAAGAAAGAACACAGATGGCCCAAAGCACAATTTATGAGAATAAGCTTTTTGTGACTAGTGACAACCCAGTTCTAATAGTGACTTATCTTAACATTAAGTTGATGCACATATTTTGTATAGTCTCTGAGCCCTGGGTTTACCTTCATTCTAGATGTAACTGGTTTTGACAAGGAATTAATATATCATAATTTTCTATTTTTCTCTCTAAGGGAAAATATTGTTTTAATATACCCTGTAAGTTTTTCACCAAACACTGTTCTTAGGACTCCAATAGAGAGAGGGCTTGACATAATGGCCATTATTCAGATGTTCAGATAGTCACCTTGATGGTTAACGTTTGATCAGCTTGACTGGATTTAAATTTTTTGCAGGAGATTGCCCGCCAGGCAAACTTATGGGGGCATTTCTGAGAAGGATTGACTGGAGAGAGATTCACCCTGAAGATGGGTGATGGCATCTCATGGGCTAGGACTCATGGGCTGTGTGTGTGTGTGTAGAGGTGGGAAGGGTTTTGTGTGAATGTGTGTGTATTTAATTTCTCAGTGCTGGTAAAATGCATGTAACTTATATGAAAGGCCTAAAAGTAAGCTGGTTGCAGGAGCCTGTAATCCTTACTCAAGAAGCTGGGGGTAAGAGGGTCACAAGTTCAAACCCTGCCTGGGCTACAGAGTGAGTACAGTGGCATCTTGCCTTGCCAGTGAACTTGAAGTAGTGGTCACACCCTGTGGGCATGATTTCACATGCAAACATGATCCATTAAGGAACAGGAGGGGCTGGCTCTTGCTCTATTGGATTCAATCCCTACAAACACTCATGCACACACGCATGCACGAAAGCATATCATGCGATGTTGGAAGGAAGGTCGTGCTCAAACCAAAACCAGGCAGGGGTGGGGTGTGTCTCACAGTGGAACCCTTACTCAGGCAGCACCAAACCCTGGATTCAGTTTGGGGGAGCACTGAGAACCAGCCATCACGGGTGATGGAGTCCTGACCCTGCTGTTTCCTGTCTGTGAGCCCTTCCAGGCCAGCTCCCTCGTGTGCAAAATGACTTGCAGCTTGGAAACTGAGAGCAAATCCCCAGGAGGTGTTAGAGCGCATGCATCACTGCACATCTCACGTAACTGATCTTTTTTACGGAGAACTATATATCTAACCCATGTGATAGCGAGGGAAATTGTGTACAAATTCTCTCACTTATGTATTTCTTTGTTGGGGAAGGAAATGTCAGTGTGCTAGAGAGTCTCAGAAACCAGAATATACCTAGGGCTCTTCTCAAAGAATTTCATTTTCATAAATATTTTGAAGAAAGAAAATATAAGTTAAAGTAAAACGCTGTGTGAAATTTTAGTTTAAGACATGCTGCTGGAGAAAGGTCTGCCTTTGGTGGCTTCTTTGCCCAACTTCCTGACCCCTATTTATTTATCCGCCATGAGGGGTATTTGATGGAAAACTTTCTTAACTACTTAATAAGCACGAATAATGTTTTTACTAATGAGAACAAAAACTAACGTTGAATGGGATTTCAAATGCATTCACAGATAGATTGTACCCAGAAATGGACCGTTCTGCCATCTGTGTGTACCTATACACAGACAAGCAACCCCCAGGAACCCCAGGAGGGAGGACTGTGGTTAACCGGAGAACAATGCTGTAACGCAAAGCCTGCACAGCAACACCTGGGATAATACACCACTTCTGCTTTTTGGGGTTTTGGTAAAGACCTTCTGTCCCCTAGGCAAACAGGAGTCAACCTAGGCCAAGTGGTCTCCCTGCCCATCACCTCCAAGGACAGGACTCTGGAAGGCAGGCACACAGACTCTGGAAGAACTAGAGGTGCTTTATTGTCCAGAGAGGATAGCCCTGGAGAAGCCAAGCCTGTCCACATCCAGAGAGGATAGCCCTGGAGAAGCCAAGCCTGTCCACATCCAGAGAGGATAGCCCTGGAGAAGCCAAGCCTGTCCACATCCAGAGAGGATAGCCCTGGAGAAGCCAAGCCTGTCCACATCCAGAGAGGATAGCCCTGGAGAAGCCAAGCCTGTCCACATCCAGAGAGGATAGCCCTGGAGAAGCCAAGCCTGTCTACATCCAGAAAGGATAGCCCTGGAGAAGCCAAGCCTGTCCACATCCAGAGAGGATAGCCCTGGAGAAGCCAAGCCTGTGTACATCCAGAGAGGATAGCCCTGGAGAAGCCAAGCCTGTCCACATCCAGAGAGGATAGCCCTGGAGAAGCCAAGCCTGTGTACATCCAGAGAGGATAGCCCTGGAGAAGCCAAGCCTGTCCACACTGCATACTTCTGTGTGAGGTCCCTCCCGTAGTGCTGGTCCCGAGCTCCAATATCTGAACCTGAAATGGCTCCTGAAATCCCCGCCCACCGTTGAAATGATGGAACTAGTTAGGGGAAGTTAGGAGACTGGGTTAGTTGAAAGCCTGTCCAGTTGGTTGGCTCTCTTCTCTCTCCCTCTTTCCTGGTTGCCGTGAGGTGAACAAGGCCTCTGCCGCATGCTCATACCACACAGCCGCGCACTGCTGCCTCAGAAACCATTACCTGCCTGTCTTCTATGTATTTCGCTCTCCTGAGAGAAAGGTGGCACGCTCTCGTCAGACTGCTCAGCTTTTCCGTTGATCCTATGAATCACCGTGAATTTTTCTAGTAAGTTCTTTCACATTTGATCACTCCGTTCTTGTTGCTTATAGTAGAAGCGTGTAGTGTAGGACATTAACAACAGCTTTGTAGAAAAGTGTCAAAAATTATTCGGTGAAACGAAATACTCTATTCATGGGCTATTGATTACATGATAATTTTATTTGACATTATTTGCCTAGGTTGCAGACTAAAACACAAATTGTTTCAAAATGGGAAATCCACCTACTGTTTCTTCTCGCCCACATTTAAGCTAACCTTAACCCTTATTTCATCTTCAAAAATAACAAAAACCACTTACAAAAGGAGGCTTGCCTAACTAATTGATAGTGTATTTCTGCTTAAGAGCGTAGACTTCAAAAATCATTTTCTAAACTGAAAACAAAGCTCAGCTCTAATCTATTTCATAATCGTCGTCATCGTCGTCCATGCCGAGCCTGACGTTGGAAGAGTCTTCCAGTTTTGGTTTCTTCTTGTTCTCTTTGCCTCTCTCGTTCTGGTGTAGGTGATGCTCGCATTGCCTCACGATCTTCCTGGAAGACATCCAGCTCTCCCCCTGCCGCTCCGCTGGGGCCGCACACTGCCCTCCTTTCACATCTGTGCCCCTGGCCGTCAGGACCTCCCTGGCCCGCAGGAGACTGCACGTGCAGTTCCAGGGGTTTCCGTCCAGGTACAGGTGCCTGAGGCGGGGCAGCCCCTCCAGTGCCTTGAGGTCTAAGGCGGAGATCTTGTTGTTCCTCAGGTTGAGAACCTGAAGCAGTTTGAGGTCCCTGAGCTCCCTCTCAGCCATGCTCTGGATGGCATTGCCCTTGAGGTCCAGCCTGGCCAGGGTCTTAGGGAGCCTGCAAAGTTAAGAAACAGCATGAGGGAGGAGGCTGCTTCCATCAACTGTTGTCCAAGGCAAGGGACAGCAGCTGCTTCCCTGTGCCCTTCTCAAGGCGGGAAACAAGCTGTATGTTTTGCTGTATGAAATTACAGAATGATTTGCTTTTAAACTTTGAAAGGTTCCTTTCACAAAGATATACTAAAAGCTGTTGAGGATATTATCCGTTGGTCCCATTTCAGAAACAATGTAATGAAATATAGCAAGTTTAAATAATGCCATGACTCCAGCCAGGAAGTAATATGAAAAATGAATAAAGATTTATTTGCAAGTGTTTGTAGTATAAAATTATAATAGAAAAAGCAAAAATCCCTCATGTCCAGTATTTTATAAATTATAAAACAATGCGCTATTATGTGATTATATAATATAATCAAAATCTTTAAATACTAATTCTATAAAAAAAAAACCTTCTACGACTCAAAAATCTAGACACCATTAAAAACTGATAGATCAATAAACTTAAAAAAATTTCTATCACAAAAGCTGTGTTCAAAGTCAAAAGGACAAAGAAGAGAAAGCCTCCACAGCTATGCCCACCGTAATCTCCCTAACATAGGAGACATCTTAAAGCTGAGACAAGATGATCTGAAGACAACACGGGGGCTGAAGAGATGACGCAGAGTACTGACTGCTGCTCCGGAGTTCCTGAGATCAATTCCCTGCAACCACATGGCGGCTCACAACCATCTGTAATGAGATCTGGTGCCCTCTTCTGGAGTGCAGGCAGAAGAACACTGTATACTAAATAAATAAAATCTTAGAAGGCACTACACATTTTAAATGTATCATCTTTTTAGGGGGAATCATTTTTTGATGTTTTTACTGGGTACAGATATCACACTACACAAGAAAAAGTTCCTTTCCAGCTCAGAAAAAAAAACTGTACATATTAAAGACAATTCTTCTTTTCCTGACTTTCTCTGTAAAAACCAATGAACTAGGTAAAATGGGTGCCATGGGACTGTGTGGAAACAAGAAGCTGTTTTATTAATTATAAGAAACTTGATAAAGATAGTGGGCAGGACAAGAAGGCCTTTTTAAAAATGAAGTGTTGAAAAGTTTTTTAAAATTTTTAAATAGATACAATAAACAACATGCTATGTCTTAAAAGTAAATAATGGGGAGGTACCAGCAAGATGGCTTACCTAGCAAAGGCACCTACTGACAATACCGACAACTTAAACTCAGTCTCCAGGATTCACATGATGGAAGGAGTCAACAAACTCAGTCAAGTTGTTCTCTGCCCTCCAAACATGAGCCTTGACATATATATGCTCCACACAAACACATGCACATATGTAAATTTATGACTAGACTATGAGAAGTTAAGGGGATGGGTGAGTAGTTAAGGGGGTGGGTGAGTAGTTAAGGGGATGGGTGAGTAGTTAAGGGGATGGGTGAGTAGTTAAGGGGATGGATGAGTAGTTAAGGGGATGGGTGAGTAGTTAAGGGGATGGGTGAGTAGTTAAGGGGGTGGGTGAGTAGTTAAGGGGATGGGTGAGTAGTTAAAGGGATGGGTGAGTAGTTAAGGGGGTGGGTGAGTAGTTAAGTGGGTGGGTGAGTAGTTAAGGGGATGGGTGAGTAGTTAAGGGGGTGGGTGAGTAGTTAAGTGGGTGGGTGAGTAGTTAAGGGGATGGATGGGTGAGTAGTTAAGGGGGTGGGTGAGTAGTTAAGGGGGTGGGTGAGTAGTTAAGTGGGTGGGTGAGTAGTTAAGGGGATGGGTGAGTAGTTAAAGGGATGGGTGAGTAGTTAAGGGGGTGGGTGAGTAGTTAAGGGGATGGGTGAGTAGTTAAGGGGGTGGGTGAGTAGTTAAGGGGTGGGTGAGCAGTTAAGGGGATGGGTGAGTAGTTAAAGGGATGGGTGAGTAGTTAAGGGGATGGGTGAGCAGTTAAGGGGATGGGTGAGCAGTTAAGGGGGTGGGTGAGTAGTTAAGGGGGTGGGTGAGTAGTTAAGGGGATGGGTGAGTAGTTAAGGGGATGGGTGAGTAGTTAAGTGGGTGGGTGAGTAGTTAAGGGGATGGGTGAGTAGTTAAAGGGATGGGTGAGTAGTTAAGGGGGTGGGTGAGTAGTTAAGGGGATGGGTGAGTAGTTAAGGGGGTGGGTGAGTAGTTAAGGGGGTGGGTGAGCAGTTAAGGGGATGGGTGAGTAGTTAAGGGGGTGGGTGAGTAGTTAAGGGGATGGGTGAGTAGTTAAGGGGATGGGTGAGTAGTTAAGGGGGTGGGTGAGTAGTTAAGGGGATGGGTGAGTAGTTAAGGGGATGGGTGAGTAGTTAAGTGGGTGGGTGAGTAGTTAAGGGGATGGGTGAGTAGTTAAGGGGGTGGGTGAGTAGTTAAGGGGATGGGTGAGTAGTTAAGGGGGTGGGTGAGTAGCTAAGGGGATGGGTGAGTAATTAAAGGGATGGGTGAGTAGTTAAGGGGATGGGTGAGCAGTTAAGGGGGTGGTGAGTAGTTAAGGGGGTGGGTGAGTAGTTAAGGGGGTGGGTGAGTAGTTAAGGGGTGGGTGAGTAGTTAAGGGGATGGGTGAGTAGTTAAGGGGGTGGGTGAGTAGTTAAGGGGATGGGTGAGTAGTTAAGGGGGTGGGTGAGTAGTTAAGGGGGTGGGTGAGTAGTTAAGGGGATGGGTGAGTAGTTAAGGGGATGGGTGAGTAGTTAAGGGGGTGGGTGAGTAGTTAAAGGGATGGGTGAGTAGTTAAGGGGATGGGTGAGCAGTTAAGGGGATGGGTGAGCAGTTAAGGGGGTGGGTGAGTAGTTAAGGGGGTGGGTGAGTAGTTAAGGGGATGGGTGAGTAGTTAAGGGGATGGGTGAGTAGTTAAGGGGATGGGTGAGTAGTTAAGGGGATGGGTGAGTAGTTAAGGGGGTGGGTGAGTAGTTAAGGGGATGGGTGAGTAGTTAAGGGGATGGGTGAGTAGTTAAGTGGGTGGGTGAGTAGTTAAGGGGATGGGTGAGTAGTTAAGGGGGTGGGTGAGTAGTTAAGGGGATGGGTGAGTAGTTAAGGGGGTGGGTGAGTAGTTAAGGGGGTGGGTGAGTAGTTAAGGGGTGGGTGAGTAGTTAAGGGGGTGGGTGAGTAGTTAAGGGGATGGGTGAGTAGTTAAAGGGATGGGTGAGTAGTTAAGGGGATGGGTGAGCAGTTAAGGGGGTGGGTGAGTAGTTAAGGGGGTGGGTGAGTAGTTAAGGGGATGGGTGAGTAGTTAAGGGGGTGGGTGAGTAGTTAAGGGGGTGGGTGAGTAGTTAAGGGGGTGGGTGAGTAGTTAAGGGGGTGGGTGAGTAGTTAAGGGGGTGGGTGAGTAGTTAAGGGGATGGGTGAGTAGTTAAGGGGATGGATGGGTGAGTAGTTAAGGGGATGGGTGAGTAGTTAAGGGGGTGGATGGGTGAGTAGTTAAGTGGGTGGGTAAGTAGTTAAGGGGATGGGTGAGTAGTTAAGGGGGTGGGTGAGTAGTTAAGGGGGTGGGTGAGCAGTTAAGGGGGTGGGTGAGTAGTTAAGGGGGTGGGTGAGTAGTTAAGGGGTGGGTGAGTAGTTAAGGGGATGGGTGAGTAGTTAAGGGGGTGGGTGAGTAGTTAAGGGGATGGGTGAGTAGTTAAGGGGATGGGTGAGTAGTTAAGGGGGTGGGTGAGTAGTTAAGGGGGTGGGTGAGTAGTTAAGGGGGTGGGTGAGTAGTTAAGGGGGTGGGTGAGTAGTTAAGGGGTGGGTGAGTAGTTAAGGAGGTGGGTGAGTAGTTAAGGGGGTGGGTGAATAGTTAAGGGGATAGGTGAGTAGTTAAGGGGATGGGTGAGTAGTTAAGGGGTGGGTGAGTAGTTAAGGGGATGGGTGAGTAGTTAAGGGGATGGATGGGTGAGTAGTTAAGGGGATGGATGGGTGAGTAGTTAAGGGGATGGGTGAGTAGTTAAGGGGTGGGTGAGTAGTTAAGGGGATGGGTGAGCAGTTAAGGGGGTGGGTGAGTAGTTAAGGGGGTGGGTGAGTAGTTAAGGGGTGGGTGAGTAGTTAAGGGGATGGGTGAGTAGTTAAGGGGGTGGGTGAGTAGTTAAGGGGATGGGTGAGTAGTTAAGGGGGTGGATGGGTGAGTAGTTAAGGGGATGGGTGAGTAGTTAAGGGGGTGGGTGAGTAGTTAAGGGGATGGATGGGTGAGTAGTTAAGTGGGTGGGTGAGTAGTTAAGGGGATGGATGGGTGAGTAGTTAAGTGGGTGGGTGAGTATTTAAGGGGGTGGGTGAGTAGTTAAGTGGGTGGGTGAGTAGTTAAGGGGATGGATGGGTGAGTAGTTAAGTGGGTGGGTGAGTAGTTAAGGGGATGGATGGGTGAGTAGTTAAGTGGGTGGGTGAGTAGTTAAGGGGGTGGGTGAGTAGTTAAGGGGATGGGTGAGTAGTAAAGCGGGTGGGTGAGTAGTTAAGGGGATGGTGAGTAGTTAAGAAGGTAGGTGAGTAGTTAAGGGGGTGGGTGAATAGTTAAAGGATGGCTGAGTAGTTAAAGGACAGCTGAGTAGTTAAGGAAATGGTTGAAGTGAATTATGTATGGAAGGAAGCTATGAAGTGTGAGTGGTGAGGAGAAAGAAAGAGAAAGAGGAAAACAGAAAGAGGGGAAGGAAAATTTCAACAGAGGGGAAAAGGATGGGGAGGAAGAGAGGAAGAGCGAGGAAGGGCTCGAATGAGAGGAGAAGTAAAAGAAGAATGCTGAAAACAGAAGGTGAGACCAAGGCTGATGGACTTGTCTACTCACATAGACACAAATGGATATGCAGAGACTGCGTCAACCTTGGGTCAGAGTACTCTGAAGAATGTGAGGCTCCCCAGTAAGTAATTACAGGTTTTAATTTTTTCCACATAAGTGCTACTTTGATGTTTTTTAAACTAAAAATATCTCACTAACTATTTCCCATCCATGTTTCCTGGTGCCCTTGCTAGTGGCTACCCATGCCCAGTCAGCCATTTATGCATACCACATACTTGGAAATCAAGACGTACTTTTTACAGTGTGTTCATAGTCTTTGTCAGTAATGATATCACCCACAGTATTATTCCATCAGCAAAATTAATTCCCTGTGGATGTGGTTTGCAGGCTGAGGATTCTCAACCTCTGCTGAAAACTTCTACCCCTAACCCCTTGTTTTATTTTTTGACTGATGACTCTGCTTGGGCAGCTGAGATGTCCCAATGCCTGCAGAATGCTTCTGAGATCGACAGTACATGACCATGTTCACTCACCTCAGAGGTATGGACAAGAGCAGATTCTGCTCCAGGGCCAGGTTGGACAGCTGAGAACACCTCTGAAGGGCCCCAGCCTCGAACACGCTGACCACATTGTTGTCTAGGAACAGATGTTTCAGGTCTCGGAGGTCCTGGAATTCTGCCGCTGTCACTTTCTGGATGAAATTACTGCTACAGTCAAGTTTCTGCAGCCTTGCCGGTAGCCTGGGAGGCAACACCTGAAGGCGGTTTTGGGAAACCTCCAGAGTAGTTAAGTTGGTAAGCAGCTGCACCCCGTCAATGGAAGACAGGAAATTCTCTGACAGATAAAGACGAGACAGGTTCTCCAAGTGTCTCACATCTCGAAACCTAACGACTTTGAGCTGATTTCTCTCCATCTTTAAAGATAGCAAGGATTTGGGTAGATTTGTAGGAATTTTAGTCAGAAAGTTACCACTGAAACTGAGAAACTGCAAATTCTGTAGAGAAGTGAAGACATTCCCTGGTATAAGATGGAGTTTGTTGTTCTCCATGCTCATGTACTTCAGATGCGGAAGACTCAGTGGTCCAGCTATAGACTCTATATTGTTTCCGTCCACCATCAGACTTCGCAAACTGATGAGTGAGGGGAGCATGCTGGGAGACAGGGAAGAGATCAAGTTGTTTTTAAGTTCAAGGACTTTTAATTTCTTCAGTCCTTCAAAATCCGATGCATGTAGAGCACATATCGAATTATCGTTTAATTTTAACACTTCGAGGTTGGCTGGGAGAGCACCGGGGACTCGTCTCAATTTATTTTTCCAAAATTCTAGGGTCCTTAAAGTACTCAAAGTTTTGAACGTGTCATTTTCTACAGACTCTGTTCCACTGGCCAGCAGAATAAAATCTTCCAGAGCCAACAGTCCAGTGAAGTTAGACAGCTACAAAGTAGCAACAACAACAGCATCAGTCATAGTGATGATGATGACAGAGAGAAGGGAGTGAACAAGAAAATGGAGAAATAAATTAATATTCTGACAAAAAATGCAATACCAAAAATTGCAATATCGTTGCAATACCATTGATATTTCAGACTTCCCTTTGAGTCCCTTTTTAAGTTACCTTTTAGAATAATAACTCAAGGTCAAGTCTAGATATATTTTTTTTTAACCTCCTTGGAAATTTCAGACACATTTATAATGGATGGAGATCATTATCATTGCGGCTACTCCTGCCTCCCAGCTCTTCCTGGATTCCCCTCTACATCTTCCTCCCAATATAGGTCTTAAGAAACCTGACTAATACAACTCCCATTAGGGTAAGACATTAAAAACACTCTTTCACACACTATTGGCAGATATATGATATTGGTCAACTCTTACTACATTCTTTTTTTTTTTTTTTCTGACCCAGGAGATTCTTTTCCAGGCAGCACTACTTAAAAATTGCACAATGCTTCATGCCCTAGATTGTCCTTTTGTTGCATTACAATAGCCAGAAGTTAAACAATCTAGAAAACCAAACTATAAAAAGTTTCTTAAAATAAAAACTATGACTACAAGGGGAAAAACATGAAAAGCAAAAACGTGAATGTCACAGATTCTTCTGTCATTGGGACATTACTTAGAGCATGCCCAGTTATGTTTAATTTGGAAAATAAGCCTAACTACTTTCTATCCCCAATTTATACTTCACCAATGAAAAATATTCCCAAAGAGACAGAGGTACTTGTGTGTCCCTACAGTACACATTGAGGTATATGTCACTGCTGGTGTTCAGCCCTTTCTCAATGACCCATCAGCTACATCCATTAATCCTGATCCTTGAAGCGAGCGTTTTTATACACTTGCTCAGTATTTACGGCTGCCATGCACTTTCTTAAATATTCCCACAACCTCCCAACAGCATTCTAATTTTGCTATTGCCAATATTAGTGTTGACATGAGAAAACTAGTAAGTAGTAAATGAAAAGTTCAGCAAGATCTATAGACTCCAAAGCCTAACTTTCCTCAGCCACACCATTTTGACTGTGTTTGGCCTATAATCATGAAGTTTCGAAAGGAACTCCAGATCTGGGCACAGACCCACAAAGCTTCAGGAAATAAAAGATGTTTTATAAATTATCTTGTCCCAGGTCTCCCATTTCAATGGTGTAATTCAGCCCCCTCTCCCAAAAGTAACTGTCCTGTTCCGTTTGCATGCTGCACCCTGAAATGACCTTTCTTATGTGTTTATCTTTTATATAAAGTCAGATACAGACACAGACCTTCACTTTCTGACCTGTTGTATCCCCTGCTTATTTATCCTCAATGACTGACCACAAACTCCGACAGTCTGTAAGAGTCATCTGCACAGATCCAAATGGCTGATTCATTTGGGAACTGGACAAAGCATGTCATCCAAGTCTCTGTTTGCCTTCACTTCTACTTAAGAAGTTGTAGAGAGTGGCCTGGATAATAATTAGATACTGCCACATCCTAACTGAATCAAGTAGCTAGCTTTTTTTCCTTTATCAAGCATGAAAAGTATTTTCTTATTGTTTTTGACAGAGTCGGCACGGATTAATTTTGATGGCTAGTAACTAAAATAGCCACCATTTTCTTAAGATTTACTGTCTAATGTTTAAAAATATGATTATTGACTCTTCAAAGAGGACAACCAAGGCTTAAGAAATTGAAATTGCCAGGCTATCGTGGCACACGTCTCTAATTCCAGCACTAGGCAGGCAAATCTCTGAGTTTGAGGCCAGCCTGGTCTACAGAGTGAGTTACAGGACAGCCAGAATGAGTTACACAGAGAACCCTTGTCTCAAAAATAAATAAATAAATAAATAAATAAATAAATAAATAAATAAATAAAAGATTGAAATTGCTTTTGCAAGCATATGCAGACAGCAAGTGGAAAAGTTACCAGCATAGGTCTCTTATTCAAGTGTGTATTTTTATGAACCTTGTGGCTATAACATATTTTATTTAAGTGTAGAATTCTGGTGATGCTACAATAAAGAAGTTATCCTTTGATTTTGGGGATAGGTTTGCTGAGCTGACAATGGGAAAATGGATTTGCCAGACTGGATTTCCCCTTTTCATGACCTCAGCAAGCATGTGCTTACAAAAGTGGAAAGAGATGCATTTGCCCTTCAGGCAACCTTGGCATGGCTGGCAGCTTATTTGCGTTTCTTAATAAGACAAAGCAAGTGATATGGTATGGAGGCAGGTTTGCCCCCACTGCGTTCCCCATGAGAGGCTTTGCTTCTGGCATCAGTCTAAGGCAGGCTGTGGTCCAGCAGTCAGGGTGACACACACACTTTCTTTGGACTCTTTATAGGTCCAATATATCACAAAACTGCCAGTCCCACAGAGAGATTACTTCTGGCCTGTATGAAGCAACCAGCAAGAAGATTCTTTTCTGATTATGAAAGTAACATTTGTTCCCTATAAATTATCTTAAAGGTCTGGGAAAATGTGGAAAGATAATAAAAATAACCCCATAATCCCAATGTTAAGTTACCCAGTTGGAAATAGGTATAACTTCTCTTCCACACACACTAATAATAATAATAATAATAATAATAATAATAATAATAATAAATAATGTACATTAGAATAATTTTAATTGATGGCCACAACTATACTCACATTCGACCTCTTCCTTAGAAGAAAACATATCCCTTGGGCTTGTAGAAGTTTGAATGATACGAGTAGGGTGACTTAGTTCTGTTTTACAGACGTGGACACAAGGGACTGAGCTGAATCTGCCCCTCCCACAGGAGGACTGAACTTGGTGCCCTGGCAGCGTTCACATGGCATCACATGCTTCTCATGTCTGTCCTTCAGTACAATCAAGTACTTCATTGTGGCGTGAAGGTAAATATGGGTGAGAGGATAGCATTAAAAAAAGATGGAGACACAAAGGCTCGAGGGTGACCCCTTTCTCATACCACACATAAAAATCAACTGGATGTAGATTGTGGACTTCAATGTGAGCGCTGAAAGTATAAACTCGCTCTCAGAGGAAATTGCTGGCATAAATACCCATGACCTTGGTGGAGGTGAGCATCTTAGATATGAAGCTGGAAGCACAAGTGAAACACAGACAGACACGAAAGAGAAACCAGACCCACTCAAAGCTGAAAACAGTCCTAAAAAATGAAGAGCAGCCCACAGCCTGGAAGAAAAACTTTGCAAGTAATATCTCTAATAAGAGACCTGCACTTGGGGTATCTGAAGCATGCTTACTAGTTGATGATTAAAACCCAGTTAAAAAAATAAGCAATGAGTTTGAATTTGTACTTCGCCCAAACAGTATGCAAATGACCAGCCAGCAAATGAAAAAAGCCCAATGCTGTTAGCCTCTGGGGAAGCACAAATATAACCCCAGCACTTGGGAGACAGAGACAGGTGGGTTTCTGTGAGTTCGAGACCAGCCTGGTCTACAAGACAGGCTCCAAAGCTACACAGAAACCCTGTCTCAAAAAAAAAAAAAATCTAAATTGCAACAAGATACTGCCTGAACCTATTAAGATGACTATAGTCACAAAGAAGCCGATGAAGATCAGTGAGGATGTGCAGTGGTTGGAAGTGTCAAGTTTGCTACGGGAATATAAAATCATGTATCCACTGTGGAAGACAGCCCAACAGTTATTCAGCAGAGCCTCCATTTCATGAAAAATAATCTATTCCTATGTAAATACCAAAGAGACAATCTAAGTCCATACAAACACTTCTGTACTGAAGCACAAGTATTCTTAGCACTGTGCCTCACAATAGACAAAATGAAGAAAGAATACAATATATGATGACTACTGTGGATAATGACCTATCACACACACACACAAACACACACACACACACATATATATATACATACACACCATATATATATATATACACACACAAACACACACACATATATATACAAACACACACATACATATACATACATACACACATATGTACATATACACACATATATATACATACACACATGTACATACACACACATATATATAAACACACACATACATATATACATACACACATATACACACACATATATATACAAACACACACATATATATACATTCACACACATATATATTATATTATATATTAAAATCCAGTTAGCCTTTAAAGGGAGGGAAATTCTGACATAGGCTACAGTATGGGTGAACCTTGAGGATATTCTCTTCCGTGAAAGAAGCCAATCACAAGGCTGAGTACAGGGAGCAAGACTAAATTCAGTTTGAGGCACGTTGTTGTGAGATCCCCACTCATATCTAAGTAAAGAATCCCAGTGACAGCTGAATAAATCTGAAACATGGGGGGAAGCTCTATGTTAGAGATTCAGGTAGAGCAGCCATCACCACTGAGATACGCTGAGGTCACATAAGGACATTGTTTATAGACTTGTTGAGAAACTCCAAAAGGGGTGGGGGTGGGCAACTGTAGAGAAAAATAAATAACAAAAAAGATAAAATGGTGTGTGTACATGGAGAGTAAATTTTTGGAAAATGGAAGTATGCAACCAGGATTTAGAATTTTAATGAGTCAAACAGCAGTGAATTAAAGAAGAGGGGACCAGAGAGGTGCTCAGTGATTTAAGGCATTTGCTGCCAAGTCAATCCCCAGTACCCACACGGTAGAAGGAGAGAACCAATTCCCACAAGTTGCCTTCTGAATTCCACATGCATGGACACACACACACACACTACATGCTAAAAAAAAAAAAAAAATACTTGGCCAGGTGGTGGTGGCTCACATCTTTTATCCCAGCCCTCAGGAGTCAGAAACAGGCAGTTCTCTGTGAGTTCAAGGTCAACCTGGTGTACAGAGCAAGTTCCAGGACAGCCAGGGCTACACAGAGAAACCCTGTCTCAGAAAAAAATAAAATAAAGAAGAGGTGAGGAAGTTAAGATAGGTACAGAGTCTGGAAAATCAAGGGAGGTGGTAGGGAGAAAGGACCAAAATTATGAGGACTTCACTGTTGTAATAAGAAGAGCAACTGTGACTTAGAAAAAAGAGCCAGGAGGAGATGGGTACTGCAGAGGTCAGGATAGAGAGCACCAAAGCAAAGGTGAGAAGGACACAGTATTAGCACACACTGAGCAGGAATGTCATGCTCTGTCAGCAGAATGGACAACCAACAACCTGTTGAGAATGAAGCAGCAGCTTTGACTAGGACACCCAAAACTGTCCTGGAGTTGTAGAAGGGAGTGTAGGGCAAACCCAAACAAAAAGAAGAAAAAGCAGAGCTGGAGAGATGGCTCAGAGGTTAAAAACATTAGCTGCTGTTCCAGAGGACCTGGGTTCAATTTCCAGCACCCACATGGCAGCTCACAACTGTAACTCCAGTTCCAACAGATCTGACACCCTCACACAGACATGCATGCGGGCAAAACACTAATGCACATGAAATTTTTAAAAAAGAAAAAGGATGAACAAGACACAGGTAAGGTTGGAGACTTTGTATTCATGGTGGCTACAAACCATCTGATTGTGGGAACGTCTCCAGCAGCATCTACTTGTTTAGGTAGAGGAGAAACAAAGGAGAAATTGCACCCTCCTTTTAGGTTGAGGTCTTGCTGGAAGGGTGTTTAGATAATTAAACGTGGACTGCAAAGAGAAGCATTAGAGAAAGGAGGGAAATAGGAAATAAACTGAGTATCTGGGAGAACATGGGTAAACTTAGGGCCCCATGTCACCATAAGGTAAGAGAGAAGCAAGTGAGCCCAGAAGACGCTGGGGTTTTCTGAGTGGGGATGGTCACAGTGGTCAACAGATGCTTGGGATATGAGTTTCATAGAACCAAGCGATAGAACTAAGATGGCTGAGTTGAGGCATTAAGGAAAGATATATTTAAGGACAAGGGGGCATGAGAGTGGGACATTAGACTAGGCATCACATAGAGACCAAATACTCCCAAGAAGATGCAGGACTTAGGGTGGAGGGGAAACAACGAGTTAACAGGGAACAGACAAGACATGTAAAGTGGGTTAAAGGAAAAGGAAGGCTATTACAGGACAAAAGCGTGAACCTCAGAGAAGTAGGGGAAATTTACAGGAAAATCCAATAAGAAAAATTCCTCTTATCCTAAGGGCAGAAGCAGAATTTTTAGTCCTTTTTCCTGCACTTCAAGCATGACATTCACAATCCCAAACACACTTAAATTGCATGAACAAATAATAAGCCAATTAAATGCTGTTTATATTAGTGCTTATAATTACGTTATTGTGTTACTAATAACCTGAGGCTTTACTCAAAGATGGCCTTCTTTGCATATAGGCACCTAATTCTGTTAAGTCCACACTAAATAAATAGAATATATCTTGTATTCCGTGTAGAATGTGCATTGTATTCATGGTGTACAAGTGAAATATGGTCAATTGGAGCTCTTTGTTTCTTCAACAAAACAAAAAGATTTCATCAGTCTTTTTGATGTGACCTGCCCTTCCAAGAGAGAACTAACATAGTTAAAGTCTTGGAGATGGTAATACTACTGTTCAATAAGTCTAAACAGGTGACAGATTGGCTCATTCAGTAACAGATTTTTGATGATTCATCAATAGACAATAAAGTGGCAGAATCATTACCAGACTCTGCTGGCAGTTGAGGTCACAGAACAAATATTTAAGTATCTCACATTTACCCAGCTGCCTTGTTTAAATGCTAAGACCCAGCAGGCAAGGTCAGATTTGCTCTCTGGTATTCGGTACGGTTAAAGTAGAAGGGACAGCAAACAGACGCAGATAGTTGTACTTGTTGAGCCTGGGCAGTAATACCAGGCCATTTATGTTAAACTAAGACACTGGAAGTTCATGGGTACGTCTATTAGAGAGACGCCAGCTCTCTAGTTCTCAGAGAACTATTTCCTTATTTTGGGGCTTGGGCCTCTGAGCCAGTAGCAGTGAAGGGAAAACCAGACAGGCATAGATTTTCTATCTAGGAAAGGACTTATCTAATGCAACCTTCTCACTTGGTCCAGAGAAAAACGCAAGGCACAGAGATTTGCTAGCAGCTTGTCTCAGATGGTCATGCATCTAACCAGAGACAGCCCTTGTCTGCTGATGTCTTCCAGAGCACCAAAGATCAGAGATAACTGTCTTTTAACTTATAAAATTCAGACAAATTTTTAGTACTGTGTCCAGTGCTCTGGATACAGACTCAAGAAAATTGAAGTAGTAATTCAAGCCACATCATGAGAACTGCAAGTAACTTGACAAAATTAAAGCCATGCATCTCCCCCTAGGTTCTCACAAAGACCAGGAACCAGACTGGATGTGAATTCATATGAGTGAGTCTGATCTGCCAGTTCATCTTGACAGTTTTGTGATGCTCTGTCCTTTCTGCTGCCTCATGAATCCTTTTCCTTTGAAAGGACTTGTTCTCCACACAGCGTGCTCTTTACAAAAGAGCCCATTCCTCACGTGTACTTTGTAAAAGCTTTGTTTTTAAACGTCAGATAAAAACTGAAATAAGATTCTGACTTTCGGGGCAGGGTGTATGTGACAAGCTCCCTAAAAAGAGATACCCAGAGACACAGAGCATCATGCCCAGCAAGCAGGTAGTACAGCAGCGTACCCTGACAATTAGCATTTTCTGAATAAAATGGTTCAAGTTAAACATCCCCACACTCAACCCACCCCCTGCCCCAAGAATAAAACAGTAGAGACGGCGTGGTTACCTGCAGGTGCTGGACCCTGCTGTGACTAATGTAGAGACTCTTGGTGGTGGAAGGGATGCCTGAAGGCACTTCCATGAGCCTGTAGCATTGTACAAACTGCATGGACTCACAGCTGCACCGCCCTGGACAGTCAGCGCTGAGGCCATTGCTAAGAGAGAGCCAAAGAAGACCAGCGCAGAGCAGATGCATCTTCCAACACAGAAGGTTGCAGGTAGCAAGCCACAGTTTCAGTGACACCGTACTCTTTATACCATGGGCTCTGATAACTGGGTCTTATGAATGTGTACTCTGTCAGTGTGAGAGGGCAGAGGGGGGACTCCATTTGCTCCATTTGTCTGGGTTAGCAATCATTACAGAGGGGAAGGGCCTACGCATTGATAAGCTGCCTTAATATCTCTAGGTGAACAAAACCCTATGTTATTTATGACTTGTGAGTCTAATCTGCAAACACTGCTATTATCTGCAGTTTCCTTGTTTTGTCAAATGTGACACTAAGGAATTAGTGGGAAAAGACAAAGGGCTGGTTTATAGTGGGCCATAAAACCTTTGCATTTTCTCTGACCCTGTATTAAAACCATTTTTGCAGGACCTAAGCAAGCAGGTGTGTTCTTCTCACATTAATTATTAAGGGGAAACAGGCCTTTTCTCTACTTGTTACTGTTTTGGTGCTGTTTTATTGCTACATGAAACAATGGATTGCAATGCGAAATATTTAGAGCCAGCAGATAAGGAGCTTGGTTTATCTCTCTGTTAATTCACCCACATACAATGTTCGGGAAAACATCTTTTTCACTCAAAAAAATTAACTCTGTTAAAAACAAAACACTAAATAGTCTATCTTATCTTTACCCCTTGTAGTGATGGTAAAAAGGGGTCTGCTTTCTTCAGAGTGATTTGCTGACTGTGAAATCTTGGAAGGCTGTAGCTGGACAGGGTCGTGTATCCAGGGTGATTCGCTTTTTGTCCTGCCCCACACGTCCCTGCTGAGGCCTTTGGAAGTGTTTAACAGAGAACTGAAGTTTATCATGGTCCTCAGTCACAGCAGATTCCTTCATCAGCAGCAACACTTGATGTAGAAAAGGCCCTATGTGGGACCAGGCTCACTGACTAATAACCCACTGACCTGATAGACAGGGCACCAGCGCTATGGTCTTTCCTAGTTACTTGTGGGTTTTGTTGCTGTTTATCAGAGGCAAAGAATGATTTTAAAAATTTTCTTTTTCATTGATTTCTGTCTTTACTACCTTATTGCTTTTGTCTAATAATAGTTACTTTTCAAGTTTTCAAATTTTTCCAATATCAAAGTCCATAGCTGATTTAAAAAATAAAAAACTAAAGAGGGCAGTGGAGATGGGTCTGTGTGTAAAGGCCGACGGCCCTGATGATGACAGGTGAGAACTGACTTTCAAGGCTGTCCTCTGACTCCACATGCCTGCTCCCTGCCACACACACACACACACTCACACACACACACACACACTCACACACACACATGCCACACACACACTCACACACACACTCACACACACATGCCACACACACACACACATACACACACACTCACACACACACACTCACACACACACATACACACACATACACACACACACACTCACACACACACATGCCACACACACACATACACACATACACACACATGCCACACACACACACACACTCACACACACACATACACACACACATACACACACATACACACACACACTCACACACACACATGCCACACACACATACACACATACACACACATACACACACTCACACACACACACACTCACACACACACATACACATGCCACACACACACACACACACACATGCCACACACACACACATGCCACACACACGCACACTCACACACACACACACGCACACACACCAAAATGCAATACAAATTGTAAGGAAAAAGTATATAAAGAAAGGGAGGAAGTCAGCTTTAGTCCTATCCTAAAGTCAAACATTGTTTTTCTAGCCCCTTTCTACGCTTAAGCTTTGAAAAGACAAGAGAAGTGCTCACTAGACACAGGTGAGTCTGTATGTCGCTAACCAGATGATGTTAAGTTGCTCATGGTTTGTAGCATCTAATCTGGATACTGAGGGCTCCTTTCCTTCTTTATTGTGCCAGGAAGTAGCCATGGTGGAGCACCATGATCCCAGCCCTCAGGAGACTGAGGCAGGGGGATTGTGAGTTCCAGGCAAGTCTCTTCTACATAGCAAGACCCTATCAGAAAAGGAAAAAAAGAAATAACCATATGAACCCCTTATTCCTGCTGACATCTGGAGCGTCCACATGCTGACCAAGGGTAGCCACATACGGTTCAGGCTTCTAGTTCCTGAACTTGCGTTCCTGAGACCAAGGGTAAGCCATGTGGTTCTACACATCAGAGTACATGGAGCACTTCTGATGTTTGCACCAGGGTTCCTACCTGCAGGAAGGAAAGGCCAATGGAAATACAATGTATGGAAATAGAATGGTTTACCCAACAGCTCTATTCATTATGTGTCCCAGAACCTGGCTTTAATCTTTCAGCACAGAAAACTACAGTCTCAAGGAATTAATGGGATTGGGTCTTGGTTCAGCTTCTCAAACCAGCTAACTTCCTGACTTATCTTTATTCCCACTCTCCAATGAAAGTATTTTTTTTTTTTTGAGGAATTTTATTTTCCATCCACCTTCTTTCCATTTATGCTCAAGTGTTTGCAGAACAGCTTCTGCTGATCTGTTCTGTTCCAACTCATTCAGAGGCCTGAACAGTGGGAGTTACAGACCAGTTCCCAGTAGCTGCCTTGGCACTCATTTTCAGTGGATAGGCTCAGCGGCCACCTACGCATCTTCAGACCAGTCTGCCACCCCAGGCTGAGCGACAGTGAACTCGGGACCCTACGTACACCCTGATCCTCCTCCACTGCACAGCCTTTCCAGCAGTCCCCTCCACTTCCTTCTCGCCATCAGTCATACCCTCCCATCATCGGTGGGAGCTCTCCAGCTGCATGAAACGGCCATGTTCACACTGCAGAGGAGAATCTCTGTACATGCCATGTCTCTGTGAGGGGTTGCTGGTCAGCTGTGACACCAGTCATGGCTCCTGCAAAGTGGCTTGAAGCAGCCTGATGAAGGGTGTAGGAATGAAGCAACCAGCGGTGGGAATGGCTCCGCTGGCAGCAGTAATTTTCAGTAGAGCTCACTGGCCAGTGTTCCTAGAGGAGATGGCCCTGACATCGGCAGCGTTCTCCATGGCAACAATGGTCTGAGCTCCCGGCAGCAGCTTCTCCCAGGTCCTGTTCTGATTTGTGTCCGCCCTTTCTCCTTTCTTCCATGTGGCTGATGTGTCTGGAAACCACGGCAGGTGCCACCTAAGTGGGTTCCTGCTTTAAGGATTCCTCTTCCTTGGTTTGCAGGGTTTCAAGATCCCCGGGCATGGTAAGTTATGACCAGCACCAAGAACAATAGCATGAGGACCCTTTCTGGGTCATCTGCAAAGTAAAGCAAGAAACTGCAGGGGAGGAGACAGTGTCACCAGCATCTAGTGGGTAACAAGCAGAGATGCTGACAGACACCCTACAAGGACAGGCTATCACCCACAGGTGCAAAATATCAGCCGTGCCATTGTTTAAAAAAAGAAAAGCAAGTGAATACTAACCTTTCCTGAGTTATTCAAACCAAGGGTCAAAAACAATTGGCTTGCACTCTGAAGTTATATAATATCTTGTTTATAATATTTTGGGAGCCGTGACCGCTAAAGGCACCATGAAGGACTCTGTAGAAATTTCTTTTAAATGATTATTCCTGTTATGTTAAATGGAGGACTTTCCTCTTGTTTTTGACATTTTGGTGAATTTTAATTTCCATCACAGGATGTCAGCATGAGAAGAAAACTTAGAGATGATATACTTGATAACCTCTTTCCTGCTATCCGTGTAGAAAACTGAAATCCAGAAAAGAAATTCTTACCTAAATTGTACCTGATCTGGCACTATGGGTATCACCTCACGGTGACCTGGCTAGCCAAATGCTAAACAGAAATCTTTTCAAAAATAAGAGCACTTGGATTTCTTAGGTTAAAAAAATTAAGGACTTTTAAAAATGTATGTATGATTCTTCCAAAATTGTTTATCCTGAAGCATGTTGAACAAATGTGTTAAAGTAAAACAGAAAAATGCACTCTATACTTCATTTGCTTTTTCTCGTATAAGATAAAGATGGCTGGGAATGGTAGTACACTCTTCATAGTTCCAGCACTCAAGACGCTGAGGCAGAAGAACAGTGTTCAAAAGCAGCCTGGGCTACAAAAGCAAGTCTCAGAAGAAGTTCTGTTAAGCATTCTTGTGTCTTAAAATCAAAGTGCAAAGCAGAGGTTGAAGGTGTTTAGAATGTGCTTCTGCAGGGCTGCTGCTGATAGACGTAACCTATTAGAAACATAAATGCGGGAGGTTAGTGAGGGGGGGTTGTGTTTGATCTGCAAAGACAGCAGTCTGAGAGTAAACAGTAACTTGACAGGGAATAAAGAGGAAGAATCAATGACCGGTAGATGCTGATAGCCATTGATAGATAGGTCTTAGATAACGAGCAGGTCACAGTAGAGAAGACCTTTAAGCTAGTCCTAACAGGGATTGAGAACTTTTCTATATATGAAAAGTCTCCCTACAAAGTAGTGTCTAGGAAGCTTTAATTGTGAAACAGGAAAAATAATCCTTGAAGCCTAAATTATACTGGACTTAGTAAATAAGACAGAATACTGCTAAATAAACCTTTCACTTTAAATTGGAAAAATATTACTTAAAATTTAAAGACTAATGTGTACTTTAGAAACCTCTCTCACCCATTAGACAATAGAAAACTCTATTTAGCTATGCTCTGTTGCATGTGTCAAAGGCATGTTTGAAAAGTAACTGCTCTTAGAATTTTCTAGGTAAAGTAGACTATCTCAACTATCAAAGATATCCATAGTTACAACATTCCTCCTATAGTCCAGATTCTAGGTTAGAATTTGAGGTATTTGAGGTTTTTCTTTTTAAGTGTGTGTGTGTGTGTGTGTGTGTGTGTGTGTGTGTGTGTGTGTGCAAACACACGTGCCTATTCATGTATATAGAGAGGCTAATGGGTGACCTCAGTGTCTTCTTTTCCCATTCTCTAACTTAGTTTTTGAATCAAGGTCTCTCACTGAAATGGATCTCACTGATGCAGCTATGGGCTGACCAGAAAGACCCAGTGCCCTCCTGTCTCTGCCTCCCTACACTGAGATCACACATGCACACCATCACATCTGACTTTATTTATTTTTTTTTTTTCAAGACAGGGTTTCTCTGTGTTACAGTCCTGGCTGTCATGGGACTCACTTTGTAGACCAGGCTGACCTCAAACTCACTGGAATCCACTTGCCTCTGCCTCCCAAGTGCTAGGATTAAAGGTGTGTGCCCCCACCACCCAGCCTCGAAGTATCTTTCAATCCAACTGAAAGTAGAAGTATTGCAGTCTCTTTTAAACCATGTGAAAACAATGTCACTGAAATGACAAATCCCACTCCCAGCAAACACAAGGCTGCAAATGCAAATAGAGTCTGCTGACAACAGGTGGCAGCACTTGACCACTGAGCCTTTCTCCTCCTTCCTCTTCTATTGTGACTTGCAGAATTGCAAAGCCCCAAATCAAAGTGGACTAAAACATTCTATTAGGACATCTCAAGAGCATTTAAAATCATCACTGACTACCAAGTTGTGAGCACATGGGATGTGGCAGTTGCTACATCGAATGACAATGAAAGGGGACAATATGACATGAAATTAACCTGAGTTGTGAAGGTGTGACAGAAATGAAGCTGTTTTTTATGCTGAAAATTAGGATATTCATCATCAATAAAAACACTGGTCCATAAGCACAGAACGCAGTTCAGAGCCTCTCACATAATAAGTACTAAATTTAATATTTTTAAAGAAATACAATTTATATTTGTGTGGTTTATATAAGCTAAAGAACATTATAATGGGAAATACACTTTTTGTTGTTATAGTTGTGTGTATACACACCTCTGAAAATATTGGCTAAAAAAGTTGTGGGGACAGATCTGCCAAATTTTCACACTAGCAACATGAAATGGAGTTTCTATTCTGTATCCTATTGCTAATATGAAAGATTAGTAAGAAAGATACCTATATTAAAATGACTGCTTTGTGGCATTACTAAAATGCTTAATCTGTCCACAATTCATTTATAAAAAAAAATTACACCTACCACAGGGTTTTTTGAGAATCAAAGAAATAACTTTGACACATAACACATTCTTAGTAATTGAATGCTGCTGCTGTTACAGTTTTAATTATTTTCCCACTCTCACACAGTAATTTTTCATTTATTTCAAGTTCCTGGGGGGGGAGTATCACTAGAGAAAATGGCCTCAATGTTCTTGTAAATACTGCACATAAAAATATAACAAACCTGCATTGGTTGCTCTTGCAGAAGGATTTGGTTCCCAGCACCCACACGGTCGCTAACAGCATCTGGAACTCCAGTTCCAGAGGATCTAGTATCTCTGTTCTGGATTTTGTGGGCACCATGCGTGCATGTGGTACATAGAAGTACCAAACACGCAGGCAAAACACCCATATACATGAAATAAAATACAAGCTACATTGGAAATGGGTGAGAAGTTTTATACTACGTGTCTTAAGGCCTTATGAGATGGTCTCCGCTTTTAGTCAAGGGGAAGGATCGCTTAGGGTTTGCTTAGTTTGCTTAGCTAAGTTTGCTGAAGCCAAAACACTTCATTGCTTGATGCTAACCAGTCTTGCATTAGTACCCACAGTGCAAACTAAATCTGTTGTTTCTTAATTCTTATTGGTACTACTTTGCTTAGAGGCACTTTTTGACTGATGGTTGATTAGAAGGGTCTGTCCCAACAACAGCTTACAAAAGATTCTGGTCTCCAAATACTCCCATGGGAGATGCAGGAAACACAGTTCCTACCAGCCTACTCGAATTGGGCTGTCTACTCTTCGACTAGACAGACGTGGGGGCGGGGAAGAGGAAGACAAGGGAGGCGGGGGATGTACAGAAAGCTCTTGCTAAGTGCTCCCAAATGCACATAACATTGGAATTAAAAGTTGTGCGAGCCTCAATCCCTTACAAGCTCAGCTTGAGGTGAGGGTCGTTCCATTAGATTTTATGTTCTCGGTGCCTCAGAGACTGAACGTTATGAACATAGGAAAGTGACTCAGGAAGGAGGGCACTCTACCGCTTTCTAAGATAATCACAGCATCCCAAAGAGCTGCCTTAAAAATACGCGATCCGTGAGTGCCAAGCATTAACGCTTTCACTTTACCTAATGCCAAGCGAAGTGAAATTTGGAAACTAGTTACCAAACTGGGTAACCCACCGGGGCGGGGCGGGGCGGGGCGGCTGGCTTGTGAGGACGCGGAGGCCGTGCACCCGGGCTTGCACGGGCAGCTCCAGGCAGTTTCCGACCGGAACGCCTCTCGTCTGGTTTACCCGCCCCGCCCTAAGACAGACCAGGAAGGCCGAAGGGAAACGTGGCTCCTGCGCATGCCCACAAGGCCCGGGCGCTCCCACCCGAGCCCTTCGACGCCCCAGCAGCAGCTTTCCCAGGCGACTGTGGACCGGGCTCCGCCCACTGTGAAGCCAAACTGGCGGACGCCGGTTCCCTCCGTGGCTCGAAACGCTTCCTCTCCTCCTGCCTTCCCCCCCTCGCCAACGCTCGCCGTATCCGCCCCGCTCGGCTTCCCGGGGCTCTTGCCAGGCGTCAATATGGCCGCCGCCGGGCTCGTGGAGACGGAGGCTTCCCATTGGCCAAGGCCCAGTGCGGCCCCGCCCACTTCCGGCCTGCGGGCTGCGCATGCGCGGCGGGGCGGGGCGGGGCGGGCCGCGGGCGGGCCTTCCGTGCGCCGCCGTCGCTGCCTCCGCCGCGCTGTCCCTGCGCCCCTGCCGGCCCTGGAGCTGCGCTGCCGGCGTTGGCGGCGCGAGCGGAGGGAGGGGACCGGCGGAGCTGGTGAGCGCTCGCGAGGGGCGCCGCGGTGCCAGCAGTTCCCCTCGCGCGGGGCGGGCGGCCACGGTGAGCAGCAGTCGGCGAGGCCCTGGACGGCGCCATGTCGGCGGGCGGCCCATGCCCGGCGGGAGCCGGCGGCGGCCCAGGGGGCGCCCCCTGCCCCGTGGGGGTCTCCCCAGGCGGGGTGTCCATGTTCCGGTGGCTGGAGGTGCTGGAGAAGGAGTTCGACAAGGCCTTCGTGGATGTGGATCTGCTTCTGGGGGAGATCGACCCGGACCAGGCGGACATCACTTACGAGGGGCGGCAGAAGATGACCAGCCTTAGCTCCTGCTTTGCGCAGCTTTGCCACAAAGCCCAGACTGTGTCCCAGATCAACCACAAGCTAGAGGTGAGCCTCGGGGGCTGGCAGTAGTGGCATTCCGCCCCGGGCCGTCCGAGGGCGTTAGGTCCCGTTTTACGCGTCAGGAAGACGACCCTGTAAGACTGTGCCCCGGGGCACCTCTCGGCTGCGAATGCGATCGGGAGTGCGTTTCTTTATGCGTGTGTGCTGCAAAGGAGTGGGGAGCGGGTGGGGAGGAAGAGCACGGTCTCCCGGTTGTGTCACCCATCTCCCAGCATGTCACTGGGGAGAGGACCGGGAGCCAATCTCACTGTCTGCCCGGTGAGTGTTTACATTGCAGAAGAACCGATCCTCTGTTGGGGAATACTCCCCCAGCCCTCCTTTGGACGAGTGAGTTTGGCACGTCTGCTTTGATAGTGATATATCTGCTAGTCTGATACACGTTTTCGGACAGGTGCAGCTCTGGTTATTTTCATCCGATAGCCCAGATCTACGTCCGTGGCTGTGCAAAGAGACACGCAGGAAAGTTGTTAGGGAAATGTAATGGGATTCATGTCACTACAGCCCATCTCGGTTGACATTCGCACTTCGTCCTAAAATTGCAGGCAAATATGTCTTCAGAGCTCCCTGTCGATATTCAAGTGACTTCTGACGTGGGAGGTGTGTTTGTACTTCACAGTAGTTCCCGAATGGTAGACATTTCAGAGTATGTAAAGACAACCTTTTGCTTTGATCTCTAATCAGAGAGTCGGGTAGAGTCCAAAACAAAAACTCCACACCCCCCCGTTTTGTGTGGGAAATTGGAAGAGGGCAGTATTACAAGATTGAGAAATCGTGGTGTATTAACATTATGTGGAAAGCTCTTTAGAAACACACAGTTTAAGTAGAGAATGGGACTTTTATTTTAAGGAGGATTAAAAAAAATGAGATAGTCTGTGATGTGTGAAGTTCTTTGTGCCTTAGCTTTCTAAAGAGCTCCTCTTTACTGCTAAGTGTAACAGTGATAAAGCCCATTGTGTCCAGATTAATGTGTATGCCAGATTGGTTTCCTGCTGTTGCTTAGTGGTCATCCATCTTCCACATTAGCTAACCATGAAAAACATGGTGCCACTAATATTTGATAGCATCTACTTACATATCTAGGATTTCATGGCTTCTTTTTGAAAAGGTTGGGTTAAAAGTGTTTAAGTATAAGTTGGGTAGTGGTGGTGCATGCCTTTAATTCCAGCATTTGGGAGGCAGGGGCCGGTGGACCTCTGTCTGGTCTACAAATCGAGTTCTAGGATAGCCAGGGCTGTTACACAGAGAAACCCTGAGTTTAAAAAGAAAGAAAGAAAGGAAGGAAGGAAGGAAGGAAAGAAAGAGAAAGAAAGAAAGGAGAAAGGAAGGAAAGAACTTAAGTATAGATCAGTGAAAATGTCTTTTGATTTTTTTTTTAAATGAATGATAAGTTCTAGAAGCTGAATTTGTAGTTACTAGTGAAGTTGCATTTGATGATTTTAAGATAGTATTTTAGCTTTAAAGATCAAAGATGAGTAGGTTTTAATCACATGAGCACTTACGTACCATTTACATCTTTAACCATATGCTGGGGATAACTGGTTTTCAAAGAATAAAACAATTCCTAACTTTTTTTTTTTTTTTGCTGACCTAAGGAAGCTAAACAATAGTATTTTCTGATGTTAGCTATAGACTCTGATTTTGAAAAAAAAAAAAAAAGAATTTTTCTATGAATAAAGGAGCTCAACTTTTTAAAAATTCTTAATTTAAAGGAATATTTCTCTAATAGATCATGTGTGTAGTAACTTATGTATGTTCTCCCTTTTTTTCAGTTGTACATACATATTCTAAGTCTTGTGTCCTGTCTTAGGAAGTAGCATTAGTTCTTAAAATAAACGCTCAGGGTGGATGTGGTATTGAACACCTTTAATCCCAGTACCTGGGAGGCAGAGGCAGGCAGGTGTCTGTGAGTTCAAGGCCAGCCTGATCTACAAAGCAAGTTCTAGTATAGCCTGTGCTATATAGAGAAACCCTGTCTTGGAAAAGAGAGGGAGAGGCAGAGGCAGGCTATTGCATTACAGTGTGAGTGTGTTTTTCGGGGTGTGTGCAACTCTTGATTCAGAGATCCTAGAAAATGGTGAGGGAGATGCTTTGACTTTTGTTGTTTATGTATATTAGCAATTATACACGATTGTCTGTGTTGATTTTTACACATGAACGACTTCTGTAGTTTGCATAGAGTAGTAGTGTATTGCTGTGAAAGACCTATGCTAGCCTCACCTTTCCAAGTAGACAGAATTTCAGGGCATGCTCTACAGACTGCACAATCTACTGAGATGCTCAGTATGAAATCTTACAGGAGGTTTTGATGCTTTCTTACTCTGCTTTAATTAATTGAACTAGTTCTTTAACTATTCTTTATGGATGTTGAAGTAATATTTGAAGCTGCTTACTGTTCCTGTAACACCAAGTTTAGTGGTTTAGAGATTATAGTAAATTGTTTTTATATTCTCAAGACATGTATAACTCCAATGTGGGTAATATGTATCTGTAACCCCAGTACTTAGGTGGTAGAGGCAGTAGGATCAGAAGTTTAAGGCTAGCCTGGGCTATGTGAAACCCTGTCTCAAAAAAAAAAAAAAAATCCCCAAAATAAATAAAACAAACAATCCACATAAATTGGTCTTCTGTATCCTTCCAAATTTCCACTTTAACCCACCCCTTGTTTTTTTAGGTAATAATATACTTCACATTAATCCAGTGGTTAGGAAAACAAGTTTACTGAAAACAAAATCATAGGTTCCCTTTTAAATTAAGTATAAATGCCATCCACATAGGTTTTTGCTGTAAGTTATAGTTTGCAAAATATGTATATAAAGAGTTGGTGATTGAAAACAATTAGACTTTTTTGAGGTGGTGCTGTTTCAAATTAAATCTTAATCTGCCTGTCTGCCTGAGAATTCCTGCTGTGGTGGGGCCACTTGATTGAGGCCCAGCTAGAATCATCCAAGAGTATGATATCAGTAGCAATGGCAATAACAGTAATAACAATGCACCTAGGCTGTGCATGGTGGCCATTGTCTATAATCCCAGCGCTATAAAGATGGAGGCAGGAGGATCAAGGGCACCTTCAGCTACACATTGAATTCAGGGCCACCTTCTTTCCAAAATCAAAAAAAATGTACCTTCTATGCCATGTCTTTCTGTCATAGTAGCTGGTAGTGTCTCTTTAAAGTGATTTACTGTTCAAATCATTAGTAGAGAAGTGTTAAGCTTTGGTCAGAAGTTGGGTTGACATTAAGCTGATGAGATACTTATCTTCATGCAGTTTTTAGTTAGTACTCTTGTGTGTTTATTGTGTGTGGGTGTGTGCATTTGTAAAGGACAGAGCTCAACATCAGGTATCTTCCTCTGAACTTGGAGCTTGCCAATTTGGTTAAACTGGTCTGGCCAGCAAGGCCCTGGCGTGCACTGTCTCCATTCCCCTGTCCTGGGGTTACAGGTGTCCTTCCATGCCTGGCTTTTTACCTTGGTGCCGGGATCTGGACTCTAATCCACATAGCAGGTATTTTATCAACTGAACCATCTCCCTAGCTCCTTAATTTTGTTTCTGAAACAGGA
The DNA here is from genome assembly GCA_030556225.1 of Cricetiscus sungorus. Classification (NCBI taxonomy): domain Eukaryota; kingdom Metazoa; phylum Chordata; class Mammalia; order Rodentia; family Cricetidae; genus Cricetiscus; species Cricetiscus sungorus. The sequence goes on along the minus strand of JANBXA010000731.1, from coordinate 10,156,013 downwards.
TCTCTTAAAGTCATGGCTACCTGAATCTCACAATTATATCCAAGGGTGACCTTGGATCTCTGACCTCCCATCTCCATCTCCCTGAAGAAATTACTGTTAATCTAAGACATAAAGGAATAATAGAAGTTAAGCTAAGAATACAGAAATATTACCCCACAGGGTATAAAGTAGACAGACTAGGAAGTGATAAGTACATTTGAAAATACGGGAAGGAGTTGAAGGCATACAAGAGGTGAGCTGCCAGATGAGTTTGTATTGGTAGGTAGGAACCAAACTTGCCTTGTTTCTAAGCTGTGCCATAGACTCAGGCGTTATTACAATAGGAGCAAGTATTTTAAACTAGATGAGTGTCTCAGGTACAAGGTTAGAACAGGCTGTCCTGGTTACAATAGGCAGAAAGTTTGGGAAAATAAGAGTGAATGCAAGAAACCATTCTGGAGCTTCAAATTATCCTTTTGACATTATTATAGCATAAAATATGGTAATGTAGATAGAGGAAAGTATTCAGAACAAGAGAAACTTGAAAGGTAAGATTCAACAAAATCTAGAGATGGATTAGAGAGGGAGAGATAAGGGAATTCAGTTGACTCTGTTGTGTGTCTCTTGTATAGCTGGCTCCCTGAACAGATGGATATGTGATATTAGCAACAGTGATATATTGCTAACCTTAGTAGGCTCTGTCCTAAAGTTTTGTGTTTTTAATACTCATCTAGCTTTATGGTTTCTGTTATATTATAGAAGTGACAGAAAAGACCAACACCTACAAAGCTGAAGAAATCATTCTGAGTAAATAAATTTATGTTTGGAGGGTGACTGAGGAAATAGAAAAGCATCCGGAAGAATTGTATATAAATAATAGCTTAGAAAGAAAAAGGGAGGCTTCAAGAAAGACATTAGTTCATTGTGTTTTTAAATGGAAAAAAAAAAGAACATGCTTGTGAACCCAGAAGAATTGCCTGTTTCAGGGATAAATGGAACATGATGGGACATAGAGGAGCAGCATTGTTAAGATGCTGGTGCCGTTGAGATACCAAGGACTGCCACGGTACTTGGCTTTACATTGCTTCTGCAGCAAGGAGTGGAGGTGACTAGAATGGATGCCGTGAGGGGCTGCCGCGGTTTTCTTTTACTTTTCTTCTGTAAGGTGGGACTCGGGCCAGTGGCTGAAAGTAAGATTAAGGACTTGAGAACGGAAGAGGTTGGTGTAGATACTGGTAAGTGGAACAGGCCTTTGCCCGTGAAGATGGACTGCCAGGCTGTACTCAGGACCCAGCTTATCCTGACAGCCAGTGTGCTCTGTGCTATGATTTTCTCCAACAGTATTCACCATTTATGTGTGGACCCGTAATGAGAGTGATACTTAGGTTCATCCAATGTTGCAGCAAAGGAGTCTGTTAGACAGACAAGGAAGTTATTAAAATGAAAATGGTAATGATGAAATGGAGGCAATTTAAGATGCAGGAAGTAGAAACACAGGAGTTGGTTATTACACAGACACAGTGGGTTAGGCAGAGAAAGTAGCAATTCTATCACATTTCTGGCAGGAAAATGTATTTGTAGGTATATGGAGTCACTTAAGTGTCCCTCCAACCCCAGTTGATGTTCACCAAAGAGATGTTGAGAAACAGTGTCTCCCAAAATGAATAAAATTCAAGTTCCTTAATTGGACTGAGAAGCTCTGTAGGATCTGACCTCTGAACAGCTATCTCTTCAACAATATATCTTGCCATTCTTTATTCTTATTCTTTATGATCCAGACAGACCTTTCAAAGGCACTGACAATATTCTCAACTTTTTTATTTTAGGACCCTTTGGCACTTAAATTTTGGAGACCCCAGAGAGCTTTATTTCTATATGGATATGTGTGTGTATCATTACTGTTTTAGAAGTTGAAACTAAGAAAGTTATAAATATTAATGTATATTAATTAAGATGGGGACAGACAGTAAATAGGTTTCTACGCAGTCTGTGCTGGCCCCTTGGGAGTCTCCTGTCTTGGCCTCCCAAGTATTGTGACAGCAGGCACCCTGTGTTGATATTAATATCACTTTAAATTTAAAATAGCTTTTCCAAAACCAAATAAAATTAATGAGCAGGATAACATGGCTTTCTATATTTTTCAAATCTTTTAACACAATGTTTGGAGTCTTGCATCTGTTTTTGTATTCAGTTTTATTGTGAGAGCATTTTGTTAGTAACAAGAAAATATGACCAGACAGAGATCTGTAGCTTGGTAGGGAGGAGTCTTTTTGACAGTCCCTCTAGGTAATTGTTGATATTCTCTGGAAGTAAAAGTTGACAACAACTCAAGAGGTAGAAGCTGGCCATGCTGGGCTTAGCACATAGTGAATCCTAGGCCAGCCAGGAGTGAGATTGTAGCAAAACAAAAGATGTTTTTAAAAAGATGACAAGAGATAATTTCTTCCAAGATTAGGCAAGATTCAGTGTGTTAAGGGTATATGGCTGTAAACATGAGATTGGGTTGTTTGTTTGTTTGGTTTGGTTTGGTTTTGGTTTTGGTTTTTTTTTGAGACAGGGTTTCTCAGTGTTGCCCTGTCTGTCCTGGAACTCACTCACTCTGTAGACCAGGCTGACCTTGAAGTCAGAGATCTGCCTGCCTGTGCCTCCTGGTGAGAATGTTTCTTAAAGGTTGGTTGTAATATAAAGTCTAAAAGAAATAAAATTTAACTATATAATGGATGTTTTTAAATTGTTTTATTTTTAGTGTACAAAGTAATGAGTTTATTACCGTGTACTTTTTCCTGTTGCCTGTGTCTTTGTATCTATATCTGCCACCTGACTACCTGTACCATCTCCCCCCCCACTGTTACATTAGTCAACATTGGTCTGTCTAGTATTGAGTGGCGCTTTATTCAGAGATGATTTTGTATTATGCATGGATCATTTTTTTAAATGTCTTGCTGATTTTTTTTTCTTTAGGTCCACCAAATTTTGATACATCTTACAGATTTTTAAGAATTATATCTCTTAGTGTTTCCCATGTTATCAAGAAAATCCTTAGATTTGGGGAAGTCGTCAAGCTCATGATATATGATTGGTTTCAAGTTTTCCAGGATTCCAGTTTTCACTTAAAAACTCCAGTTTGATCTTTAGTAACAAATACTGTCATATTCAATCTCAGGAATATATCTGCCACATTTTACTCTAACCAACTGTGGTTTGTCCCTTTTTTATATTTTGTGTGAGACAGGTCTCACTATGCAGTCCAGCGTGGTCTTTAAGTTGTGATCTTGCAGGCCTAGCTCCTTGAGGCTGGGGTTATTACTGTGCATCACCACACTCTCAGCTACTTGGTCCTTCTCCCAAGTCAAGGTGTTCTTTAAAGGAAAAAAAGTTGCTATATAGTATATATAGTAGACATGCTTTGCTTCCATTGTATCCCATAGAAGGTTAAAAAGACATGTATTCAGAGATTGAGACTTAGGAGAAATTAGTATTTTTTTTATTCATAAAGGACTCTGTGTTAAAGCTGAGTGCCTGCAGTGAAGAGAATAGCAGCCACTGTGTAAGTCTGTGCTCCTGCATGGCCTGCGCACCCATGTCAGCACTTTACCAGAGCTTTTCACTGTTACTACAGACACCAGCCCAGTGACATTTTATTATGAAAGTGCCTGCACCATGAGTGCCCCGTGGGCCTTGGGAGGGAGCTCATGCTTTAGTAAGGCTGAAACATAGAAAAATAGTTACATGACTCTCCTGAGTCTTTTAATTTCTTTCATGTAGTTTTTAATAATTACATGTAGTATATGTAAATAGTGATATGTAAAATTGACTTTATAAGGACCTTGAACATTACCTTACCTCTTTTATTTTTTTTTCTGTGTTAAGATTTATTTATTGTGTATACAGTGTATACATGTATACAGTATACATGTATGCCTGTACTCCAGAAGAAGGCACCGGATCTCATTATGGACGGTTGTGAGCCACCATGTGGTTGCTGGGAATTGAACTCAGGGTCTCTGGAAGAGTAGCCAGTGCTCTTAACTGCTGAGCCATCTCTCCAGCCCCTTACCTTACTTCTTACACTTTTCTTTAAGGTAGTAAAATAAATGCCTCTCAAAAGATTCTAAGACTTACATTTTTTGAAATAATGCCTGGTACCAATTAACATATAGCCCATTCTTTTAGGTTCGTACTGTATACCAAACCTCTATAACATTTATTGGGGCAAGATGCACCCTTGGTGTGTGTGTGTAGTTATAACTATATTGAATGGTCATTTGAATAAGAAGGAAGGGGATAGAGCAGAACACCCTGTTAGCTGCATTGTCTCCTTGGCTCTTGCCACTAGTGAAAAGGCCTGTGGAGGGTGAGTCTGCTTCTGTCGGATGGATTACAATCCTTTGTGTAAGCATGGGCATGGTACATCCTTTTCAAAGTGTATTCCTTAGGCTGAGAAGACAGTAATGACAGATAAAGTGGCTGGGCATTTTTTAGTGGGAGAAGCAGATGACAGATAGGTTTTCTTATGAATTGGAGGTGAGTGTTAAGTCACAGTAAGTTGTATTAAGTTTGTGTGTGTGGTATATTTGTTTGTGTGTGCATGTCTGTGCCGGTGTGTGCCAGTGCATGTGCACTGGAGGCCAGAGGCCAGTGTGTGTATCTTAGATGCTTTGCACTGCATTTTATGAGGCAGGGTCTCTCTCACTGAACATGGTGCTCAGTGGTTCAGCTAGGCTGGCTGTGAGTTAGCAAGACTCTGTTTGGGTTAAGAATTATATTGGGTGAGGGAAAGAATAATATTAGCAAAGACTTGTTTTTAAAAAAGATTTTAAGTTATTGGTTATTTAGTACCAAATAATCAACCCTGAAAACATACATACAAGTAAAATATACAGGTTTTATTTAGAAATATGAATGAAAATACATATACATGTGCATATAGTAACAATTAATGAGAAAAGAATCCATGAATTGTAAAGCAAGCAAGGAGGAATATATGAGAGGGTTTGGATGGAGGAAAGCAAAGGGAGAAATGTAATTATATTTAAACTCAAAGATATAAGAAAAAAAGCGTGTGTGTGTGTGTGTGCTCGCGTGCGTGCTCGCTGCATTTTTATATGCGGCATTTTCTTTGTTTTATCCATTAATGGGTACTTAGACTGATTTCTTATCTTGGCTACAACAAATAGTGCTGTAGTGAGCATAGGCTTCCTTTTTAGTACTGATTTTATTTTACCTAACTTTTGAGCTTGCAAGTAGTTGTATCTTTGTTTGAGGAAACACCATGCTGTCTTCACTGATGGCTATACTGTTTGGGTTTCTTCCCCCCCCCCCATATTCTTGCTAGTGGTTTTTTGTTTGTTTGTTTTTTTTGTTTGATTGGTTTATTTCTATCGATAGTGGACATTTTAACTGGGGGTGGTGGTGGTGGTATTTTGTTGTAGATTTGTCTTTTATTAGTTCTCTAGTGATCCCTGCTGTTAAAACTATTTTTTTTTTTTTAATGTACCTATTTCTAGATACTTTGTGAAATGTCTTGCCCCGTTTTAACTGGGATGTTTGGTTTTTGCTGTGGAGACGTCTCAGCCCCTTGTTTGCTGTGATATTATTTCCCTATCAGGTGTGTAGTTTGCAAATACAAACGTGTAGCCACTCCGTGGGCTACATCTCTGGTCGTTGTGTTTCGTTTGGTTGTGTTACAGTTCCTTTGTCTATTTTTGCTTTTGCTGCCATGTGTCTTAATTACTTTTCCGTTGCTGTGAAGAGGCACTGTGACCAAGGCAGCTTGTAGAAGAAAGAGGGTATTGGGGGCTTAGCATTGGTGACCATCGTGACAGGGGACACGGTGGCAGCAGGCACAACAGTAGTCAGGAGTTACGTCTGATCCACCAGCACTAGGCACACAGCTGCCTGGAAGTGATGTGTGCTTTGGAACTCTCAAACCCACTCCCAGTGACACACTCCCCCAACAAGGCCACACCCTCTAATCCTTCTCAAATGGTTACACCAGCTGGAGGCAAACATTCCATATATGAGACTGTGGGGACCCCTACACGGGGCTTTTAAGGTTTTATACCAATAAAAAAAAAAAATAAAGACATTTAATAAGCTCAAAAAGTGGAGGAATTCTTCATGTTTAGTGTTGAAGGAGAATTGTTAAACTATCAATACTACACAGAGAAGTCTACATTATTTTGTTTTGTTTTTGAGGCAAGGCCTTACTATGTAGCTCTGGCTGTCTTAGAACTCACTATGTAGACCATGCTTGACCTCAAACTTGCCTGCCTCTGCCTCCAGAGTACTGAGATGCACATGGCACCACAAAATCTGGTGTTCTTTGCCTTTAAAACACCTTTGTAGTATTAATTAAGATTGAAGGTTGAAATTGACTAGATTTTTTTTCTTTCTTTTTTTTTTTAAATTGGTCATTCTAAATGCAAAAAAATTCACAGTGATCTCTATTCCCTTAATGAAGTTAGCTTTTATTTACTCACACCCTCCCTTCCCTTCCTGACTTTTCCTTCCTTCCTCCCTTCTTCCTTTCCTCCACCACTGTAGATGTACAGACGTTGCTGAAAGGGCTCTTTGACCGAGTGAACAATACTAAGAAAGACCTAGGTAGGCGGTTCCCAGTCGTTTACTGTTTGCTCAGAATAAGTTCCAGTGTAACTGAGGGGCTATTGGCAGGTGATGCCGGCCGGGAGGGAAAGTGGGTTTCCTTCTGAGTTGAGCGCTGATCAGCTGCAATCCACACTTACCATGGGTGGCCACACACCCAGGCACATACTGGGGTGTAATCCACACTTACCATGGGTGGCCACACACCCAGGCACATACTGGGGTGCAATCCACACTTACCATGGGTGGCCACACACCCAGGCACATACTGGGGGAGCTGAGTAGACTCAGAGAACTTAAAAAATAAATAATAAAATGCAACAAAGGGACAGACAAGTAGAGGCAGCCGGGAGTGGGCTTGATTAAAATATACTGTACCCATGTACAGAACCCTCAGACACCCTGATGTATTCAAATCACATCCACAAGCACATGCACAGAGTTAAAGCAGATAGACTGTAGTCTATCAGTTCACTTTGACCAAAGATGTAATGGCAAGCAAGGAAGACTTCTGGTGACAGTTTCTTTAATGAAATAAAAGGCTTTATATTATACCAAGCGGTGATGGCACGTGCATTTAATCCCAGCACTCAGAAGGCAGAGGCAGGCAGATCTCTGTGTTTGAGACCAGCCTGGTCTACAGACTGAGTTCCAGGACAGCCAGTGAGACATACAGAGAAACCCTGTCTTCAAAAACCAAAAAAAAAAAAAACAAAAAAAAAAAAACAAACAGCTTCATACTTATTTGCAAAGTGAGAAAGGTATTGTCAACAATGAGATAGAAGACCCTCAAGCTCTGTTTTCAATTGCTAAACCAGCTTCAGGCCTTGTTTAGCTGTGTCTTGGGTGAGCTGTTTAAATCCTGATTTCCATTTCCTTAACTATAAAAAAAAAGTATGACAAATAGAGCGACTGCACATGCCTGCCATATGGTAGGTAGATGCTTGCTTTGTGGGAGTGTGACTGTTTCGATGCACTAGCCATATACTGTAATGAGGGAATCGTAGTTTTCCTCCGGTTCCTGCTTGACGATCACACTTCCACAGTGCTGCCCTGGATGTCAGAATTGGATGCAGAATACAACTTGGCCACTGAGCACTTAGGTAGTCTGAGAAAGAATGCAGCTTTGATTGCATTACCTAAATATTGTCATAGTCATAGTAATAACAGTCTTTGTGTTCTCAGAGGTCCCTTTCCAGAGTTCTACTGTGTTGTAAGGTCACCATTAAATAGTATGATGAAATTGTAAATTACTACCTAAAGTTTTGCCCATGTCTAATTTTTTTCTTGGCAGAATGCTTACATTTTAAGCAAGAAAGGGATTTACCATATATTACAGAATTTAGAGTAAATCTGAAACAGTCTTATTCCCTGCCTGTAAACTAAAACTTCAGATTTTGATTCCTGCATCTTCTTTTTTTATTGTATATGTATGGGTGTTTTGTGTACTTGTATGTTTATGAACCATGCATGCCTGGTGCCTGTGAAGGTCAGAAGAGATCATCGAATCCTCTGGAACTAGAGTTGCAGACAGTTGTGATCACCATGTGGGTTCTGGGAATTGAACCTGGGTCCTCTGAAAGAGTTGCCAGTGCTCTTAACCACTTAGCCTTCTCTCTAGCCCCAATATTTATTTTTGTGTTGAGCAAACTAAGAGGAAATTACATTTAATTGAACCTATGTGATAGACCACATTCAAATTGAAGACCTGTTCACAGCCCCATTTTTTAATACTTTTAGGATATAATTAGATCTAGTTTGCATTTGTATCTCTTTGTTAGTGACAGCTTTTACATGTATTAGTAAATCATGCTATTTGTGTATTAAAAGAGAAAACATATTAGACATAAGACAACTAGACTATATAAGTCTGCTTATGAAATTCAGAGCATACTCATGTTCTTACTAGGAAAGCTAAAAACATTTAGTTCCAACTTCCAGTTTACAAGAAATGCAAAGAATGGAAAATACATTAGACAACATTGCAAAGCAAAAACATCAAGCATAAGTATGAAAGGCTACAGCAGGAAAAGAGACAAAAAATTGTTGTAAATTAAATTTCTGAATTTAAACTTTCAGGGTATGCTGGGCTTAACACAAGCTACATATATTGCCCAGAGCGCATATATTATGAAAATATTGTTTTCTTTTTATGGTAATCTCAGAGCATTTCTGTTGTCTGTTTCACCTCCTAGGCCTGGCTCGCTTGTACTTTCAAACAGCAGTCTGCCTAGTGTGCTGAAGATGGTCTAGTGGGATGTAGTTTAAATACCACTTTTTCTTTGGTAGATAATTTATTGAATAAGCTCTGTCCACCTTCTTTATGGTACTGGTAAGGTTAGTCTTCTTGTGAGTTTTTTTTCTGTTGAAGATTTATCAAAGAAAGTAAAAACTGTCACTTAGGTTTAGAGATAAAGCGCTTGTCTAATACATGCAGGGTCAACTTTGATCCCTGGTGCTAAAAATCAAAAATGAACCCTGCTACATACTCTTGTAGAAACAATGGAAATGAAATACTGCCCTATTTTATATATTATATATGTTTATTATATGTAATGATTCAGTTTCTAGTATTATCCCTTTAAGCATTGAAACCATAATAAAATTTATCTCTGGTTTGGCATCATAATCAACAGTATAGGTCTGCACCCCCTAGTACAGTGTCACTCACTAGTGTGATGTGGCCATTGTACGTACTTGGAAAATGGCTAGTTCTGATCTGGATATGCTGTACAGATATTTACATAATGGACCTACAGACTTGGTGTAAAAATGTAGTATCTCGGTGTTAAATACTGATTTATGTTTATATATGTTAATATTAAATAAACTATACTACAGACATTTATTTCACCCGCCTTGTTACTTTTGTGTGTGTGTAATCTCAGGTAGCCCAAGTTGAGCTTAACTCACTTTGTAGCTTTTTTCTTAAACACTTTTACATTGCATGTGCATATCAGTTCTCCCCTTCTACCATGTTGGCCTCCAGGGGTTGAAATTAGATTGTTGGGCTTGGTGGCAGACACCTTTACTGAACTATCTTGCTGGTCTTATTTATTAATGTAGTTATGAGAAATATTCAAATCAAATGTCTGGCTGTTTCTGTTGCACAGTGTCAGTTCAAACCACTGGTTCTCAGCCTTATTAATGTTTTAATGTAGTTTCTCATGCCGTGGTGACCACCAACCATAAAATTGTTTTTGTTGCTCCTTCGTAAATATAATTTTGCTGCTGTTATGAATTGTAACGCAAATACCTGATATGCAGGGTAGTCTGATAGGACACTCCTGTGAAAGGGTCAGTCCCACAGGTTGAGATCCGCTGTAAGCTATCACAGCTTTCTTTCCTGTTACAATCAAAGTAGGAAGGAGAACTAACTTGTGACTAAGGGAAAGTGTGATGGAAGAACCTTTGTAGAAATGTTTTTAACCTAACAGAAGGAATCACAAACAAAACCCAAGGGCAGACTGCCCCACAAAACCAGGTGTGACGCTATCCTCACTCATTCCAGAGTACCGTGAGTAGAAATAGCAGGACCTACCCCCATCTCAAGGCACAAGTTCCTGTGCGGCAGAAGGGTTTCCAAGGAGCCCAGGCACCAGTCACCAGCAAATGCCAAGGGGAGAGACTGCCTATCCTCTAGACTAGAAAACTGAAGCAGACAGGTCACAGAGGCCAGAAAACTACTTCCAAACAGCAGGGAATCCAGATAGCCGGCCATAGCCATGCAGGTGTCTCACTAACAAACACCAAAATGTCTGGGGTGTTCTTTCAGGATTTTAGGAAATTTCAACCAAAGCTGCTTTTGTGTGTATATGAGGGGTGTGTGTGTGTGTGTGTGTGTGTGTGTGTGTGGTGTGTAAGTGATCCTTGACCATTCTCCATCTTAAAAAAGAAAAGTTATTATTTACCTCTTTCTGGATGGGTGGGTAGGTGGGCATAAGTCAGTCTGCATGTGGAGGTTAGAATTTCTGGGAGTCTTGCTTTTGTTGTTGTTTTGTTTCTTGTTTTTTTGAGGTTCCCTAGCTGGAACTCACTATATAGATCAGGCTGCTCTTGAACTCAGGGAGATCTGCTACCTCTGCCTCCCAAGTGCTAGAATTAAAGACCCTTGTCTCCCCCATCTGACTGCCATCCCCTTGTTTTGAGGAGACATCTGTCGTGTTCTTTCTGCTACTGTGTTACGTAATCCAGGGCAGCTCTCCCTCTAGCTTCTAGGTGATTCTCCTTCTCCCTTTAGGAGGGCTGGGATTATGGTGCATCCTTCCACACCTGGCTTTAATTAGGGTTCTAAGGATTTAACTCAAGTGTCAGATTTCTGCAGGTAGCCCCTTCCCAGTCGTCTCCCCAGCCCCCCTTTGTTTATTATGAGATAAGGTCTCTCATTGGACTTGAAACTCATCAGTGAGGTTAAGCTGGCTGGCCAATCACCTTCAGGGATCCACTTGTCCCTGTCTTCATCTATTGCTGATGGGAATTTAAAGTGGTTCTGCCTCTGTGAAGTGGATGTGCAAGTCAGTTCAGCGGGTCCTTTAAAAGTTAGTCACAGACACCAGCGAAGCAGACTTCCACTTCTAGGTATACTCCAAAGAACGGGAAACATACATTGTTGTGCACTGTTGATGTTAGCTGGACCTTCATAGTGAATGGCCATCAGATGAATAAAATATTGATATGTGCTGTTAACACACATGCGCTTTGAAAACAGTATGGTAAATTAAAGAAGTCAGGCACAGACGGTTTCGTTTATATAAAGTCCCTGGACTTACCTATAAGTCAGTAGAGAGAAAATGCACATTAGGATTACTGGTGGGGGCAGAAGTGGAGAACCGTAGAGAACTCATTAATGAACACAGGCTTTTCTTTTGAACGCTTGCAGATACTTTAAATGTTGTTAATTCCACTGACTTCTTTTAAAGTGATTGATTCAATGCTATATGAATTTCACCACAGGGGGGAAAATGACTGAAGAATTAACTCTTTAAATGCTAAATCAACTGGATGTTTCAGCTCAGGCCTCTCATCCCAGCACTAAGGAGTTCACGGCTAGCCTGGGCTACAGCTAGAAATAACCTAATGTTGATTCCATACATCGAAATGGACCTAGGATGAGATAGATTTTAATAGAGTGCTGAAATCACAAAAACAACTGGGAATTTGAGGTAAAGAACAAGTGTTGGACTTCTCAGTGGCGGTGTTTTGTACTGGAAGCCAATGGGGCAGCATATGTGGCTACTCAAGGAAAGAAAGTATGAGCCAAAGATTTCAAGACCCAGTTCACTGTAAAACACATGCAGAGGTGATCAACTGTATTAGCAATGGAGAAAAAAATATTTAAAACCACAGGTAACTGTCATTGCGCTCTTATCAATATAGCTAACATTAAAAACACTGGCAGTCCGGTGCCAACAGAGATGTGGAGCATGGCTCTCGTGTCTGGTGGGCATGACGGTGCCCACAATCCCTGGGAAAGGTGCGGCCTTTTCTCCTGAGCTCATGACGGTGCCCACAATCCCTGGGAAAGGTGCTGCCTTTTCTCCTGAGCTTTAGTGCACACTCTTTTACCTGGACCGCCAGGAAACGTGGGTCTGTGTTGGGAGGCCCTGCTGGTCAGAGGCTGCAGTCTACCATGGCTTAGCAGCTCTCTACCTGACCTTGTTTGGAGAGGTCAAGGCCTGGATGCCTGACTTCTCTCTAGTGTGACCCTTGAGCAGTTCCCTGCAAACTCTTTCCCCTGCTACCCATAGGTGACAAGCTCTAGCTATCTTGTTAGGGCTGTGCTGCTACTAATCCAGCTGTATGATAGGAGAGAGTTCCACTTGATGCAGATTAGGCGATTCCCCAGCTACTGTCCTCAAACCTGGCTTCTCTGTCCTCTGAATAAAGCCAGCTGCCTTGTTGAAGCTTCTCCCAGAAGGCTGTTTCCTTCATGCTCACAGGCCATACGAATCTCTGTAACAGTAACCTTTACAGCTTCTCCTAATGCCAATTCTTACAGTTCTTTAGTTCACCAAGTTGTATAGGGTTTTAGTCTGGTTATTTTTGGTGTGTGATGTTTTTATCTATTTGCAATGTTTTTTGTTTTTTAAGATAGTAAAGTTTGTTTAAAAAGAAAAAGATTGCTATAACAATTATTTCTATAAGTAATCTAGAGGCAATTTGAGGTACTTAGATCACATATATGCAAGTATTAGCCATTTTCCATAAGGGATTTGAGAGCATTCATGAACCTTTGCATCTATAAGGTCTTGAAATCAAACGGAAAACAACTGTTTCCATGCTATAACCCTCTCTTAGGCACAGTCAAGAAAAGTATATTCAGTATGTAACAAACGACAAGTTGTTTTAGCAGTATCATACCTATAGCCAAAGGGGTTACCCATTGAAAGTAAAGAAACTGACAAATTGTGTCTTAGTGAAAAAAATCACATAAAATGAAAATAAAGTATAGCATAAGTGACTTTTAAATGCACTGGTGAAGCAAATGACCAGACAGTGAATGTACCCTATATGATTGTATTTGATCAGCATTCAAAAACAGACTGATATTTAAAAATAATGTGTGCTAATTAAATAGATGAGCTTATTTTCGCTAATATGTTATCTGTGTATTGCTCTGAGGTAAACGTTATACCTGAGTAGAAACGTTATAAAGAGGAAGGAAGGAAGGAAGGAAGGAAGGGCTGGGGATACAGCTCCGTGGTAGAGTATTTGCTGACTTACACGAGGTCCTGGGTTTGATCAGCAACAACAGAGAATGAGAAGGCCTAGTTTATGGAGACGACTCTTCTATAGGAAGGAAGGAAAGAAGCAGTGTCTTGGTTTCTATTCTGTTGCTGTGATAACCTGCAGGAGCCGTGCATGGTGACACACCCCTGTAATCTCAGCACTTGGGAGGCGGGGACAGGGTTATCTCTGAATCCAAGAGCAGCCTAGTCTTCATGCAGTTCCAGCCAGGGCTACCTACACCCAGTCTAAAAACAGTAGCAACAGAAACCCTCACGGGGTAAGGGGCCTGGCACACTAGCCCCAAGAGCTAGGGAGCCCACGTCACAGTGGAAGAAGAGAGCCTACTGGGCAGAGCTGTCCCTGACCTCCACATGCCCGTACTCCTGAGAGTACTCAGAGTACACAGTAAAAATTCAGTCTCTTCCTTGGCAGAAGCAATCTAAGGAAGGGTCCCTGCTGGGTCTCAGTTCATGTTACATATAGTCCATCATTGTGGGGAAGCCGTAGCCCAGGAGCTGAGACAGCTGGTCATGTTGCATCCATCGTGGAGTTAACATAATGAAGATACCACACATACACACACACCCAAAGGCCCATCTCCAGGGAATTGTGATTCTGTCAAGTTAGCAATTAGCACATGTGGCGGTGTTTTTGCCATGCCACAGTTTGGTTTGATGTCCTTTCGTGCTGTCCTTTTCCTCTCCCTCTGGGACCATCCCTGACTAATAACGTTCCAAGTCCCAGCCCTCCATCCCCATTCTCTTCTCCCTGTGACTGTGTGTCGGGTTATCACATTCTGCTCCTAGCCCCAGCCCACGTCTTTGCTTTGCACTTGGGGTATTATTGTTGATCTTATCAGGCCTTCCGCAAAGATCAGCACATCTAAGACCGCCTGCCCTCCTCCCTCCAAGTACTGTTTGCATCGGTGGATGCACTTTGGAAAGGTTCTTGCCTTGCTCCTTTGTTGACCTTTAATTTTGAATGTATTTCACAGAGTGTTGCTAACACTGTCTTCAACGTTATAAAACCCTTTATTTCCCTTTCTAAAATCGCCATGGTAGCAGATGATTTAGAAAGCCACAGCAGTGCTGGGGCCCTAAGTTGATTTTCCTGTGAGCCGAGTTAACCATCTTTGGGCTACCTACATTTTTTTTTTATGACAGTATAGTTCTCTGGCCTTTTAATTTTTAAGTTAAACATTAAATCTTAAAATTCTTTTTGCATTGAATAGGAAAGAAAGTTGCAGATGCTGGCTAGTTAGGAAAAACAAACCTAAGGGCTGAGGGCTGTGTGCACTACCCAGTGGTAAAAGTGCTGTCCGCTGTGCGGAAATGAAACGCTAAGGGAATGCGTGAGCCCTCTTGAGGGCTTCCCCGCTGTAAGTGGGGCTTGCGGTTAACTCTGATGCTTAGGTTCACTACGGTCTCAGCACTTGGCGCTGTGCACTTAAAATTACTGCCACATGGCGTAAAAGGTGGTTTTCTGACAAAAGAAAAAGAAATCCGAAACTAAAGGCGCCACAGCTCCATGAATTGAGATTTGGGACTCTTCCTGCAGCGTTGTTCTGAGCTCGCGTGCCGTTCGCATGGTAGCGCACAGTGCTGAGGGACATGCCCCAAGCATCTTGACTCGGATGCAGGTTATGAATGACAATGCTGTCACAGCAGACACAGTTTCCTGTTCTTACAGGTATGTCCAGCTTACGGAAAACAGACTTAATGTCTTTCCATTATTATTCAATAAATTACTATAGAAATGGATTATGTTGCGTTGGAATGTTAGATCTCAAAAGTTGGTATTTGAGTTTCATTAAAAAAGAGGGGGGGCAGTGGTGGTGCACACCTTTAATTCCAGCACTTGGGAGGCAGAGGCAGGAAGATCTGTGAGTTCGTGTCCAGCCTGGCCTATAAAGTGAGCTCCAGGACAGCTAGTGCCAGAGAGTCCGTGGTTCAAAAACAACAGCAGCAGCATCGACAACAAAAAACAAAACAGAAAAGCACATAGGTAACTGGAATAGGATTGTGGGAGAGGGCTCGGCAGAGAAAAAGTTCGTGCTGTACAGCCAGCCCGCACAGCTTGAGGTCAGATCCCTTGAACCAAAGTAAAAGTGGTGCTGTGTGCCCGTGGCACAAGGTGGAGGCAAGCAAGGCTCCCTGAAGCCTTGAGGGTGGGTGGATAGCCTGGGATGCTCAGTGCAGCAGCGAGAGAGAAGGGCTCTCCCTCAAGGGAGAAGGTGGGGACCAACCCCAAGGCTGTCCTCTGACCTGCACACTGACGTGTGCACATACAAACAAATGAGCACACAAGTATTTGGAGGTTGGAGAGGTGCTCTGTGGTTCAGACCATTGGCTGATTTTTCAGATGACCCAGTTATAGTTCCCAGCACCGTGTCACAACCGTCTGTGACTCCAGCTTCTGGAGATCCAATGCCTTCTGCCTTCATCAGGTACCTGCACACACGACTAGACACATAAATACAAATAATAGTATTTTTAATTACTAATTTTTATTGTTAAATGAATTTTGACTTGGAATTAGGAAAGAATTTCCAACAACTTCTGAAACAGTCCTAAGCATGTATCTGCATGCAGAACTATAGTCTCTGTACTGACAGTTATCAAAATTAGAATATTGTTCAAGTCTGAAAAATGTTGAAGGCGCTCCACCAAAGCTTTGCCAAACCTTGTGACATGTCATCTGTGACATTCACAATTGAGAACAGTGTAATCAAGTGGTAAAAAGATTATGTTTCAATTATGTTTGCCATTTTGTGTTGGGGTGCATTCATACCTGTCCTCAACCACATGTGACCCATGGTTACATGTTAGGCATATCTTCTGTGTCTTATAGTACTATATCCTCAGCCAAGAACTATAGAAAAATAAGTAAGTATATCTCATGATGCAAATAAGTGTTGGTCTTTAATAAATGGGGAATTGTATAATGACTGCTTTAAAATAAGTATCTGATTTGTTACTAGGAAATGGTTCTGTGTTTGTTTTATATGCCCGAATACCTGGGGTTGTGTTAACATGCAGTGAAAGGAGTTGTAAGAAAAGGGAGGCTAGGAGCGTGGAGGGCGGGCAGGCGTAAGCTCAACACAAAATACATGCGTCTGTGACAGTGACCTTATGCAGCACAGTGCCATGCACGGTGAACACACACAATGAAGCTTAAAAGAGAGAGAGGCAGGGGGATAGCTCAGTTGGTAGAGGGCTTGCCTGAGCATACAGGAGGGCCAGGGTTCAGTCCCTAGCTACACATAAATGGAACATGGAAATACACATCTAATCTGAGCACCCAGGAAGTGGAAGCAGAAGGACCCAAAGTTCAGAGTCACCGCAGGTTCAAGGCAGCTTGGATTGGAAACATTGGAAGTGGGAAAAGTTTAAGAAGTCTAAGATACTTTTGGGCTGAAGACAGAACCCCACTAACATAATATTCATGTTAGTGACCACCATAACACATACTGTCTGCACAGGGTGATGAGCTGTGTATCCCACACGTGTGTAATTTCCAAAGCTCTGAGGATGAACATGAAAAGCCTTTGTAAAGGTTTCTTAGTAAGCTGTGTAAAGTGGAAGTAACCTGTTACTAGAAGACGCTGCTTACGGGAGTGTTCTCTCGCCACTGGTGTTTTCCACACTTGATTTCTGGTCAGTTTCAATTTTTTAAATTGCATTTTATTTATTTGTACGTGCGCACATGAGTCCTGAGGGTCAAAGGTGGCAGCGTGTGCTTTTACCCCCCGGACATCTCTCCAGCCCTCTCGTCAGCTTGGTTGTCTCTTTTGGTCACCTGATGGTGGCTGGTGTTTATGTTTTCCTCAAGGATTATCTTTTCACCATTCTTGAATAATGGAGAAAATGAAGCACCCTCCATGTTTTCTCTCGCTCTGTCAGGCACAGCTGGTCGACCTACGATCTGAACTGACAGAGACCCAAGCAGAGAAAGTCGTGCTGCAGAAAGAAGTACACGACCAGCTTTTGCAGCTGCACTCCACGCAGCTCCAGCTGCACGCCAAAACTGGTCAAAGTGTTGACTCCGGCACCATTAAGGCAAAACTGGTAAGTGAAGCACGATGTGCACTGAGGGGGCAAAGATGATTTTTTAACAGCGTTACAGTTATAACATGTTGTGTTCATTGTGAGAGTTCAGACAATGGGAAGTTTGTCATCATATCCACCAGTAGCATCTGTGGTAGAATCGAAATTGCTCCATTTTAAAATATTTGTATAAATACAGTTAAGGAGTATTTATGATTAACCTAAACAAGTTTTAGTTCTACTATCTGTTGGGGTTAAATTCAGCTGCTGTAGCAAAAGTCCCAAGTAGTGTTGAGATTATTCTTGAATAGTTTTGTTGGGGTTTTTTTTTTCTCAGCTAACTCTGAGGCAGGCACCCCAGAACTGATGCGGCCACTCCATATTCTAGGGGCTGGGGTTCTGGCTCAGTTGTAGTCTACCGTTTTTTAGCAGAAAAGTTCCAGCCTTGGGGTTTCCTCGAGTCTGTGTCTAGGCAGGAACAAGGAAGAGCTTAAAGAGGGGCAGAAAAACTCTTCTTAACTATGTTAGCCTTCATAAAGAACATTCATTAAATTTCCTCAGGAATTTTGGCCAGTACCTCCTTGGCTTAGCTCTAGCTGTATGTTACTCTGTGTATCTTGGTAAAGTCGAGCGCTGATAATACAGAGAAGGGAACAGTGTAATTAAATACCAACAAGATTCTTAGCTCTCAGTAGAGTAAGCATTTCTTCTGCTACTGAACATTGTGTAGCATCTATATATTGTTTTGTTGTGAGTTCACTCTAATTAGCCATAATGTTCTTACTCAAAACCGGCTATTTAAATAGGAAACAAACCAGTAAGGTTTGTCTCAATTTAACCTATGTGTTGAGTGCATTCCATGTGCCAGACATTTAGCTAAATATACAAAGACAGCAGTAAGAAAGATAAAGCTTGGGAGAGACAGACTGAGTCAGTGGTATTCTGAATATAGTACAATTTAGATTTTACGTAATTAGGATTGACTGCTTTCAAGCACTGATATGTTGAAATCTCTTTCAGCATTATATTCTCCTAAGGTCCTCATACACTTAAGGGCATGGCTCTATCCAATAGTGTTTCATTTAACCACCTTAGAAGTCAGATCAAGTTCTTAGTTGAGGTATGATATTAACGTGGAGAAACATTCATTAGAGGAGATCCTAAGGGTTTTCTTTTCTCTTTCTTTTTGTTTTGCTTTGTTGGGGTTTTTTGAGACATGGTTTCTCTGTGTAGCCCTTGGCTGTTCTGGACTTCACTTTGTGGACCAGGCTGGCCTTGAACTCACAGAGGTAATCCTGACTCTGCCTCCTGAGGGCGGAGACTAAAAGTGTATGCCACCACTGCCCAGTTTGAGTTTCTAAACTTTTAGCAGGTGCTGTTGCGAAACAAATAGTCAGCCAGTGGTATTAACTGATTTTAATTTTAAAAGCTTTAGGCAGTTATAACTGTTGTTTATAGAATTGCAAATATATTTGTGCTAATGAGCTTTACCCAACTGATACTCAGCATATGGAAGTTTTGCTTGTAATGATGATACCACTAGATAACTTCATTTGTTCAATGGTTTTCTAATGACAACACTTTTTTCTTGTATCTGAAGTCTGTCCCCTCTGTGGAGGAGCTGGTAAGTCTGTTTCTTTTGCTCTATTTGTTCTGGTGTTTTGTGTATTACCTGTTGTCACTCTTTGTATTTGAAAACAGTGTTAATGCCAGTTTTTCTGTGTTCAGATCCTGAGAAGTTCAGAGGATTCCCTTTGTGTTTCTCTCACTGCATGTGGCTAAAGACTTACCTTTCATTTGTGACTTACAGCCATCCTTAGCAGAGCCCCTCAATTTTTGACAACTTTTGAGTCTTGTAACTTGCTCACATTTCTACTTTGGCAAAAATACCTGCATGAGGGTATTGAAGGTGTATTAACCAGGCCTAGTTTTTACCGCCATCAAGTTCCTGTCTAAACTCGTTCCCATTAAGAGAGTGTGCATGCTGATTCCGCCATCCACTGCATGTGTTAGGACCTTTTTGCAGGTTTGGAAATGATTGTGTAGCCTTTAAAGCACTGCCTTTTGTATGTAAATTCTTTATGACTTTACCACTTCTGAAAATTCACTTTTTATAAGTCTAAAACTTGAAACAAACTTCATGCTTATTACCTAATACAAAAAGGTTAACTAGGAAACAAATTTACAGATTGTCTTTAAATCTTAAAGTAATTCTCTTCAGTTTCCTTAATCATATTCTTGTTTATGTATTTTTCTAAGTGACAGACTGTCCTTGAGTTCACAGAGGTCTGCCTGCCTCTGCCCCGCAAGCACTAGGGTTAAAGGTACACGTGTGCATCCCCATGACTGGCTGACTTGTTTACATGTAATTTCAAGTCTCAGAGACTGTTAGAGAAATTGGTAGCCTCATAAGCAACTGAAATTCATAAGTGCACTGTAACTAGCTCATTAGAGTAATTGAAAGGAAATAACCCTGGTAGTAGTGTTTATAGTGTTTATATAATCTATACACCAAAAGACTCTTGGTCTTCAAGCTGGGAATGAAGCTCGGTGAGTGTGGCTGGCATGGGTAGAGCCCCGCGGTTAGTTCCCAACACCACATCAAATTAGGCGAGGTGGCACAGCCAGCCTGGGCTGTGTGCTGAAACGGAAGAGAAAGGAAGGGAAGGGGACAGGACGAGGCAGATTAGTTATTCCAAAGCTACTATAAAAAAGAGAGTCTGCACTACAGGCTTCCCAAACCCCTTCTAATAATGTCTAGAATTGTGGGTGGACATATGTGCATGCATGTTTGCAAAAGCTGAAAAACAAAACAAAAAAACCTGCTTATTTTCCTTCTGTTTGTCAGTTATATAATAAATATTCTTATCAATGAGACAGGGCTCCACAGCTGGGATCAGACCCGTGCTAGGCAAGCATTTCACCAATAAGCTACACTTTTAGCCTTATATATAACAGATATTTGTACTCAAAGAAAATGCACATGTGTGTACACATATAATGTGTACTTAAAACACATGTATATTAAGATTTTGTCACAGCTTGTATTTGAGCATCATTTTTGATGTTGGTCAAAATAGAACAAAGCATCAACTAAATTAGTACCAAAATATGTTCAATAAATTGGCCCCTTCTTTATTAAGACAATCCTCACTATATAGTACTGTCTGACCTGGAACTGGCTGTATAGCCCAGGCTGGTTTTAGACTTGAGCAGCTTCTCATGCCTCTGCCTCCAGAGTGTTGGGATTACAGGAGGGAGCCATCATGCTCAACCATTTGTTTGCTTAGACAGGATCTCCGGTAGCCTGGGCCAGCTTCAAACTTGCTATATAACTGAGGCTGACTTTGAACTCCTGATTGTCCTGTTTCAGCCTCCCGGTGGCTGGGTACATATCTATTGTGTACCTTTTCAATGACTAGAATACAAGGAAAAATAACTATTTAGTTGTTGCCTATAACATAGAATAATACGTTTGCCAGTTCTTCCTATGAGAAAGTTTTTCCTGTGAGAAGCAAAGTATTCATAAAGGGGACGTAATGGTGAGTTGAGTAATGTTGGCTGTATCTCATGAACAGACTCTGTGGACTTCTGTTAAGTCGGCATGAGCGGCTCTGATCAGTATAATGCCAGTGTGGAGTGTTTGGGCAGAAGTAATACCTCTGGCGCCTCTATTCAACTGTCAGGAGAGGTGTGTTTGGCCACACACATAGTGAGCATCTGATTTGGAATTTGCCTTTCTTTGGGCAGGATTTGTACCTCCCTTTTTGCATTCTGCTTTGGCCTGAAGCCTCCCATTTTATACTTGGATCCTGATTCCATGGTCTGTGAGTATAAACACACTGTATAAACTCAGGGAAAAGTGAACATTAATTCTTGTGGGTGAACTTACAGTAAAAATTTAGGATTAAAGGCGGGGACCTTTAATCCTAGCACTCAGGAGACAGAGGCAGGCAGATCTCTGAGTTTGAGGCCAGCCTGGTTTACAGAGTGAGTTCCAGGACAGCTAGGGCTACACAGAGAAACCCTGTCTCAAACAAAACAAAAACTTACTGGTGATTATTTGGGATTATGTCCTCTAATACCCATTGATTCACATAGAAGGCTGAAGATGCCTTCTTTTATGAGAGCTGAACATGGATGACTTTCCTTCATAGGAGGCAAAGGGAAGAAGTTGTTTCCCCTAGAAAAATCACTCTGTGATCTGCTGAAAGTTACAAATACATGAACTAGTTCCAGAGACTACTCCACGTCTTGGCCATTCTTCCTACAGAATATCATGCTCTAACATAATGACTACAGAGGCTCTCCATGCATGGTTATAGGCCGTTCCTGAAAACGTAGAGTGGGGCAGTGAGATGGTCCAGTGGGTAAAAGCCAGCCCGGAACTATGTGCAGCCAAGGGCGACTGGGAACTCGGCCTCCACTGGGACCCCGAGTCCTGCAGGCGTGAGCTGTGGTGGGCGCTCTATGACTTTTCTATCAGTCTGGTTTCTTCAGTCGTGTTTACAGAGTTAGTAGACTCGGTCTCCTGCTCAAAGACTGCTCTTGCTTCTCTCAGTGTCAGGAGGCATCATGGCATGCACTTATTCAAAAGAAGGTCCAAGACATTGTGTTCCTGATTTTAAAAGAAGGAAATCCAGACAGGCATTGTTTCATGTATCCCTAATCTCAGCACTTGAGAGGTGGATGAAAGATTTCAGGTTCAGGGCTAGCCTGGGCTAGATAGTGAATTCCAGGCCAGCCTGAGAGATGTGCTAAGACTTTAGCTTCAAAAATGAATCATCTAAAGAGATGGGCCAGCGGTTAGGAGCACTTGCTGAGCCATGAGGTGGCAGCGCACGCCTTTAACCCCAGCACTCGGGAGGCAGAGGCAGGCGGATCTCTGAGTTTGAGGCCGGCATGGTCTACAGTGTGAGTTCCAGGACAGCCAGAGCTGTTACACAGAGTAACCCTGTCTCGAAAAACAAAAAGAGCACTTGCTGTTCTTCCAGAGGACCCAGCCCCCCATCGGCCTGCTTTCAAGCACCAGGAACTGCAGCCCCAAGGGATCTGATCCTTTCTCCTGGCCTCCATGGACGCCCACGTTCCTGTGGCACCCACTACAAATAAATATAAAACAAAAGAAAGAACTAGATTCAGCCTTTGTGTTTTCATTGTTTGAATTGTATGCTGAGCTTGTGTGTGATTTTAAGGAGCTATAGAATCATAAAGACATTGTTATAAAATCATGTTTTTAAAATCACCATAGGAAAGAGAGCTTGAAGCAAATAAAACAGAAAAAGTGAAGGAAGCTCAACTTGAAGCTGAGGTGAAGCAGCTAAGGAAGGAGAATGAGGCCCTCCGAAGGCACATAGCTCTCCTGCAGGCCGAAGTCTATGGGGCCAGACTGGCTGCCAAGTACTTGGATAAGGAGCTGGCGGGCAGGTGTGTACAAACAGCTCTGCTTGCGTTCTCAGGCGACAAGCAGCTGACTCATCCCTTGTGAGTGCACCATTTCACCCTCAGTCACTTTACATGCGGCTGTGGCTCAGCAGTGTCGAACTAATATTGGCAGCGCTATGTATTTGAGATTGGTTTGTCCATGCTAAATAAGCGACAGATGCTAGCTTACTGCGAGATGCCTGTGACTGCAGAGCCACACCTTTCAGCTATTTCCAGCCTTGACTGTGCAGCAGGCAGCGCTCACATGGTCAGCAGGAAGGGACCCCGTGCCCTTTACAGCTGATCTTTTGGGCCCTCAAATATATTTGAGAATAAAAGTAATTTTACAATAAAGTTAGTTCTGTTGGCTTTAATATTGTTAGGGGAATTAGTTACAAACTTGCATGACAAGCTAGTATCAAAACATTTCATACTCATTTTAATATTCTGTTCAGAACTGAGATGAAGCAACACTTTTTAATTATTTTTAGATTTGTAAATTTTATTTTATGTGTATGAGTGTTTTGCCTGCATGTTGTATATGCATCGAGGTCAGAAGAGGGGGTCAGACCCCTGGAGTAAGAGTCACAGATGGTTGTGGTCACCATGTGGGTGTGGGAACTGAACCCGGTCCTCTTCAAGAGCATCGAGTGCTCTAAACCACTGAGCGTCTCTCTCCAGCCCTGAAGAAAATAATTTTTATCATTTTCAAATAAAATTTTTTTAATGACTTTGTAAAAATAAATATTAAAAGAAATGTTCTTACATAGTTCATGTCGTCATCTAACTGCCTCTGTTTAATAGGACACTGAACTCAGCTATGCAAGAATAAAACATGTTGCCATTAATCTCAAAAAATGGTTTCTTGGATATATTTAAATTAAATATGTAATTAAAGGAGTTCTTATTTATTTTTTAAATTTTATTTGTTTATTTTGGTTTTTCAAGACAGGGTTTCTCTGTGTAGCTCTTAGAGCCTGTACTGGCACTTGCTCTGTAGACCAGGCTGGCCTCGAACTCACAGAGCTCCTCCTGCCTCTGCCTCCCGAGTGCTGGGTTTAAAGTCATGTGCCACCACTGCCCAGCTTAAAAATTTTTTTAAAGCTTGTTTTCCCCTTAAAGATACCTGTTCCTTTCAGTTTACCTGTACAAACTGAGAGACCTGGGTGTTAGTTTTATTATCAACTGAAATGTATACAACAGCTACTTAAATTAATAATTCTCAGATATCTTAAAAATAAGAAAAACTACTCTTTTTTTCTCATGTGAAGGGTTCAACAAATCCAGTTACTAGGAAGAGATATGAAGGGACCTGCTCACGATAAGCTCTGGAACCAGTTAGAAGCTGAAATACATTTGCATCGCCACAAAACTGTCATCAGAGCCTGCAGAGGACGCAGTGACTTGAAGCGGCCCATGCAAGCGCCCCCAGGCCATGTACGTTCCTGCTTCCCACTCAGCCTCTTCTTGGTTTGATTGCTGGTCCTCTAGGCTTTCTTTCCTTCAGCTTATTTGAAGTAGTTACATATTTAAGAGGTTCAATTACCCAAAGGAATTTTGGTCATTTTTCTGCCTCAATGTTCCAAGAGTGGTGTTTCTGCAGACAGTAAGTCCTGTCTAGCAAGCACAAATTGCTTTACTTTGGATCATATTTCAAATATTTTCTGTATCATGATTGGCATGCTTAGATTTATTATAAACTTATCTGTGATAAGTTGTTTTTGGGAGAAATTTTCAAGGGAATTTTTAGTACCTACATCCAAACATAGATTCTGAAATGCCATTTACATTTATTTGGTCTTCAGTTAGATGGAATTTGAAGTCTGTCCAGTTTTCTGCTTCTGTAACCATCATTGTACAGGAGCATTCTAATTTATTAGATAATACAGACCTTAACTAAAACAATTTAATATATGGGACAGGTATAGTGGTACTTGCCTTTAATCCCAGAATTTGGGAGGCAGAGGCAGGTGGATCTCTGTGAGTAGTTTGAGGCCAGCCTGGTCCACATAGTTTGTTCCAGGACACCCAGAGCTGCATAGTGAGACCTTGTCTCAAACAAACAAATTAATATATGAAGCAAAATTTCCATAGTGCTTAACATATTTTAGTGCCGTATAAATGTGGACATTGTCTTCGTTACTGTAGTTGTTTTATTTTACTCTTTGGGGTCCACCAGCCAGCTCCCAAATGAGTACACAGAGATATTCTTACTCATGAATGCCCAGCCTTAGCTTGGCTTCTTCTAGCCAGCTTTTATAACTTAAGTTATGCCGTTTCTCTTTAACTACATTTTGCCTCTGGCTCTTTACCTTTTTTTTCTCCCCCCTATATATCTTTCTTTCCTTACTCCTTGGCTGGCTGTGCCTAGCCTCCAGCCCCCTCCTCACCTTCTCTTTTCTCACTCCTCCCTCTTCTCTTGAACCTAGATTTCTCCCCCTATTTATTCTGTCTGCATGCCAGCCCTGCCTATCCCTCTCCTGCCTAGCCATTGGCCATTCTGCTCCTCTTTAGACCAGTCAGGTGTTTAGACAGGCAAAGTAACACAGCTTCACAGAGTTACACTAATACAACATAAAGGAATGTAACACATCTCACAGCAATATTCCACAACAAGTTACTGTTCTCCTGCTGGGATGAAACACTCTGTCTAAGGCACCCCATAAAAGGAAGCATTTAATTGGGGGCTTGCTTCCAGTTGCAGAGAGTTAACCCATGATCATCATGATGGGAAGCATAATGACAGACAGACAAACAGGCTTGATGCAGGAGCAGTGACTAAGAATTCATCCTGATCTGCAGGCAGCAAGCAGAGAGAAACAAGACCACACCTCCTGATCCTTCCGTAACAGTCTACCAACTAGGAAGAAACATTCAAGAATATGAGCCATTCCCATTCAACCATTAAATAATGGCAAAATTAGTTCATTGGCCATAAGGAACAGTATCTAATATCTTCTTGAAAAATGATAAATTTCTAAAATTTTCTGTAATGATTTTCTGTAAAAATCTGTAATGATTTCTAAAATCATTACAGCCTTAAACAATAAAAGAGTCTGCTTGTTGCCTCCACAAAAGTTATTATAAGAAGAATTAATAGCACCTATGAGGAACAGGTTACAGTGCATAGTCTGTCACTGTCTTCCAGAGCCTGATGTTCCCTGTTAACTTTAAGGCCCAGTAGGTCTGAGAACAGGTTATGAGGGAACACAGTGGTTGGTGTGGGGGTGTACCAGAGTGTTAAAGCATACTCAAATAACTTTGTGACGTCATCCAATTGAAGCCAGAAGACCAAAGTTATTTTACATTAAAATAGGAGTCTTAACTTAATCACTCTGATAATTATGGAGCTTTTAAATAAAGTAGTAAACATATTAGTATGGTCATGTGCCCAGCTCTCAGTCAGAAAGACATAGCGGTGATCCCAGGAGAAATTAAGAAAAGCGTGGGAAGTAACAATGGGAAGGAAGGGCAGCTCTGAGAGAATTAGAACGAGCAGGGTTTGACTGGGCTACGTTCTTGACAACTGTTAGATAATGATGTGAATGAAGAGGACGCCCGAGCTTGTGGTTTGCTAGCCTAAGTGTTGCTTGGCTTTCACTGATGAAGTTCTGTGGGAAGAAAGATGGCAGAAGTTCTAGAAAGCAGTGTTTGGGTGTTGGCGACACCTAAGAAATCCATCCAGTTGAGCAGTGACTGGAAGTCAGGAAGAAGTCTTAAGTTGCAGAGCTATTGGGGAAGCAGTATATAATTGATATAACTGAAATCAAGGAAGGAAGAGGCCAGGGAAACTTCCGTAAATTAAACAGGAATAGGAGGCCACGGATGGAAAGTTAGTGTGGCGGAAGAGAGTAAGAGAGTAGTAGGTCACAAAGAAAGAAAGCGAACAGTCAGATGTCGGTTACCTGGGAAAGTATAGAGACAAAGGAAAAGAGGGAGTGTCAAAGTGCGTGCTTATTGGCCCCTGTCACCTTTCTTCTGGGTAGGGTAGTGACTACACGTGTACATTGGATTCAGCAGTATTTTTACAAGTGACCATAAAACATTGCAGGCTCAGAAGGAACCTTAATCCCAGTGACCAGTCACACGGGAGGCCAGGAATTTAGTATGTGTAGAGGTAGAGGACTGAAAAGATAGGAAGGTGGAAGAATGTTGTTGGGCTCCTTTTTGTTTGGCTTGGGAATTTGTCAGTATCTTGAAATTGGAAAATGGTCAGAATTACTGAGCTGAAATTATTGAGTTTAGTAGAGGAAAAAGGATGAAAGATACTAGAGGGAGCTGGAGCATGCCAGCGCAAATTGTTTGTTTAGCTAAGGCCTTAGGTTTGAATTAAAAACAAAGGCAAAGGAATTAATTGAATTAAAAACTAAAGGACAACGAAAGGAACTGTTTTTAACAGGTAGGTTCTAGAGCACTACAGAATAAAAAAGTAATTAGTGGTTCAAGTTGAAAACACAATCTCAATTCTAAAAATCAGTTATTTATGTAGGGTATTAAGACATTTTCTGTGAAGGTACATGGTACTACTTTATTCCTTAGACACCTTGTTTATTGATTGATTCCTTCTAATTTTATAATGCCTTAAAATCTAAACAGATATATATTTATGAAAGATGAGGAAAAAAAGATCTTAAAATTTACCATACCTACTGAATGAACAGCATTTTCATCTTTTAATTATTATGCTGTTTATACCAAAAGATTAATAATAATTTCTAAGACCAAGTTATGTGACATGAGTTCCACTTGTTTGATATTTAAATACTACAATTTTTTTTTTCTGTTTTTCTCTGCAATAAGGATCAAGACTCTTTGAAGAAAAGCCAGGGAGTTGGTCCAATTCGAAAAGTTCTCCTCCTTAAGGAAGATCATGAAGGCCTTGGCATTTCAATTACAGTAAGAAGTAGTGCTTCCGCGTTCCCTGTGTTCAGGGCTGGGAGAACCAGGCGCCATCTGGAGAGCAAAGCATTGTGGATATAGTTCAAAACAACCACATTTTTCAAGACGGAGGCAGCCGCCACTTTGTGTATAAAATTTGTTATAACTTAGGTTAGGTGCTAACATCTTCCCTACAACTGAAAGCATGGTCTGTACCATGTCTCTGTGGTGCATCATGTGCCTGTGGAGCCTGTGGGCAGCCAGGCTGTGCCTTTCTGAGTTAATGGGGTTGGAGAAATGGGTCAGTGGTTAAGTACACTGGCTGCTCTTTGAGAGGGCCCAGGTTCAATTCCCAGCACCCACATGGCAGCTCATTAACTGTCTGTAACTCCAGTTTCAGGGGATCTGACTCCTCAGGCACCTGGCATGACCATGTTATAAAGACATACATGCAATCAAAATACCAATATACATAAAATAAAATTTTAAAGTAGAAATAACTTGTAATTGCACAAGCTATATAAAGTGAGACCAATTAACAATTGCTGTAATTCTTCAATTCAACATTACGTATTTTTACATTTATGAAATTGAGGATATATCACACAATTTTAAAACTACCTTGGTTAAATCTGTAAGTGGTGGCACATGTCTTTTATCCCAACACTTGTCAAGCAGAGCCAAGTGGATCTCTGTGAGTTCAAGGCCATCCTGGTCTACATACCAAGTTCCAGAGCTGCATAGGAAACCCTGTCTCAAAAAATAATTATCTTGGTTATACATAAAATAATTGATCTTATCATACATTTCTTAGTGTTCTGTTGCTGTGAAGAGACACCATGGCTGAGGCGACTCTTACAAAAGAAAAGATTTATTTGTGGCTTGTTTACAATTTCAGAGGGCTGGTTCCATTGTCATGGTGGTGGGGAGGTGGCGGTACACGTGGCACTGGAGCCGTAGCTGAGAGCTATGTCCCGATCGCAGGCCAAGAGGGCCGCTGGGCCTGGCTTGGGCTTCTCAAAGCCCATCCGTTCCCAGAGACACTTCCTCCAGAAAAGCCACACCTGCTTCTACAAGGCCACACCCCCTAACCCTCCCAATACTTCCGGACACTTCTACTCCCTGGTGACTAAGCTTTCAAATATGTGAGCCTGTGGGAGCTGCTCTTACTCAGATCACCACAGTACATAGCCGTTTAGATCTGATAAAATGCTATGGAAGGGCCCGCACGGTGGCACACGATACTGTGCTGTACTAGTATATAATCTGTTCTTAATGTATAAGAAATGAGGTTATTGTGATTTTAGTTTGTATTTTAGTGTGGGGGTCTACAGTGATTTCAGAAAATGTATTGTTTTAGTCACTGCACTCAGAGGTGCTTCTTTGGTAGCAAGTAAACTTTCACAGTGTTTACAGAGACCTGCCTGTTGAGATGAGTTCTTAAGAAAATGCCTTCCCTAAGATGCTCTGCAGCCATTTTATAAAATATAAACTAATTAACCGCCTTTGCTGTTGTTACTGTTAGGGTGGGAAGGAACATGGTGTTCCCATTCTCATCTCCGAGATCCATCCAGGACAGCCTGCTGATAGATGTGGAGGGCTACATGTTGGAGATGCTATTCTGGCAGTGAATGGAGTTAACCTACGGGACACAAAGCATAAAGAAGCTGTAACCATCCTTTCCCAGCAGGTGAATTCTCTTTATGGAATTAAAACTGGCGTACAGCTTGTTTCCATTCTTTGAAGCCTATGGATGTCATTTGGTCATATTTGCTGAAAAGAACAGTTATGTTTACTCCTTTGCAAGGCTTCTTACCTTTGAACAGATTACATAAGTCATCTCTGTAGTAGTCTCGTCTGTACAGTTGAAGTGTGCAGTAAGGTGATTTATTCAGAGTAGGATGGGTACATAAAAGCATGATTGGCGGCATGATAGCAATATAGGGCATTAGAGAAAGGGCTTCTGGGAGTAGACTGGCTTTAGTCATAAAATGTAACTGTAAGGGCCCTGAGCATTCCTAGCCCACTTTCCTCATTTAACATAATTGAGCTGGGCTGGAGAGTTGACTCAGTTGTTAATGGCACCTGCTGCTCTTGCCGAGGACCCAGATTAGACCCTCAGCACCTACATGATGGTTAATAATTCCAGCCCAAGGATCAACCGGCCCTCTTCTGGTTTCCAAGGGTACGGGGCAAAACACCAATTGGAATAATATAAAATAATGATAGTGGTAAATATTAAAGTGGCTAAACTGAAATTCTTAGAGAATAGAGGATGTGCTCAAAGTTGCCTAGCAAATTAAATTATAGAATAAGAATTTATATTTAGAGTCAGATTTGTTATGTCATGTGCTTCCAACCTCTTTTTTTTCCTCTGAGAATAGGGTTGATGGAATTAGAGTAGGGCTGGGGGGTCATCGACATAGAATACTAGTGTAGAACAATCGTAGTTGAATGTCATTGTGTAATTAGCTTAGGCCTTCCTCATGCATGAAACATCTCTATGACATCTCTATGACATTGTTAAATAGCTTAAACAAAGGGAAGGCTGCTGATATAATGACCTTTCTGGAAAGGTGGTCTATATTAAGCCTGAAATTTGTGTTTCTGTGTATTCCTAACCTTTTGCTACTGCGACAGGGCACTGTCACCTATAAAGTTTACTCTTTGGAATCACACAGTGGTGTTGAAGAAATGGCAAACAATCTTGCAATGTTTAAGTAAGTCTACAGGTTTGTGTTGGGTCACATTCATAAGTATCCTAGGCTCATGTGTGTGGGCCATGGGCTGGACACGGACACGCCTCTGAAAGACTATTGTCACAGGTGGCTTTTTTAAAGATTATGTGGGTCCTGAGAGTGAAATTTAGGTCCTGTGCAAGAGCAGCAGGTGGCCTTAACCACTGAGCCATCCCTCAGCCCGGCTCAATTATGTTAAATGAGGAAAGTGGGCTAGGAGTGCTCAGGGCCCTTACAGTTACATTTTGTGACTAAAGCCAGTCTACTCCCAGAAGCCCTTTCTCTAGCGCCCATATTTCTGTGATGCTCTGTCATCTAGTTATCTTGACTTAGTGTTTTCTGGGCTCAGTTTGACTGTGTGTCAGTAGCATGGTAGCTGAATGAATAGCAGCTGTAGGACAGAGCTGCAGGTAGGCAGTCGTGACTGTTAAGGAAACAGCCTGTAGCACGTCTCTCGGGGGTAGCACCAGGGAAGCAGAGCACCTAGGCACTAAGTGGGTAGCTGTCAGAACGAGCACACTCTGTTTTGACGGAAGACAGGCGGTAATTTTCAGAGTTACGGACAGAAGGCTAGAATGTGGTGCCTGCAGTCTCAGTAAATGGCAGTTCTGTTTTGGGAATTTTCTTTACCTTAAAATGGTTTATAAATTTATACTTGAGCGTAAAGTTATTATTAAGGAATAGCAGTAAGTGTTACATGTAGCCTAGCAGAGTGAGTAAGGACTCGATAGCCGAATCGCTGTCTCTTGCGCTTGCTCACAATTTGGGGAAAGCTGCGCGTTCTCTTCAGTGCTCATCAAGGCTTCTCATTTATGAGAAAGAGATTACAATGGGGATCAAGAAAAGCTATAATTTTATGTAATCAATATAGTAATTACTGTTATTACTAAATAAATTAACACTGTTGTCTCATCTCTGTTTAAAAAAAAATCCTTTAAACAAGGGATTAAGACTTGGAAAAAGGTTGGGTGTAGTAATTCATACTTGTAATTGCAGTTTGGGAAGGCTGAGGCAGGAGAATTGCTGTAAGTTTGAAGATAGTGTGGTTGAATTCCAGGCTAGCATAGGCTACAGAATAATTTCCTATTTCAAAGGGAGAACAATAAGTCATAGCAATATATTGGACTGTTTGATACACTTATGTACAGTTTATGTAGTATATCTGTTTAAAGATATTTGCTAAATTGCTGGTAAAATACAAGATGACTTTAACTGAACGCTGTTTCAGTGTTCTGGAGAAATACTGTGGTCAGGCCAGGTAAACACCTGTAACCCCTTTTCTTAAGAACTGGTGAGAGATGGCTCACCAGGTAAGAGCTCTGGCTGCTCTCCCACAAATCCTGAGTTCAATTTCCAGCAGCCACATGGGGGCTCACAACCATCTATAATAGGACCTGGTGCCTTCTTCTGGCATAAAGTCCTACATGCAGATAAAGCCCTCATATACATAAACATAAAATAAATAAACAAATCTTTTAAAAAAGGGGGGAGGGGGTGAAGGCAGGAAGATCAAGAGTTGAAGCTAATCCTCAGCTGTGTGTGGATTCAGGGCCAGCCTGGTCTAATGAGACTTTGTCTCAGTGAATGAAAGCTTTGATCAGAAGAGGGCCCTGTAATGTTAGAAGGAGCTCTCTCATAAAGAGGATCCATGGAGTGGTCTGGCCGTCATGGCCTTCGGGCTTGAGAGTCTAGGATTTCCTGCCTGACTGAAAAGGGACTGGACCTGCCAACCCCTCCTGGCATCTGCTCCCGAAGACTGGGACGTCTGTCTTGATTAAGGTCGCGGTCGCGGTCACGGTCGCGGTCACGAGCCTTGCCTTTCTGTCTCCATGCCGGCTTTAGAGAGGGGAGATTGAATTTGAAGTGGTTTACGTGGCCCCTGAAGTGGACTCTGATGATGAGAACGTGGAGTACGAAGACGAGAGTGGACACCGCTACCGTTTGTATCTTGACGAGTTAGAAGGCGGTGGCAACCCTGGTGCTAGCTGCAAGGACAGTGGTGGCGAAATGAAAGTGTTACAAGGTAAAATCTCTAGTTTGTGACGACTGTGGGTATTGCTAACATTGGATGTAAAGGCCTCAGTGTTCTTCAGTGTGCAGGCTCACAGCTTGAACGCTGTAGCACGAATAGTCGCCCTGGAAGCTTTATTATGCGCCACTAATTTACACGCTTTCTGGTTCATCTTGGCTTGGGTGCTTGAAGAGTAAAGAAGACTCGGGTTTTCTAGACTCTGAAACAAACACTAGCATCTCTTTGGAGGACACCTGTCTTAGTGCGAGTCAGTTCCTCAGAGCATAAAGAGGCAGAGCTTCAGCACTGGAGTAGTGATTAAATTGGTATCTGTGATTATTGCCCATCAGGATAGATGATCCTCGGGATGGTTTTTTGTTTATTTTTTGTTCTTTGTTTTTCCAGACAGGGTTCCTCTGTATTGCTTTGGAGCCTGTCTTGGAACTTGCTCTGTAGACACAGGCTGGCCTCAAACTCACAGAGATCCAACTGCCCCTGCCTCTGCCTCACAAGTGCTGGGATTAAAGGTGTGAGAGCCACCAGTGCCTGGCTGATCCTCAGGATTTTTAACTTGGTAATTATTAAAGAAACATGCTAGCACTTTTTATGGGTAGAGTAGTGGTTTACGAGTTCTCATAGATAAGTGTCTCAAAGTCCGTGAGACCTTTTGAGAGGCACATGGAATGGGGGAGCTTTTCATAATAACCCTGTGATGAAACAGTGAGAATTTACTTTTGTGAATAAAACTATAAAAACGGATTTTTTTTTTTAAGTAAATGTTAATTCGTGAGTATGTTGCTTATTTTGGCTTGCTTTTTAAGACAGCATCCCACTGTAAAGCCTGGACGGGCTTTGAATTTGCAATCCTCCTGCCTGGTCTCCAGGTGCTGAGAGATCACAAGGCCTTCCCAGTTTATCTTTGTGCGTGCGTGCCTGCGTGCGTGCATGCGTGAGTGGGTGTTCTTTGCCTAAGCCCCAGTACTAGTTGTTGTTGTAGACTGCTTTTTTAATATTCCATTTGGTGAGGTGCAGGTGTGCGTGTCACTTAACCCAGCATACGGAATCAAGTACACATCTGTTACTTACCCAGCTTACTGAACAAAGGTACAGCACATATGTAGCTTTACCCAGCATATTGAACGAAGGTGCTGGTCTTAGTAAGAACTACACAGGTTAGGTTCCTGTTTTAGAGGAATGACTGATAGACAGTGGTTATTCAGACTGTTGAGTGGCCATTATCTTAACGTTTTTCAGTCTGTTACTTCAGAGAAGACAGTTTAGAAGTATCTATTGCCAGAAATGAAATACGAACTCTTAAGTGATAATTAGTGTTTTGAAGAACATGGCATCAATCCCCATGAGCTTGACTGATTCCCATATGTAAGTTTGGAGTGAGTCAGACAGACACACTAATGAATGTAATTCTTAGTGCAATAAAATGTGTCAGCTTTGGAATTGCTACTTGCTTCAGCAATCCAGTTTTTTTCATATGACCCATACATACGTGAGTTTACAAAACTGTATATTCACCTTCACAGTGTAAGAAAAACTATTGAACTCTAATGTTACTGACTTCTACATTGTTAGGTTTCTGTATAGTACTAAAGAATATTGATAGTTATTTGAAAAGACAATTAAAATATTTTCCCCACCTACACGTCTATGAGGCTGGTTCTGCATGCACTTACAACAAGGTAACCAAACCTAGATGCAAACCTAGCTTCTGGGAAGCCAGCGGCTGCTGGAGCTGTAGAGATGGCAGAGGTTAAGAGCACTTGTCACTCCTAGAGCACTGCCATTCTGGAGGACTGGGGTTCAGTTCCCAGCACCCACGTTGTGCAGCTCACAACCTAATGTAACTTCAGCTCCAGGCAATCTGATGCCCGCTTCTGGCCTCCACAGGCATTTAGACACGTGTTCATACATATACACATAAATACAAATGTGTCTGTTTAAAAAGGTGTTTAGAAATGAATAGCTGGGGTTGGAGAGACGGCTCAGAGGTTAAGTGCACTGATTGTTCTCCCAGGGGACCTGAGTTCAATTCCCAGCAACCACATGGTGGCTTACAACCATCTGTAAGGAGATCTGGTGCCCTCTTTAGGCCTGCAGACAGAACACTGTATACATAATAAATAAATACATCTTAAAAAAAAAAAAAAAAAAAAAAAAAAAAAGGAAGGAAGGGCAAGCAGCACTTAGGAGGCCAAGACAGTTGAAACTGCGTTTGAGGCCAGCCTGGTCCATAATGTGAGTTCTAGGACAGCCAGAACTATATAGAGAGACTTGAGGAGGGAGGGGCCATGGGGGACACATGGATGGACTGTTGTGGGATTTTGTCAGAACTTTACAGTGTTGTCTTTTTACCGTCTTGAATATTAAAAACCATGTTCTAAGCTGGCACACAGCTTTAATCCTAGCACTCAGGAGACAGAGGCAGACAGATCTCTGAGTTTGACACCAGCCTGGTCTACAGAGTGAGTTCCAGGAAATAAATGAATAGAATAGAATAGAATAGAATAGAATAGAATAGAATAGAATAGAATAGAATAGAATAGAATAGAATAGAATAGAATAGAATTGAATAGAATTGAATAGAATAGCATAATATAGCATAGCATAGAAAGAAAACATGTTCCGTACTTTTTGTTATATGTGATGTTAGAAAACTTGTTACCTGTGTAAACTGTAAGCACTTAAAACATGAAGTATGACTCAGCCAAAATGCATGCCACATGGTTTATGACCGTTAACTGAGCCAGATGATGAAAAGTCTATCTTTGCTGGGTTTGAGGTCTTCCTATGACTCCTCGGCTGGCCAGGCACTCATTGTGTAGACCAGGCTGTCCTTGAACATGGCATCTGCATGCCTCAGCTTCTCATGTACTACCATAACCTGGCGAAAATACATCTACCCATTATTGTTTAATGTAGGCCTTTCTTAGCTTACTTAATAGGTGTTGTAGTCAGCCATATTTACTTATAACCCTACTATTTGTTAGATAAATTAACCAAAATCTGTTTTAATCTTTCTTCGGTCATTATATTGCCAATGGATTAAATGTTTAGCAGTCAACCAGCAGGCAGCTTAGTGAACTGAAGTAGCGTGGAAGCAAACATAGAAATTAAAAACGTTTGCATTTCAGTAGATAGCTGTACAAGGAAAACTGAATTTTTATTTTAGTTTGTCAACCCTAAGTTTTTTAGAAAACTGGGTAGATTTAATCTCACAACATTCAGGTGGCTTCAGTAGATAATACTTTAAAAATGTGTGTGGTGTGTGATGTTTACTAAACACTGTTAATTTGACCGAGGTGGTGTTATTTTGCTCGGTAAGATTATAAAACTTAAACATATTTCCTTCCAAAACTTCCTGGGCTTTCTTCTGTTCCTTTCTGCCAGGGTATAAGAAGACAGTGAGTGACGCACACGAGAATGGGGACATGGGGGCTTCAGGCGAAAGCCCTCTGGATGACAGCACTGCGAGGGAAGCCGATCTGCACAGCCTGCATCATAAAAAGGCTTATTAATCCATCCCCGACGCTCGCTCGTCAGACTCTTGGAATTTGGGGACTAGGGAAGATGGTACAAAGATTGCACAAGATCAAGGGAGGCTGCGTGTTGCCTAAAGACAGGCGGGAACCTCAGGGCTTCGAGTGAACAATTCTAAGTGCATAAACCCCTATTTTCTGTAGTAGACCTTACTTAGCTATTGCATGGAAGGCAATTTTGATTTTCCTGGACTCTAAGCACCAAAGCATGTGTTTCCCGAGGGATATTACTAGGCTCTTCAGGGCCAAGTGGATGCTGATTCATGGCTCCTTTTCATATGTCAGGACAATGCTAACTGGATTGTCTAAGTACCCTTGAAATACAGCAGAATAGAGGAACCCATATCACATATTCCCTGAGGATAAACTAGAATTTCACATGACAGAACTCGACTCAATGAATTGCAAAAATCTAGGTTGACATTTTTGCTTAACTGAAAAATTTGTTTCAGGTTTTTTGTTTTGTTTTTTTTTTTTTTTTTTTTTTTTTTTTTAAACAAAAGGTGTGCTGTACATTCCTGATATCTAAATTAATTCTTCATGATCATTTGTTGTAACGAGTTTGCTTTCCAGTTTATTCAGCTGCAGTACAAAATAGTTCTCTTTAGGCAATCCTGGATCAATCAATGCTGCACTAGAAATAGTTTCTGAGAAGTTGTGCATTTTCCTTTGGGGTTTTAAGGGAACTCAGACGAGTGTAAAATCCCTGTTGTCAATTATGTTGCTATGTGTGCGTTGGCACTGGAGCACTGTACTATCAGTGTTTAGTCTCAAATGTTTATACATTTTGAGTTGTTCATTAGCTTTGTCTTGTGATAGTCAGGACACATTACTATGTCAGGAATTACATTGTGTTCAGACTGCAGTTTGCTTTAAGTACCTGACTTGCCAGTTATTGAAAAAACCAGGAGCCAAGGTGGGCGGGACAAGGTAAAGCCATTTGGTACAGTGACCGTATTGGTTTTCATATCAGTATATGTTTGAGTAAAGCAATACTCATATGCAAACTCTGTAATGTGTTAGTTCTCCTGTATCAGAGCAAAGCACAGAGTGCCTACTCTCTCCTTCCTCACCCACAGACCATTGCACCTTGCTGGGCAAAGTCAAATACTGTCTTTAAAGAGGTGGTGAAGTTTGCTACGTCACTGTCTTAAAGGATTTACACCTAAGGGAATAGTAAGTGGGAGGAGCCTCCACGTAAGGCTTTTAGGATATTATTATCTCCTTTCTTGGGATGCTTGTTTTTCCCAGATGCATTATATATTTGTTCAAAGTTAAATCTATAAAATGTATATACTTTATTTTGTGATTTTGCTATTTATAAATTTAGTTTGTAACTGTTGCTCATTTACGGTCTGTGTGGGTGGTTTCATTCTTCAGAGTATCACCATGGTAACTGGTCACTAGAAGTGCACTTGGTCTGTATATTGTTACTGATGCTGAGCTACTTTGTGTAACATTGCCTGTAAGCAAGGTTAGTATTTTAATTGTACAAATGAATAAAAAAGTTACATATTACAGTTTGCTCCTGACAGACTAGGTCTCTTAAAAGAAAGATTGTTTTTTTTTCCTCATGTATTCCTCTCATGCCAAACACATACCCCACTGCATGACTTGAGATCTTCAAAGTAGGTGGTAACCAGTGTATTCAGTTAGGTTAAGCAAAAATATCCATGGTAACAGATCTGAAAACATTTTTGCTATGACATGAAACCATGTTGTTCCTATAGTCTTTCAACATACATTGCCTGGGAATGACCTTGGCTTTTTTTTTTTTTTTTTTTTTTTCTCCCAAAGAATATGCCTTATATGTATGACTGAATCTTTAGGAAATGTAAGCTATAATCCTTTGGATTTTTTTCAAGATCTGCACAATAAATGGATATGATTTTTAGAAACTGGACGGGCGTGTTTGTGCACTCCCCGGGAGAGGCTTCGGGAGAGGCTTACCATGTGTATTCAGACGGAGTGGTTTGTGTTTCTGCAGCCAGTGTCCTTACCTTCTCTGCTTCTCGGAGGTTTGGAAACCGAGAGCACAGTGGCTTGAACACTGCTGTATGCACCCTGGCACTTTCCCAGGCCTAGCTGGGACTTCATTGTAGACTATGTGGTCGTTAGGGATGAAGTGGGTATTTAATTAAACCTTTTCCAAAGCACTTAGTTTTTATATGTCACGTTAATAGGAAAGATGCCGGTATAACACTGAGTCTTCTTGGACAAAGCCGAAAAGTGGGAGCGGGAAGCTGCTGCAAAGCCATTACAGTGAAACCGTGAAAGGCGGGCGTACTCAGCAGAGTGTGAGGTGTGTGTGCAGATGTGCTCACCTGAACGTGCAAAATTGACTTCTGCAGCTCTCTGTTCTGAGCATGGTGGAAATGCCACATTTGGCTTAGGGATTATTGTTGAACTAAATTTAAGAGAGATGAAGACTGTTGATCAGAATTGAACAATTACAAGTTAACACAACCTGTCCATGGTGCTGGAATATTCCCCACAGCAGTGGGCTTATGTCGTTTTCATATTTTAAAGCAAAAATATATTGGTTCATATGTAAGGTGATTTATGATAAATGTATTATATCTAGTCAAGTTGAGCATCATTCCTAATTAGCCTGTAAATAAAAATGTCTTCTTCTACATTAAAGTGGTATTGATCAGATTTGAAGGAAAATAAATGTTTTTTTTTTTCATTCACATTAAATATTTTGGTTTATTGTGGGTTCTAAGTAGCCTCTATGACTTGAACCAACATGTCATGAAATATGCAAAGGTTGAATCCAGATTCTGGAGTAGAATATTATGGGGTGGTATCCTCCTGCTATGGAGTCGCTGTGACTTAGTTTTCACATCTGTATGCGCTCCCTCCGTGAGGGATTGGAGCTATCATTTCCTCAGATACTCCAAGGAAGAGTCTTTACCAGGATCACCCCCTTAGGCTGTTACTCAGCTCGTGAAATATAAAACGTGACCTGCAATTTCATTGTTGATCCATGTTGTATTTTAAGAGAGGTTACAATCTACCTTGAAGGCAAAAATAAAAGAGGTTAATATTACAAATTACCACATGCTGTTAGTGACAGCTACTTTGTTTAACAATAAATCTTATCTTGAACCGCAACCTCCCACCCTTGTGGCGGCCGTGAGAACGCATCTCAGTGATCTGTCTGCAGTGGAAGGATGTTTAGCATCTGGAGGCCTAGCTGCCTCACTCCAGAAGTGTCCTGTCAGGCTGATGCTGCGCCGCTTTGGGTGGCTGACAGCCGTGAGGCGCGGGGACTGGCAAGAAGACCCCCTCTGATGTAATTGCAGTCGCACGGACACACACATGGCCCTCCTCCTGCAGTGGCGCACCAGCTTTGTGGTCGGGTTGCCTCCACCCCCTCACCTGTTTCTCCTCACTGACTTTGTCACTAATAAGCCTGTTGGGCAGAGACTGCCTTTTTCCTGTCAGTGTCTTCTCTGAGTGGAGCCTTGAGTAACACCTTCAGGCCAGGCGTGAAGAAATCGATCCAGAGCTGGGGATTAAGAGCTGCTCGTCTCAAACCCAAAGAGTAAGCAGGATGGCCTCTCAAGTGGACACCTCTAGTGCTGACACAGGGGCATGACTTGGTTGCCTAATGTTCCAGAGACAGCATACAGAAAACTGTTAGCTTAGCAGGCAACAGCATGTTGTCCTCAGACAGGGCCACTTGGTGTGGCTTCTGGTAGTAGGAGGCTCACACACTTAAAACGCTTGCACCAACAACAGCACCCATGTGTGACTCTTGCTGACCATCAGGGCATTTGGAATTCTGGTATGTGCTAGGAGTGGGAGCCTACCAACTGACCCTAAAGAACGTGCTCTAAACAAATTTTTGGCAAGCCCATACTCATACTGTAGGGCATATCCGTCTTCTGAGCTCATGCTTTCTTGTGTGCTTAAGCCTATGTTAAAATATATTTATTAAATCCTAACACGTTTTTTAAAAATGTGCTTTAGGCTCAGGCAGCTTCGATGGTGAATGTCGCTTTGTGCTAGTGGAATGGGACAATCCTATCCAGCAGTGTTGAGGGAAGACTGGCCCTGTCTCATACTGACTTTGTTGTGTCCTTCCCTCAATCATAGTTATGAGCCTGATCCTGTACTTGGTTCTGTGACCCTTTTCAAATCAGTCATCTTGAGGTTTCTTGTTTTCTGGAGACTACTCAGATAGTAACTAGGGAAAGATCCACAAGGGGAACCCTCTGGGACATTCAGCAATTTGGGCATTAGAAAAGCGTTTCTGTAACTGTGTCAGAGCAGCAGAAGTGGCTGTTTCCATTAGATTTTGTTGGTGAACGGAGGGCCGGGGGCTGTGATCAGACTGTGGGTGCCTCGCCCTCCCAAGGGGAGGTGCCAAGGGAGCCTCCCCCACTGAGAGGGCTGAACTAGGACATTCAGTTGTGCTTTCACAGACCATCTTGTCCTAAAGCTAGTGTGGAAACCTAGGACCCTGAAATGCATGGAAGCATTTGGATGCCTGCCCCTGGGACGCTGACTGTGGGCCCCTCGTGGATTGCTAGATCTTATAAAGGTAGCCTACCTTTTCTTTTAAAACCTTATAGCACCACCCATACCCTGAGACAGAGGCAGCCCCACTTACTCTTCTGCCTGGTATATAACTTGGCTTAAGGCCAGCAGAGCTTAATTGAGACACTCAATGTAAGAGAAAACTACACAAGAAGTGTTACAGTAATGGTGGTGGCACACACCTCTGATCCCAGCACTCGGGAAGCAGAGGCAGGTGGATCTCTGTGAGTTCTAGGCCAGCCTGGTCTACAGAGCGAGTTCCAGGACAGCCTGCAAAGCTATAGACACGGTGGTTTCCTCCTGTAAGCTCATCACTTGGAAGGCAGGAGGGAAGAAAAGTTCTGGGCCACCCTAGCCTGTGTAGCCCAGGATAGCCCAGTCTGTATAGAGTGAGACTCTACTACCCAGTGAAGCACAATTAGCACGTTCTACCAGGAGCCAGCGGGGTACTCCAAGGATGGGTTGAAAAGAGGAAGAGGTCAGGAATGTAAGAATGAATCCTAGTTGCAGGGAGGGTGGATTAATTAACTTTGGAATAGGATGTTTATGCAGAGCATACTTAACCACAAGGAGACAAAACTCAGCAGGAAAAAGAAAAGATTCACTGGACATAGTTTGGTTCCCCAAAAGCTGGTATGTTAGTACAAAACGCATTAAGACAAAAAGCATCTGGGATAGAAATGTTTATACAGTTTACCACAGATTTGAAATAGTTCTAACCTTGTGACTTAGTCACTTTCCTGCTGCTGTGGTAAGACACCATGACCAAGGCAACTGGGCAGAAGAGCTTATTTGGGGCTTACATTTTCAGCATCCATGTCATCATGGCAGAGAGCATGGCAATAGACAGGCATCATGCTGAAGCAGTAGCGAAAAGCTTATTGATCAACAAGCACGAGGCAGAGAGCTAACTGGGAATGAATGGGCTTTTGGAACCTTAAAGCCCCCCAATGACACACCTAATCCTTTCCAAACAGTTCCGCCAATGGGACTAAGTATGAAATGTCTTAATCTACAAGAGCCATTCTTATCTAAACCACCACACCTTGTATATGTCTACTTAAAATAGCCTCAAAATACATGTAAAGAGGGGACAGGATGGCCCAGTGGGTAAAAGTACTGACTCAAGCCTGACTGGAGTTCAGTCCCTGGGACCCTCAGTGAAGGAAAACATACAGAAGTCATGGCATACACCATGTACACACGTGCACACACACACACACACACACACACACACACACACACACACACACACACGTAAAATGATAAATTTTAATAAGTATGGTTAACAAAAAATGGTAGAACCACAAAAAAATTGTAAAAATCCATGATAATAAGAGCAACACAATATTGAAGGAAATCAAGTTTTAAACAACAAAGGTTTACTTTAAATCTTAAGTTAAAGCTGTATTTTTTTTGTTTTTGGCAAAGATGGCCTGTAGTTTCTAATGAGGAAGATAGGTGAATGTTCTGTATTAAGAAAACTTGGGTAAATGTAAAATAGACACTAAAACGGCTTGTTAGTTTAGAAAGGTAGGTGCATTTTGGGAAAGTGCCAGTAGGGGGCAGGAGATTCCAAAAGCTGCATTTTACCTACTGGGCTAGAAGGTTTTTTGGAGGATCATTAAGTAAAACTAGAGCCATTCTAAGGATGACTACAGTGAAGTGTGGAGAAGTTATGCCATTGGTCCAGGGTCACACAGTCTCAGTCATGATTCAAAACCCTCTCGTCATCAATAGTCATGAAGAGAGAAGGGGGAACTACAGATGAGATCAAAGGCTTTTGGTGTTGCATTTCTTTTACATTGTTTTCATATAGTCCTAGTGGTGCAAGGGCTGAGCCTAGGTTTGGAAGTTTGGAACAGTTTTGATTTTTGTTACGTGGTGATTGAAGACTGTACAGTGATGAAATAGAGGCAGAAAGATCAGGAATCTGCAGCCTCAGCTGCATGAGGAATTCCCTGTGGCTGACTGCATGAGACTCTGTATCCGAACCCCAAACCAGGAAAGCAGGTAGGGCCTGTCTGTAACCCCAGAGTTAGGAATGCCTTGGGGCCATAATTATAAGCGACAGAATGCAATCTGTTCTCCTTATTCTGTTCAATCAGAATTGTCTGGTCATGTGTGGGATACTCGGACCACAGAAAAGCTCTGTTTGTCTGTGCTCGCCTGCTAGATCAGGCTTAGCTGTGGAGAGAGCTCCTCACTCACCCGCCCTGTCCTACACGGTCAGGACCCTGAGGAAGGGAAGCACTACCTCCAAACAAACCCCTTCCTTTCGTCAGGATGAGCTAAGGATGAGAAGAAATGTAATGGGTAAAGGGAACAGTGTCTCAAGAGGACTCTAGAGGCTGTGTGTGGTGACAGACCATTAACCCCAGACTCGGGAGGCAGGGGCAAGTGGCTCTTTGTGAGTTTGAGACCAGCTTGGTCTACATAGCAAGTTTCAGACCCGCTGGAGCCATGCAATGAGCCCCTGTTTCAAAAGCAAGCAAGCAAAAAGATCCCCGCCTGCAACCATGGTGGCGTAAATGGAACAGCCCCGAGGGCTCCTGTTAAAAACTGAACTGTTGCAGTGATTTTGGGAGGGAAGGGGCATGGTGCATGCATGCAGGCTGCAAAAGAATTTGCAGGGAGTCTTCTCTCTCCTATCATGTGGGACCTGGAGATTGAACTCGGGTTTTCAGGCTTGATGGCACGTGCCTTTATCCCCTACAAGGGTAACGCAATGGTTCCTCGGTTTTGCTTTTTAATTGTACTTCAGAAATGTGGTTTGAAGATAAGCCTTCCAGCCAAGTTAAATGGGTCTATGTGAAAGTCAGGGCACTCTTGGTTAGCATTCATCATCAAAGTTGATAATGGCAGAAGTGAGGGAGCTGTCACTTCAAGGCAGTATGTTCTAACGTAGGAGGTAGAGGCGGGTGGGTCACAAGTTAAAGGTTATCTTTAACTATAGAGAGGGGAAGACATCCTAACATCCTGTGGCACATCAAGTTCTGCCTCAATAAAATAAAAATAATATAAAAAGGACTTTTTTTTTTGGTGGTGGTGGTGGGTCACATTAGTTTGGTATTTCAAGATTAGGTTTCTCTGTGTAGCCCTGGCTGACCTAGAAGTTGCTCTGTAGACCAGGCTGGCCTCAAACTCAGAGACCCTTTACCTACCAAATGATGAGGTGAAAGGTGTGCACTACCCTGTCTGACATGCTTCTGTCTTCCCTAAGGGCTCGAGATGGCAGTGCAATATAGCATGTCGTTAATTTCAAGAGGAATAAGAGGGTTTAAGTTACCTTTGCAACAAAAGAAGGCCCCATATAACTTTGGGGAGACTTGGGAACCATAACATAGGGATAATTTTTAGCAGACATCAGGTACTTCTATGGTCTTTTCTGCTGTAGCGAGGGAGGCTTGCCTTTATCCTATAAACTTGTCTGTAAACCCTGTGAACATATGTACCTAGCTGTCAAGGTTTGAAGGTAAAGTTTAATTGCCATTCTTTCTATGTAGAGGTTTCTAATACTAGACAGTCTTTAAACGTTGGGTTAGCCAGGCATAGAGGTGCATGCCTTTAATTCCAGCATAAAGAAAACAGGGGCAGGCAGATACATCTCTGAGTTTGAGGCAAGCCTGGTCTACATAGAGAATTCCAGGACAGCCAGGGCTACATGGAGAGACCCTGACTTAGAAATTGAGGGGCAGGACACAATGTGTCCTGTAATTCCAGCGCCAGATCCCAACTGCCTCGTTTGGCCCATGTAGGCATGGCATTCATGTGATACACAGACATAAATGCAGGCAGGACGTTCATGCACATAAAATGAAATAAAAAATAAATTTGAGACACTGGAAAGGGGTTGTTTTATATGAAAGTGTATTCATTTTGAACAGCCTTTTCATGGTTCTGTGAAGTACCTTTCCTGAGAGAGTGGCTTATTATATCTGGCCCTAGACGCTCCTTCCACAGATGGCTGTCTCCTGAGTTAGTACATTTTCTTTGCTCGTCTTTGCAGAGCACGGTCTTTCATCAGCCACGCTGCATTTCTGTACTTGTGGGCATTTGGGTGAGGGGAGGGTCTGGGGCCGAGGCCACAGGTTGCACGTTTGTGTAGTGCTCTCCATAAGGTCTTGGGGTTTATAAACTTCTCCATCCTACCTGCCATATTAGTC
Source organism: Cricetiscus sungorus (assembly GCA_030556225.1). Taxonomy (NCBI): domain Eukaryota; kingdom Metazoa; phylum Chordata; class Mammalia; order Rodentia; family Cricetidae; genus Cricetiscus; species Cricetiscus sungorus. Next base: position 10,111,337 of record JANBXA010000731.1, on the reverse strand, counting down.
CCCTGGCTCCTTGTGGACCTGCTCCATTGATTCCCCACAGTAAGCCCCTGCATCCTTCCTGTATTGGGAGACTTTGGAAGATTATACCTGTATTTCACTTGGTGATTTTAGCCATCAACATTTCACTCCCTTTCCAGATGGGCTACAAACCCGTTCTTGGAGTTGGTGTGGCTGTGTAAGATCTTTTCTTGTACTAATTGTAAGGCCTAAATAAGGGCAATGAGCTCTGTTTTTGGGACAGAGTTTTAAGAAGTGTGTGCATTTCCTTTAAGGTACCAAGGCAACTAACCATTGGGTATTCAAGCCGCTGTTACCTGTGAACATATCTTTAAACTAATGAAAACACATTTGTTTGTTTTTCTTTTTGTTTTGAGACAGGGTTTCTCTGTATTACTTTGGAGCCTGTCCTGGAACTCGCTCTGTAGACCTGGTTGACCTCAAACTCACCCTTCTGCCCCTGGAATGCTGGGATTAAAGGTGTGTGCCACCAATGCCCTCCCTGCAAAACCGCATTCCTTTATTATTCTTATTATCATGTGTATAGGGGATGGCTTGCACTTGCCATGGATATGTGTGCAAGCCACAGGTTGACTTTGTTGAGTCAGTTCTGTCCCTTCCACCCTTACATGGGTTCTGGGCACTGGTCTCAGGTCTTAGGACTTACGCAGCAAGCACTTTGTCTGATGATTTCCAGGACTGTCTGAACTTCCATGTTTTCCCAAGATCAGTGTAGACGCCTAGTTAATTGGCAACGTAGCTACTGCCACTGCTTTAAAACAGCTTGACCACTCTGCTGTCACTGACTTGATTGCTGGATGAGCAAGAGGCTGTGTTTGGGAGCTCTGTCCCCTAAAGAGAACTTTGCCTTCTGTGCATATACATTTCCTGTATTGGGACATTGCTTAACTCATTGTTTTATTGGTCATGTCACTTGGACATTTTTCAGGCCAGTGGAGTAGTTCCTTTTCTCTCCCTGAACATGTAAGTTTTGCTATTAAGCCACAACTTGATATCCATATTGGACAAAAAAAACCTGTCTGTCTGGAAACCCTCAAAGTTGTCTTAGATTCAGGGATACACAATGAGACCAGCTTCCATTGGGATAAGGGGGACATTGTGCAGGTTGAGCAAGGCAGAGATTTGGGCTTTGGTTGGAGATAGCATATGCTATCTCCAAGGAAACCAAGGGTAACTATAGTGATTTGCTGCCTCCCTCCACTCCATCGACCCCTGCTCAGGAGGGATTCAGAGGAAGCTGCTATCCAATGCCTATCAATGAACTCTAGGGGGAAAAAAAATCAGACGCTATCGACACTTTGTCATAAGAAAACAGGTTCAGGGGTGTACATGCAAAGATTTCTTTCCTCTTTCAGGGCAGACCAGAGTCTAGAGCTGTGTGCACCACCTTTAGCCAGCACTGTGGAAACCATGCTTAAAGGACTTATATCTGCTCAGGGTTCAGCCCAAGGTTGCTGGCTCCAACGCTTTGGGTCTTAGATGAAGCAGAGCCCGAGAGCCTCAGCAGAGGAGACTGATTAGTTGAGTCAAACAGCCAGGAAGGAGACAACATAAGAAGCAAAATAAATCCTCTACTGGCATGCCCCAGTAGACTTCCTTTCTCTAATCTTAGCCCACCTCCTAATGTCTGTTACCTCCTAAGGATGTTGTCAGTTATGAGTCCATTAAGGGATGAGATTAATGAGATGATCTTGGTGATCAGACCTACTGGATGGGTACCAAACTCTTAACAAGGAGCTGTTTGAAGGCCTCTTCCTGTCCACTTTCCATTGTACCATTTGTCTCTCAGCCTGGTGAACTGAAGTTTTGAGTTTAATTCATGAGGCAGTCTGGCTGATGAGGAAATTTCTGGAGTCCAATCTGCCTCCCCCAATCAGAATTTAGTGAATGTAATGGAATACTATGCAAATTAAGTCTCCGATAAATATGGCATTTTTAATGATTTGTTTTTATTTTATGTCCATTGGTGTTTTGCCTACATGGATGTCTGTGTGAGAGTGTAAGATCTTCTGGAACTGGAGTTACCGTTGTGAGCTGTCACATGGGTGCTGCCAGTCGGCATGTTTTATTTCATCTGTAGTCCCCAGATTTTATTTGCTTGTTTTTTGAGACAGGGTGGGTCCTGGCTGACATGGAACTTGTGTTGTGGACCAGGCCTGCCTCTGCCTTCCAAGTGCCATGTGCCAGAGTTTGAGGACAGCCTGATTTCCAGGACAGCTAGGGTTACAGGGCTTGTGAAACCATGTCTCACAAAACAAAACCGGCATGTGCCACCAAGACTAATGTCTGTAGATCTTATGTTCACATAATTTTGACTTCAAGTGAAGGCTATGTATGTGAAACAGGAGAAATTAAAGTGTCTGGGGTCACAAAGAGGATAATGGGGCAGGAGAAGCAAGAAAAAGGAGAGGGGTTGGCAGACTCTGCTAAACATAGAATATACCCGCATGAAAACTTTAAAAGTGAAATACAGAATTTCCGTGTAGATTTATGCAGTGAGCAAAGCGGGCCACTGGAGGCGACCACAAGTCAGCTCAGCGTGTGCCTGTAAACAATGCTCATGGCTCCCCGTGGAGGAGTGTTCTGAAGTGACAGCATTAGTGTCACTGGATGGTAGACACTTTGGCTCTTTGGCATAAGTTGTCCCTGGCAGTTTCTACAAAAGCAATTGTTATCAAGGTGACCGGGCACCAAGAAATAGATGCTCTATTTAACTTGTAACTATTTAACTTGACAATGTGACTAAAAGCCTCTGACAAGACAAAAGAGGAAAACCAGATGTAAGTGTGCACATCTGTAATTCCAGCACTTGAGAGGCAAAGGCAGAAGGATTAGAAATCCAAGGTCATCCAAGGCTACACTGAGATCTGACAGCCATCCTGGGCTATATTAGAGCCTGAATTAAAAAAAAAAAAAAATTAGTTGCAAACCGCATTATGGGAATTCAGTCACAGGGTGAGCCTCTTCACTAGCCCAGCAAGCAGGAGTCCAAGGAGAGTTCAGGGGCTCTCTGATTTGGCATAGTTTATTACAATTAGTATACACACAAAATCATGTAAACTCCATAAAGTAAATGGTTTCTCCTCCACTATAACCAAACAGTCTGCCACGATGTTTCAGCACCCTATTTTTAACACAGAACTGATAGGAGATGACAATCACACAAATAGGGTTACAATTTTTAAAGAAAGGATTGTGTTTTTGTTTTTTGGTCCATATTTTCTATTAACAAACAAGACACATACTTTTTCCTCTTTGGCAAAAGAGGTTCCATCCCCCAGCTAATTCACAGAGAAAACGGGGGAAACAACAGCGAGCATGAGGTACAGCCGAGCCCTGGGCTACTCTAAGAGTATAATCACATATTTAGGAGAACACAGCTTTTTTATACCGCTGGCTCAGCTACCAGCTCTCCACCGGAGAAGCTCTGCTCTAGACACACGGAAGAACACATTTAAAATAACGCTGGCTTGTTTTCCAGGAATAATGGAAGTCGCCGGCACACTATTTGTGGAGAACGTGGTGAGAAGTAGGCCCTCTGAACTCAGCTATGCTTGTAATCTGAGGCTTAGAACCACCGGACTGTCCCCTGAGCTACAATCGCTCTGCTACCCTTCATTACACGTTGTGGAGGGAAAGCTTGGATTGCCTTGATCTCAGCACCCTGGAAAGGCAGATTTGCTTGTGAACACCGCACAATAAGGCCAAGCCCTCTCCTTAGAGAATGAGGTCCCTCGGGTTGCAGCTGGGTCCCACACAGCTGGGCTGCAAGAACAGCAGCTGCTGAGGTGATGTGCTTGTTTGCACACTCCACTGCCAAGAGAGCTAACAACAGTCACCCCCTCCGTGTGCTTTTCACATTTCAAGTAATTTCGTTTCTTCCAGGAGAAAGAATGTTTAGAAAGGAAATGAGCCACCACAACCAGATTGGGTTTTTGTTTTGTTTTTTTAAACAGACCCGCTGCTTACAGTGTCAGATAATCATAAACACTGAGAAACATGAAGACACACTACCACATCTCTGCAAATCCCGCGCGTTCTGCTTAACCCCTGCGTAGAAAACAAACCACAACTTCCTTACTTTAGTTCATGTTAAATACGACTGTACAAATTGCACATTTTACAGCACAACATCACAGTTAGCAACGAGAAAAGTCTCCTTGTTCTAGCGCGGCGCAAACCAAGCGGCTCTGCAGAAGGGTCGGGTCGGAGCAAAGCCCGCTGCACAGTTCTGTAAACAGTAAGTGAGGTTGTCTCCAGGATCCTGAAGGATGCACGCGCATGCACGCGCACTTCTTCCAGAGCACGCTCAGTACCACAGCACGGTTCTTTCACATTGAGTTCACAAGAGAGCAGGCATGGCCATCTGGTTGAGGGGTGCAAGGCCGTTTCTGGGTGCTGAATAACCACCGTCCACCCCAGGAGTCATCGGCACTTGAGGGGAGGGGTCTCTGCTGTCCAAGAAGCTACTGGCGGCAGGCTTGTCATAGCCACCACCCACAGGCTTGGGGCTGGCCGGCCTCTGATAGCCTTCGCGCTGGGTGGCCCCTGCGGCAAGGGGATACGCTCCGGAGGAAAGGGAGTGTTTGTGAGAGGGCCTGGGCCCGGGGACCCGGTAGCCGTCCTGCGCCGAGAAGGTGTGCGCTCGCAGCAGGTGCCGCTCCACGATGGGTGTGGCGTACTCCGGCTCCGCGTGAGTCAAGGGCAATGCATACTCATGGCGGCCCGGGCGGTGAGGACAGTCATAGTGGCCACCGGCCTCAGTGTTCACCTTGGCCTCCTCGGTGTCTGTGTCCATGGGCCGGAAGGTGGAGCCCTTTCTCGTGACTGTCCCGGTGCCAATCATGAGAGGCTGCTGATAATCTGAAACCAAAGGAGCATCTTGAGTGCACCAGTCAGCACGGGGCGAGTCAGCAGGTCGGTGGCTGAGGATACTTTCCCCTCCATGAAACGCAAGCGCCTGAGGTGCCAGGGAAAACTGGAAATGCAAGTCAGACGCTGCGGCTGGAGCAGCGCAAGCCACCATACTGCCTGTTTCAGGAAGCCGCAAGGCCACTGAACCTCAGACACGGGAAAATGTTTTGTAGAGGAGAGGCCTTAGTTTACTTACGTATTTATAGACAGAGTCTGGTTATGTAACCCCGACTAGACTTGAACTTGTGATCCTCTTGCCTCAGCCTCTGGTGTGCTGGAATTACAGCTGTGCAACTTCACGCCCAGTTTAGGGGGGACTTTTACGTATTTATTGAGGTGGGGCCTCATGTAGTCCAGGTTGGCTTTTGATTTGTTACGCAGCAGAGGACAACCCTGAACTCAAGCTCCTGAGATCCTACCAGGTGCAGGCACTATAGGTGTTGGCCACTGAGCCCAATGACTTCCAAACTGGCCTTTGTACAGTTAGGGGGTGCACATAACACCCACCCCCACCAAAAAGAGTGTGACGCCACTCTTTGCCAGCTTGACTACATCTATTACTAGCAAAATCCAAATGGCTGGGCACACCTGGGAGGGATCTTTTTTCTTAATTAAATGAAATCGTTTAAAGTGTGAAGACCCACTTTAATCTGGATCTCTGAGGAGGCCACACCTCCTGCGGGCAGCCTATATAAAGGGCACGGAAGAAGGGAATTTGGCTCTCTCTTCGCCTGCTTGCTCTCAGTAACAAGCCCACTCTTTGCTGCCATTCGAGCCTACTTCCTTGGGATTCTGGAGTGTACTGACAGCCAGCTGAGACCGCCACCCTCGTAGACTGAACAACTGCGGGACTCTTGCCATTGGTAGACAGCCACTGTTGGACTAGCGGGACCATAGCCAGCACACCATTCTAATACGCCCCTTTCCTACACACAGACAGACAGACAGACACACACACACAAACACACACACACACACACACACACACACACACACACGCATGCACGCACAGAGAGAGAGAGAGAGAGAGAGAGAGAGAGAGAGAGAGAGAGAGAGAGAGAGGAGAGAGGCTTATTCTATAGGCGCTGTTAGTCTAGAGAACCCCGACTAATACGGAGAAGGAATAACCATGAAGGCAGTTTGATGTGGCAAGAGAATGAAAGGACATGGGTGTTTGAATGAAAGCAAGAGTTCAGCATCAGATCTGGGCTTAGTGTCCAGATAATGGAAGAACCCTAACTTGGTGCCAAGACTCTTCTAAGGGAGTGAAATAATTGGAGTCTTTTTAGAACTGAGGCAGGACCGTCATCACATCACAGCAGGAAAAGAGCAGCGGAAAACCAAGTAAGCTCTCAACTCACATAGTAATCAGCAACAAGGTCAGGAGTTGAAGCTGTTCCTAGCATGGGCTGTTAATCGTCTGTCAGACCACGGGGACTGCGGAAGTCTCACTCATAGCCCACACACTATCGACAGTCTGAGGGCAACCTGAAGGAGACTAACAGTGAAGAATCTAGAGAGAGGAAGGAGACACTGACCATCCTGACTGGCAGGTCCAGCTCAGAGGCCTCAGAGGCCAGAGAGATGAATTCATTCATCATTCAGTCTTCCCTGCTCCTCTGTCCCAGGACTGTGATAAAAACCTGGGCAGCAAACATGGACTGAGAGCTCCCGGAGACCAGAGCAGCACCGCCCGCCTCTAACGCCCTGCCGTGTACTCAACTCAGGTGAGGGGACAATTAACGGACATCTTAGTGTCGGCTTGAAATCCTGTGCAGAGTACAGGAAAATAAAGGTACACTTCTGCTCTAATAAAGGATCTTGGCCTTAGTGCTGTCCTGCTTCCTGTCCCCACAAGCACAAGCCCCTAAAAGCACGGTCCCCGAGGTAGGACACTCACCTGCCATATCACTAGTGATAAGATCCAACTTTTGTGCCATCTCCTTTTCGTTGTCGTAGCTGATGGTAAATTCGGTTGACTGACGCCTAGCAAAGGGATATTTAATCTGCTTCCAGCAGCCTGAAATAAAGAGAATATGAAACGATACATCACACGTAATTCACATTTATGTATTCTTCCACGTGTTAAGCCAGCCTCTTGCATAAACCTATAGCCTCAGTTCTTCACTGGGCACAGCATGAGGCAAATGCTTTAGTATGTACAGTATGTACTCATGGCATGTTTATTTATTTATTTATTGAAATAGGGTCTCTTTACATAGCCCCGGCTGTCTTGGAACTCATTATGCAGGCCAACTTTGAACTCACAGAGATCCGCCTGATTCTGTCTCCTGGGTGCCAGGATTAAAGATGTGCACCGCCATGCCTGTCTCCCACTGATGGTGTTAATTGCTAGCACCCACATGGCAGCTCACAACCATCTGTAACTCCAGTTCCAGGGGATTCAACAGCCTCTTCTGGACTCTATGGGTACCAGGCATGGGCACAGTACACAGACACACATGCAGACAGGCAAAACACCATACTCTTAAAGAAAAAAAAGAAAAGAAGAAAACACCCATACTCTTAAAAAACAAAATTGGGGTAGCCTCCAAGTTCCAAGTTCTGAAACCATCTGGGCCCAATTTTCCATCATCCACTTAAGACTTGTACCCCAGGAGACGACACAGCTGCTGCTGAGGCTGAGACGTGGCCTCTTCTCAGTATCCTCAGGCCTCCGCTGTGTTTTCTGGGAACGGATCAGGCGGGGATCGTTCGTTTGTTCTGGAAATTCTTAAGACACAGGTCAGTGGTCCTATGATCCCAGCACTACGGATGGCAGGGCAGGAGGATTGCTGAGGGCTCAAGGTAAGCCCGGGCTACATAGTGAGACCTTGTCACAAGGACACAGAAAGCCACCAGTGCAAGAAACAAAAGGCAGACACAGCATGAGCCAGCTGCGGCCCAAGAAACCCTGGAAGAGGCCAGGTTTGTGCAGTCCTGTGATCTTAAGCTACTTAGGAGGCCCAGGGAGGAAGGAAAAGGGTTCGAGGCCCACCTAAGCTACAAAGCGAGTTTAAGACCGGCCTAGGAAACATGGTGAGACCCTCTGCAAAATAAAAGGTGAAAGGAGGTCAGGGAGACTTAGGGATGTAGCTCAACAGTAGAATTCTTGTCTACCACAGTTTAATCCTCAGCTGTGCAAAAAAGAGGTCTGGAAATGCTTCGTGCATGTATTTTTTTAAATTGCCATGATTATTATTGCACAGTGTATGCAATGTGTGTGAGTGTGAGTGCCCATGCCATGGTATGTGCAGAGGTCAGAGGACAACTTCCTGATTCATCTCTCTTCTTCTACCATTATGTGGGTTCAGGGCTCAAACTCCAGCCATCTCCATTGCCCTGTCTGTATTTAGTTATTGTATTTTGATTCTAAGAACAGAACCCAGGAAACACACACATGGCCGTTTCACTGCTGTTACTTCTTCATGACAGTGTAGTAATCTAATCTTCCGTACACATACACAAATGAAGAATTTAAATGGAATGGGGCTCAAGCTAAATAGAGATACGATGGTGTGAACATCCCAAGAAGAATATAGACTAGACACAATAAACTTCTTCATTGTAGCTTTGCTAAATTAAAGGTTTCAGAACTTACCTTTAAATGTGTGTGTGTGTTTCCTCTGACCTACAGTTTATTTTCCAAAAATAAAGGAACTACATTCCAAAGGTATCAAATGGAAAAATGACATGCTGTTCTTAGAAAAAAAACAAAAAACAAAAAACAAAAAAAAAACCCAAAATCGTGCTGCCTGGAATGTGAACCACCCTCCCATCTGGTTTATCTACTCTCTATGCTACCCTCCTGTGATGGTCAACTTGACAGTCTGTAGACACACCTGGAAAATGGGCATCTGGCAGGAAAATTATCTTGACTGTATTATTAAACTGAGGTGGAAATACCCACCCAACACGATGGGACCATTCCCTGCCTGGCATCCTGAACTGTAAATGGAGAGGAAGAACTGGGTAGCAGCTTGTTTTCCCATTGTGGATGCAATGTGACCAGTTTGCTTTAAGTTCCTGCTACCTCTACTTCCCACCACAGTGGATTATATCAACTCCTCTTCCTTAAATTGCTCTTTTCATTTATCACAGCAACAGGGAAAGAAACTAAAACACTACTGTTGAGTCACTTCATGATGCATGCAGAGCAAAATGGCCATTCTATTTCAGTATATTTTAACTGTCCTATTCCATTACTATTTAGTTGTTTGTTAATATCAGAGCTATGCATGCAAAAAAAAAAAAAAAAACTTGCTCTATATATTTAGTTTTATCTTCACTTTTGAGCAACCACTGTGTCTTGGAACATGTTGACCACAGACACATCACAGATAAAGGGGCTTACTGGGCACAGAACCCAGGACCTTGCACATGCTAGGCAAGTGCCCTCCCACTTGCCTACAAATGCCCTGCACTCACAGACCCGGACCCTTTCCTTAAAGACAGAATAAAACTGTAGATGAAGTTTTGAACAAACCTGTTTTCTGAGCCTCTGCTGATACATATGGATTTCCTTTTTTCTTCCTTCTGTTAAGACAAAAGGTTCTACTAAGTATTCATAAGCCAACTGGTCTACCTTGTCTATTCATATAATGTAAATATCAGAATAGTACTCACTTCATAGGTTATTCTGAAGACAAAATGAGCTAGAAGCTGTCATATGCTTACAAAGCCATATATATATATATATATATATATATATATATATATATATATATGTATATATATATGATCAGATGTAAATACATCTTATAATTAAACTCACAATATTTTCACTCAAAGAATGTATTATTGTTATATATGTACCAATATATTATTTTTCTCAATGGTTCATTGAGGAAAACATTAAAATCCTTGAGTAATTTGTAATGATCACTTTTACATAATATTTTCTATTATATACAAATTATAAGTGCCTTTGAAGGCAGTGCTCATATGAAAAGCCTTTGTCAAAGATTTCTATGTGATGAGACTGCTTAGATAGTATCATTGGGTACTTCTATGCCAACATCTGCACTCAACTTATTTTTAAAATATAAACTAACATTTCGCCTCTAAAGAAGTCATGCTGTTGCTTTAACACACTTCTCTGAGGCATAAACTTTTGGGGTTTGTGAATGTATTAGGATTATCAACATCTTGGGATTTAGACTCGACATAGAAAAACACCTCTGGGTTTGTGTATGAGCCCAGAAAGGTTTAATTGAGATAGGAAGATGCACCCTAATTGGGGATGGTAGCATTGCATGAGCTGGGTTCTCAGATTAAATGAAAGAAGAGCCAAATAGCAGGTCTCTGCAGATGCGGTGTGACCGGCTATTTATTCTACACTCTTGCTATCTATCGTGCCGTCCCCAACACAGCAGACTGTATATCCTCAAACTGCGAGCCGAAACAAACCCTCCCTTCCTTAAATTCTTTTGTCAGAGTGATGAGAAAAATTAGCCAATATACTGTGTGATTAGAGAAAAAATGAAAAGGTGTAAATCCACATACTTTCTGAAGACGGCAAAGACCCCCATTCCAACCAGAAGGAGAGTGATGAAGATCACTGCCGGAATAACCACGGTTGTAATATTCATTCCTAGAGGAGAAAGCCACTTCCGTTACAACACAAATCACCTATAAACAAACTTAGGATCTAAACTGCGCAGTGGTGCACAACTCTACCCCCAGGACTCGGGAGGCAGAGGAGGGAGGGGCTATGTGAGCTTCAGGCCAGCCAAGGATAAACACCAAAATAAAGCTCAAAAAGCAAAACTGCTTTCTGCAGAGGGAAAAAGACTATGCTCCGCCTTTATAGCGCCACAAAGTAAGCAGGAGGCCGATGAAGTGAGGGAGCGCTCATACTCAGTGTCCACAGCTTGGGGCAGAGTCGTCAGGTAACTGTTACCAAGCCGGGAGCAGCCAAGGGCTCTCACTGTCAGAGCTGTGGCACTTTCTCTGAAGAGAAAATGTGGCCTGATGTGGCATTTTACTCTGCTACTGAAAACTCCATGCCTCTCTACTGTTCTTCTTGTCCCTCAAATGAAGAGGTGCTCCTGGCTGTGGGAATTGTAAACAAATGGAGGATATCACTCTGCTCCTTTCTTTGTGAGCCGTGGGAAGAAAACAGAGGACAAGCAGAGGTAAAAGAATGTTAGCCTGGCAAGGTGGCCCACGCCTTTGATCCCAGCATGGGACAGGCAAAGGTAGGCAGGTGGATCTCTGAGATCAAAGCCAGCCTGGTCTACATAACTGATTCCAGGACATCTAAGGTTACACAGTGACAACCTGTCTCAAAAAAAAAAAAAAAACAAAAACCAACAACCAAAGCAGCAATGTATAGTTCATGAACAAGAGCTAAAAAAAAATCCTAGATGGACATAAAATGCAGGTAAGTCCCAGTGCTATCTATCACTCATAAGGGTAAAATATTAGGAAAATCTAACAACTTAAATATCCTGGAGAGGAATGGCTAATTAATGGCATATCCACAAATAGTAATTTAGAAAATACTCATAATTCAAAGTTAAGTGAAAGATGAATAGTATAATATGCTACTGCTTATTACTATGTGAGTATAAGTACGTTCACTGCTTATGACTATGTGTGTACACGTATGTTTACTGCTTATGACTGTGTGTGTGTACATGCATGTTTACTGCTTATGACTGTGTGTGTGTACACGCATGTTTACTGCTTATGACTGTGTGTGTGTACACGCATGTTTACTGCTTATGACTGTGTGTGTGTACACGCATGTTTACTGCTTATGACTGTGTGTGTGTACACGCATGTTTACTGCTTATTACTGTGTGTGTGTACACGCATGTTTACTGCTTATTACTGTGTGTGTGTACACGCATGTTTACTGCTTATTACTGTGTGTGTACACGCATGTTTACTGCTTATTACTGTGTGTGTACACGCATGTTTACTGCTTATTACTGTGTGTGTACACGCATGTTTACTGCTTATTACTGTGTGTGTACACGCATGTTTACTGCTTATTACTGTGTGTGTGTACACGCATGTTTACTGCTTATTACTGTGTGTGTACACGCATGTTTACTGCTTATTACTGTGTGTGTACACGCATGTTTACTGCTTATTACTGTGTGTGTACACGCATGTTTACTGCTTATTACTGTGTGTGTACACGCATGTTTACTGCTTATTACTGTGTGTACACGCATGTTTACTGCTTATTACTGTGTGTGTGTACACGCATGTTTACTGCTTATGACTGTGTGTGTGTACACACACGTTTACCACCCTTTGTTTTTTCAGACTGAGTCTCTCGTAGCCCACGCTGGCTACGATCTGAGGATGATCTTGAACTCCTGATCCTTTTGTTATCACCCTTTGTTTTTTCAGACTGAGTCTCTCGTAGCCCACGCTGGCTACGATCTGAGGATGATCTTGAACTCCTGATCCTTTTGTTATCACCCTTTGTTTTTTCAGACTGAGTCTCTCGTAGCCCACGCTGGCTACGATCTGAGGATGGTCTTGAACTCCTGACCCTTTTGTCTCTACCTTCAGACAAAGTCACATGCCTAGCAAAGGTCAGACCCAGCACTACTAAAGGAAAAAGAGAAAATAAAACAAAAAGCAAAACAGAAATTTCTTGAACTCCATAACCTGTGGGCTTTGCAGGACAAAATTCCCAGGAAGACAATAATATCCTTACCTGTGGAGGTAAACAGAAAGCGCTTTTCCGACAGGGACCCACTGAAATAAAAGAAACCACCAGAGGCAGGTGAGTTGCTTCGATAGATATTGGAGCCGAGCACGGGGCTGCCCTGTAGGGTTCACACACCCACCGCCCCCCAATGAGTGAGGCTCACAATCCTGTCAGCTTGCTGCTGTCATTTTTACCAGTGTGTTATGGATACGCTAAGCCAGGAACCATCATAAGTTAAAAGAAACGGGTGACAAAGACCAGACTCTCAGACATGACCTTCCCTGACAGTATGGGTTAATTGATCAAAATGAGTTTCAACTGTGACATTCTCACACGTGTACACAAGGTCACTTTGGTTGTATTTAATCCCCATCACCCTCCCTCTGAGCTTTCCATGGCTTCTCCAACCTTAAGTGCCACCTATCCTGCCGTGCTTTTTATTACGGTGACAAACATCATGGCCGAAAACATCTAGCCGGGGAACGGTTTTATTTCAGCTTATAACGCTTAGATCGCACTCCATCCATCACCGAGGGAAGCCAAGGCAGGAACTCAAGACAGAAAGCTGCAGGCAAGAACTGAGGTGGAGGACATGAAATGCTCCTCACTGGCTGGCTCCACAAAGGACCACCTGCCCAGGGGTGGTGCCACCAAGTACTCTGTGCACCCCCACATCAATCACCCACCAAGAAATTATCCCAGTCATGCCTACAAGCCAAGCTGACGGAGGAAATTCTTTAACTGGGGCCCCCTCTCAGATGGCCCCAGCCGTGTCACATAAACACCCAGCAGCCCATCCCCTTCTGTTATTGCTATTATCTTCAAGCTATTGTTATGTAGCCCAGGCTTTCCTAGATGACAGCTAAACTAACCTTAAATTTGCCTCCTAGTTCTGGTGTTAGAGACAGGCACCACGCCACACCGATATTATATTAATCTAGATTTCTGCACATGAGAGCAAAATGTGATGTTTATCTTCCCAGAGTTAGCTTTTCTTGCTTAACATGATGATCTCTGGTTCCATTATCCTGCAAATGCCCCAAGTTCATCCCGAACAAAGCTCACTCCTGCGTACCATTTCCTGTATCCATTCACCTGCGATGGACAGTTAGTATGACTCCGTATGTTGGAGTAAATGTGGACACGCAGATATCTCCTTGATGTGCTGGTAAAAAGTCCCGATGTCCCAAGACTAAGAACTACACTGGAAACACGGTCCCCCCAAGTCACATTAACCATGCGCTGCAACACAAACACCCACTTTTGTTTTCACTGCTGTGTGTGGGGCACTGATACATTCGTGTGTCAGTGTGTTCCTGTGTGTGTGTGTGTGTGTGTGTGTGTGTGTGTGTGTTTGCGTGCACACAGGCATGTGTGTGTGCGCACGCGGCTATTGTCAATTGGAGAGAATAAGAACAGAAAGGATAACTTTTGAACATGAAGATGTGAGTCTGTGAGGTGGCCCGCTGAGTGATCCCTGAAATCCACTCCTTGTGCAAGTTATCCTCTGACCTTCACATGAACGCTGTGACATGTATGTGACATGTATGTAGACACACACACAGAATTTTCAAATGCAGTAAGACATTTTTATAGAAAGAGAAGACATGAGGGAAGGTTCTGCTAAGGGCTCTGAGCCTGGCTTTCCTCCACTATCAGCTGGCCTCAAATGCACATTTCACTCTATTAAACTAACTAGATGTGACAAGGTCATTGTAAGGGTAGACAAACCTTCTCCTTAAGAACTACCACCAGGGGAGGCCAGGGCTCTGAGGCACCCACAATGAGGTGGATGGTCCCATCACATTACAGGAATAAGAAGCCTCCCCCAGGGCTGCAGAGACAGACGGTCTGGAACAAGGAACGCAAAGGAAAAGGCCTTCCCTGCTGATGCTCAGAGCCTTCCCCTTGGGATGAGGCCAGGTCCTCCTTCCTGATTCCATTCTGGTCTCCTGAAATGGAGGAAGTAGCCTGACCCCCAGACGAATCCCAGCAGAGCCTGGACATTTCCTTTAGGGACCCCTGCTTCCTCGGCTGCAGCACTTCCTTCTCTGTTTTTCCCCGAACACCAAATACTCGTGTGTGGGAACACAAGTTCAATGACCGAATGTACGGCGCCTCCCCAAGGGCAAAACATCACGGACAAAAGCAGCCGCTCCCTGAAGATTCGGGATCTAAACAAGTACTGGAGACTGGCTTAACACACGGTGGACTCCCTGCTCAGAACAAAGACCAGGGAGAAATCTCGAGAGCTAGGAGGAAGCACAGCCCTTGGTGTAAGTCTGGACTTTCTACCCCACCAAACAAAAACAAGACAGTTTGTTCAAATATCTACAACACATACCCCCAACTTCCCACAAGCTGCTGGTCTATACATGCCGAAGATGCACACAACTCTAATTCTAGGAGATCCAATGACTTCTGACCTCTTTGAGCACGAGGCATTCACATATCGAACATATATGCACAAAAGCAAAACAATCATAGAATAAAAGAAACCACATAAAAAGCCTTAAGAACGAATAGTGTATGTGTGTATTGGCTGGGTGTCGCGGTGCACACCTTTGGTCTCCTTACTCAGGAGGCAAAGGCAAGGAGATCTTACTGACTCTGAAGCCAGCCTGGTCTACACAAGTTCCAAACTGGCCAGGGCTATGCAGGTATGCAGGAAAACTGTAAAAAAGAGAAAGAAAGAAAGAAAGAAAGAAAGAAAGAAAGAAAGAAAGAAAGAAAGAAAGAAAGAAAGAAAGAAAGAAAGGAAGGAAGAAAGAAGGAAAGAAAGAAAGAAAGAAAGAAAGAAAGAAAGAAAGAAAGAAAGAGAGAAAGGAAAAAACAAAGAAAGAAACAAAGAAAAGAAGGCAGAAAAGAAAAGGTGTATATGTGACCCCAAAGCTTGGGAAAAGAAAATAGAATTCAAGATCAGTCTGGCTAACGGCGAGCTGCAGGCTAGCCTGGGCTGAGACCCTTTCTTGAAACAAAACAAAACAAAAAAATGTCTGAGAAAAGAACACTCAGTACTTCCCTCTCCATTGATAAAACCCTACCAGGAAAAGGAGGGTGAACAGGACCACACGGCGGTGCTGTGTAGCACACACCCTGTCCTCGGTGGACAGTCCGTCATGTTCGGCATCCAGACACGCCTTGCACTGTCTGTCAAAGTCTGAGACCAGAATGCTCCCACCGGCAACCACCTCTACGCCAAGTGGGAGACTGGGTTTCTCTTTCTCCTCAGCCAGCAGCCAGCCATCGTGTTGGCTACAAACATGGCAAGCCAACAGCCACCGCCACTCCTCTCTGGCATCTTTCCTCAGCCTTTGACTCTGTCCCCCCCAAGCTGGGCTCCTCCCTGTTGCCAGATCCATGACTGGCCTCTTCATAAAGGTCACATAACCAACCAACTCCTCTCCTATACCCAGATGCTCCTTCCAAACCCCTCTCCCAGAAGCCCAGCCTGGAAAAGGATCTTAGACCCAGTTTTTACTTGTAACTTCTGAAGCCTTTTTTTTTTTTCCTTCAAAAACTTAGAATGCATTTTCCTGAAAAAGCAATCCCTGCAACCCATTCGGTCAGGATTTCTATTTGACCCAAACCTTTGTTAAACTGTATTTATGGACAGTCTCAAAATGATAGTAGACTCATCAAACCTAGACTTACTTGGGAGCATATCTATTGCTGATAATGTGATCCCAGCACCCACATGGCTCACGACTATCTATCACTCTAATTCTAGGTGATTCGATGACTTCTGACCTCTTTAACTGCTACATGAAAATTATACTTATGCATGATGTCTAATTGCTACATGGGTAATTGACAGAATGAAACTTACTTGAAAAAAAAAAAAATGTTTTTCCTATGTATACAGTGTTCTATCTGCATGTTTTGCCTACATGTCAGAAGAGGGCACCAGATCTCATTATAGATGGTAGTGAGCCACCATGTGATTGCTGGAATTGAACTCAGGACCTCTGGAAGAGCAGTCACAATCCTGCTTCAACCTCCCACGTGCTGGACACCATACATTCTAGCAAGATAGCCCGTACTCCTATGAGGGTTTTCTTATTAGGGTTCCTATTGCTGTGATGAAATGCCATGACCAAAAAAGGAAGTTGGGGAAGAAAGGGTTTATTTGGCTTACAATTCCATATCATAGTTCAACACTGAAGGCAGTCAGGACACACACAAGCATGGCTGTCATAGGTCACCACTGAAGGCAGTCAGGACACACACAAGCATGGCTGTCATAGGTCACCACTGAAGGCAGTCAGGACACACACAAGCATGGCTGTCATAGTTCGCCACTGAAGGCAGTCAGGACACACACAAGCATGGCTGTCATAGTCTACCACTGAAGGCAGTCAGGACACACACAAGCATGGCTGTCATAGTCTACCACTGAAGGCAGTCAGGACACACACAAGCATGGCTGTCATAGTTCACCACTGAAGGCAGTCAGGACACACACAAGCATGGCTGTCATAGTTCGCCACTGAAGGCAGTCAGGACACACACAAGCATGGCTGTCATAGTCTACCACTGAAGGCAGTCAGGACACACACAAGCATGGCTGTCATAGTTCGCCACTGAAGGCAGTCAGGACACACACAAGCATGGCTGTCATAGTCTACCACTGAAGGCAGTCAGGACACACACAAGCATGGCTGTCATAGGTCACCACTGAAGGCAGTCAGGACACACACAAGCATGGCTGTCATAGTTCGCCACTGAAGGCAGTCAGGACACAAACATGGCATGGCAGGAACCTGCAGGCAGGAGCTGATGAAAGGCCCTGGAGGGTGCTGCTTACTGGTTTGCTCAAGCTTGCTTTCTCATAGAACCCAGGACCACCAGCCCAGGGATGGCTCCACCCACGGGCTGGGCTCTCCCATACCAATCACTAATGAAGATAATGAATGCCCCAAAGGCTTGCCTACAGAGCTGTCTCACAGAGGCATTTTCTTAACTCATGTTCCCTCCTTTCATATGACTTTGCTTGTGTCAAGTTGACACAGAGCCAGGCAACACAAGGACAGAGCAGTCTTGAGCTTTCCATGGGCAACAGAGGCCTGGGGTGCCGGGGAGGGACTGGGAGGTCAAGCACTTGTCTAACATGCACAGGGCTCTGGGTTCGATCTTCAGCAACGAATAAACTGTAATCCCAGAACTGTAGCGGCAGAGGCAGAAGGATCCAAGTGTTCAAGGTTGGCAGAAAACAATAACTACAAAGGGGACTAGGGTAAAGTAGTAAGGCTAGAGAGAGAAGAAAAAAAGCACAAATTCTCTCCCACATGTAGCTGGGAGCTGAAGTCCTCCTGCACACCAGCGCTCAGGCCGGTTCAACTTACATGCCGACACAACCAGGGCGCTCGCTTACTGCTACATTTATTTTCTACATAGCGGCCATAAACGCTGTGAAACTTTCAAACATCTTTAAAGATTTATTTTATTTTTAAGTGATGAATGAAAAAAAGAAATATAGAGGAAAGGAAAGGACGTGACTGCTCCTAGGTATGGCGAAGGAGAAGTTTATTGTAGATATTTGGGAGAGCGTGGCCAGAGGCAAGACATCTGGGAGAGTCCAGAATGGACAAGACCAGACTGAGTTGGGCCACGTAGGGAGACGGGGAGAAGAGAGAGAGGACCAGTGCAGCGGCCAGGAGGACAAAGGTTCAAAAGGGGAGGGTAACCAAAACGTCTGGATTATATAGGGAAGACCCTGCAGGGGAAGGGCAGCCCAGCACCTGGGCTGGAGAGTTGAGGGTGGAGGCTGGGGTACGCCAGACATACCCGGTAACAGGTAGGGACTGAGGGACGCTGGGACAACCTGGCAGCCAGCTCCAGCTTTGATAATGTTAAATAGGCATGTCAGCTATCTGCCCAGCGTTTGAAACCTAATAGTACATGAGTGTTTTGCCTTAACGCGTGTGTGTGCACCACTTGAAGAGCTCATGAGACGCCCTAGAATGGAAGCCACCGATGCTTGTGAGCTGCCAGTGTGGGAACTGAACTTTGGTCCTCTGGGAAAGCAGCAACAAGTGCTCTGAATTGCTGAGCCACCTGCAGCCCCATCACAGACATTTTCACAGCTGACTACCACTTGGCATCACATCCGGCCAGTGGC
The DNA here is from genome assembly GCA_030556225.1 of Cricetiscus sungorus. NCBI lineage: Eukaryota > Metazoa > Chordata > Mammalia > Rodentia > Cricetidae > Cricetiscus > Cricetiscus sungorus. Next base: position 10,092,609 of record JANBXA010000731.1, on the reverse strand, counting down.
CTTTCTAAACCAGCTGACTAATTAGGCCTCGGGGCTTTCTCCTCTCAGAGCACAGGCAGAGTACTTACTGCCGGGACAGCACGCCGTTGGCCAGGGTCCCCTCGTAGTGACTGACGCCTTTGCTCTGCAGCAGGTTGACGTGGCCACCTCGTTCGTCTGCGATGACCCCTGCGTGGATGGCAGCTTTGCACAACAGAGAGGTCTGAAACAGAGTGACACCATCATTCAGCACTCTCGAAGGACACATTCAAGACAACGCTGGGGCTTTCTACTTCTGTGTGTTCCCGGTCTTTGTTTTGCCTCTTTGGAGACAGGGTCGCGCTCTGTAGACCAGGCTGGCCTAAACTCAGATCTGCCTGCCTCTGCCTCTGGGGTGTTGGGATTGGAGGCGCACCCACCGAGTTGTCTATTTTTGCCTGCTTAGTCATTAACAGTAGTAGCCCTGGCCCCTTGAAGAATGGCTCTCTATGGTTGAGCACTTTCCCTAGCATGTACAAGGCCTAAGTTCAATTCCCGGTCCCATCTGCAAAAATAAACAAATGATAATACCTAAATGCAATTTTAAAGAAAAGATAATCTGGGGCTGGAGAGATGGCTTAGCGATGGCTAAGGACACTGGCTGCGCTTCCAGAGGTCCTGAGATCAATTCCCAGTAACCACGTGGTAGCTTACAACCATCTCTAGTGGGATTCGATGCCCTCTTCTGGCATAAAGCCATACATGTTCATACATAAAATAGGTAAATCTGCCCTAGGCATTTCAGGGAGCGGAGGCAGGCATCTGCCCCTTGCCCACGCCACTGCTTGCATGAGTAATGGGCGCAATCTCTCCCGTGCTCACAACTTCGGAACTGGCTCACCCACATCTCTGCCAGCAGGGTCAGCTATATTGCCCTGCCCAGGCGAGGCGCAGGGCCTGCTTTGCTGGGCACTGCAGCTGATGAGGGGGAGGGCCAGCTCCCTTGCCAGCTGGAGGCGGTAGGGACAAGGGGGAGGGCACCCTTTCCCTGTCTCCACCACCACAGCGCAGATGAGAGAAGTGGTACCAGCTCTGTCCCTCTCAGGCCCTCACTGCTGGCTCGTCTATGCCCTTGTCTACTGGGCCAACTCTACTATGCTGCCCAGGCAGGCGCAGGGCCTGTCCTCCCTCCCAAGTGACACAGCTGGCGAGAGGTTGCAGCTTACACACTTTGTCCCTTTATTTTACATGTCGATCCCTTCCTTCCTCTCTCCTTCTCTCCCTCCCTCCCTCTTACCCTCTCTATTCCCTCCCATCCCCCCACCCCCATTCCATGTGTAGGGCTATGCTATCCAGGTGGGGTCATGTAAATCTGTCATTTGAAGTAGGGACTAGGACTTCTCTCCTGTCTCTAGGTTAAGGGAGTATCCCTCCATGGGGGATGTGTCCGCAAGGTCCTTTTGTGCCCCAGGAATACATCCTGGTTCCACTCTCTGAAGTCCCTTAGACTGCCCAGTCCTTCTAGCTGACACCCATGTTCACACTTTTTAAGCTCTCATTTGTCTGCTTTCACTAAAAACCTTTCTGCATGGTCCTGTATGCCTATAACCCCAGCATTTGGGAAGTAGAGGCGGGAAGGTCAAGAGTTCAAGGCCATACCCAGACTAAGGTCAGCCTGGGTTGCATGCAGCCCTGGGCAGCTAAGGATATAACCGACGGGAGGAGGGCTTGCTCAGCACATCCCTGTCTGGGCATCCTGGCTCGACTCTAACTGCATTCACTACATGTGCGGAAGTCATTTCTCTGCTCTGGCTTTTCTTCCTAAATCAACCGGACAGCGACAAGGATAGGCTAGATTATCTAGATTATGTGGTGTCCACTCTGGATGCCTGCCACCTTCTGGCTCTACCCAGCGCACCCTTTGTAGGGCCCTCATGGGCTTGTCTCCCTCCCGATGCTCGGATGGAAACAAGTTAGCTGAGGCCTCCCGGGCAGCTGTTCCCTGGGCCTGCAGTGATTTCTCCCTCAGAATTCTGCCTGGAGACTGATGGCTCAGGAGCCATGTGTGCTCTCTACAGAGCTCCCAGTGACTGACAGAACAGAGGTCAACGAGCAACACCGCCCGCCAGGGCAAATGGTCATGACTTCCCCCAAGAATGGAAGGGCTCCAATGGCACAGACACCTTTGAAGGAAGGGTTTAACTACAGATACATTTCCGCACATTTATTGCAGGGCACAGGGTACATCTCTAGGGGACTAGTCACCAGATCCGTCCATTATGTCATCATGGTTAAAATGACCTGTCTTCCCCACAATTATTTTCTTACTAAAAAATAAAGAGAATTCCTACATTTTAAGCATAATTCATGCTTATGAATGCCCCATATCACTCTAAAAATTGACCTTCATTAAATGAGATAAATTTCATACCCAATCATGTGACTTTTTCCTGTGTGCTTCATTATAGCTCCTATAGTCTTCATTTTAGCATATCTGTAACATTTCTCTATGAAAATAATATCCTATAGAAATTTTAGGAACCATGAAAAGTTCTTCATATTGTCACTACATAGAAATACTTATCGGTTATTCCATTTTCCCTACAGTTTTTGGGGTGTACATAGGCCCAGTTTCTCACTTTCTCTGCCTAATCCAGGAGTATGCTTTTATTTTCTTATATTTCTTAAACATTCTTGATTATATACTTTCTGTAAGGATGCAGGCATTATGCTGGCCTGCCCCTGTCACCTGGCAGAATGCACTCAGGCAGTGCTCTGGTCAGCCCAGGGTTCCATGAGACACTAGTCTGCAAGTAGGTGCAAGGACCCTTTACAAGAAAGACCCCGCCCACTTACGTTCTCTCTTTCCTGCTGTTCCCAGGGGCCCACAAGACTTTCCCTGTCTCCCTCTCTTCTGTCCTCTCTCTGTCTCTTTATCTCCCCATTCCCTTTCTAATGAAATTTCTCACTAAGCCCTATCTGCCTGGCATGTTTTGTCCCCACCTCAGTTACCCCTGCCTGCCATGGAATCTGCCAAGTTTCCCCACATGCTTTATCATAACAATTTCTCCCTCCAAACTTTCCCATATACCTCTCCCTGCTTTCCTTCAAATTCCTGGCCTCTTTTTCATTGATTATCATTAGTGTGTGTGTGTGTGTGTGTATGTATGTGTGTGTGTGTGTGTGTGTGTGTGTGTGTGTGTGCATGCGTGCGTACATCCTGCTCAATATATATATAATGTTACTCATACGTTTGTTTTTAGGGCTGATCATTTGGTATTGGATAACCAATTGGTGTGTTTTTGCTTGGAGAAGACCATTTCTCCTGTTCTCAGCAAGTCTTAGCTGCCTGTAGAGGCCTCATGGGCTGGCTTTGCCTGTGCACTTTGCCATGACTATGGCTGTTGTCCTTGTTGGCAGTTTCTTGAATGTTTTCGAAGAACAATGAATTTGTAAAATGAATTAGTTAAGTCCAGTAAGATGGCTTAGCAAGTAAAGCTGCCACTGAGCTGCCATATTTGATACTTAAATTCAGTGGTGGCTTGAGTAAGTATGGCCTCCGTAGGCTCACTCAAGTGTTTAGTCACACGGGAGTGACACTGTTGGAAAGGATTAGGAGGTGTGGCCTTTGCGGGGGAAGTGTGTCACTGGAGAGGGTTTTGAGGTTTCGAAAGCTCACGCCACATCCAGTGTCTTTGTCTCATAGGATCAGGGTCCCAGCTTCAGTTCCACAACCATCTGGGCCACCACGCCCCCCCCACCATGATAATAGTGAAATTATCAGTGAGCCCTCAGTTAGATGCTTTATTTTATAAGAGTTGCCATGGTCACAGCGAGCCCTCAGTTAGATGCTCTCCTTTATAAGAGTTGCCATGGTCATAGTGTGTCTTCACAGCAATAGAACAGAGACTAAGACAAGTTCAATTTCTGGAATCCACACAGGGGACACAAAGTCGACTTGGACATGTTGTCCTCTGATCCCCATTCACGTCACGGTGCACAGCCCCTCCCTCCCCCCCAACAAAGTAAATAATTGTTGGGCCTAAAAAGGCCTGGATGCCTGGCTAGAGTTTCTCCATCTGTCTTTGGCCTATCGTGTCCACATGGAGTAACTCAGCAAAACTGCCTCCGCCCAGCTACTGCTAAGGTGGTGAACTATTGGCCATTACGCCTCACCCATCCTGAGGTCCCCACCCTCTCTCTCAACACTATAAAATGAGCTCCTGCTTTGACAAGGCTCCCAACCCAGTGTGGTTCTCTCCAGTGACAAGCTGGCGGGGCCTGGCTTGTCAACACTCTCCATCCCGCTCAGCCCCAGGAAGAGACCTGCTAGACCACAGCCCTACCTGCTGGAAGACCCGGCAAATAATGATAATAATAAATGAGTTAATCCATGTATCCTAAGGAAAAGCAGATGTATCCCACTTTTAGCAAGCTGGAAAACTGCCCTGTGGTCACCTCTTAAGAAGGCCAAAGCCCACCCTGCTCTCTTGGCACTGAAAACAGACACAGTGTAGATGCCTACACTGTCAGACAATGAGACAAAGCACAGATTCTTAGAACTCCAAAGACCCTTAAAAGCCTTTCACATCTAGCCTCGGAAGGTGTCCTCTGTTCCTCCCCACTGGAAACTTCACTTATATATCATCACCAACACAATGCTGGTAACATCTACATATTTCCCCAGACACGCTACTGCACTCTATGCTATCTAATCATTCCTTTAGTGCAGCTGAAACCAGCATCGCTATGATGGTTACCATCCTTTAATGCGGCTGAAACCGGCATCTCTCTGATGGTTACCATCCTTTAATGCAGCTGAAACTGGCATCTCTCTGATGGTTACCATCCTTTAATGCAGCTGAAACCGGCATCTCTCTGATGGTTACCATCCTTTAATGCAGCTGAAACTGGCATCTCTATGATGGTTACCATCCTTTAATGCAGCTGAAGCAGGCATCTCTCTGATGGTTACCATCCTTTAATGCAGCTGAAACTGGCATCTCTATGATGGTTAGCCATTGGTCCTGTTGTTTGCTGCCTTTTGGGTCACACAGAATCAATCAACACCTTTTCTGTAATTATCTCAAGACCACATATTCTCAATGAGATGTATAAACCCAGCACTTGAGAGATGGAGACAGGAGGACCATGAGCTCAATCCCGGCCATGGATACATACAGGTCAAGGTCAACCTGGGCTACCTGACACACTGTCACAGACACACAGACAGACAGACAGACTGACTGACTGACAGCAACGCAAGGACACATTCTCCCTCCAGTCAGAAGGCTTGCTACTTCAATGGCTCCTCAGGCAATTAGTTTTCCAGACTGTTTTCTTGATGTACAGGATGCTTTGGTTTTACAAAGAACCCCCCCCCAAAAAAAAAAAGATTGATTACACTGAATGCATTTCCTAAGAGGAAGCTGCCACACAGCAGACTCTAAAATTACCCCAGGATCTGCCTCCCGGTAATCCCCCTTGTAAAATGCTGAGTGTGTGTGGAAGCTCTGATGTTTTTCTACTAATAACTCATAGGATGTGGCAAAGAGGTGGGTGTCATCCCTTGTCACTGTCCCTAGTAGGACACACTTTTGCAATTCTGCTTCACTGGCTACAAGGAAGTGTGCAGCCATGTCAGGAAGCACAGGCAGGGATGACAACAGCACCAGGAAAAATCCAAGAAAGCAAGGCCTTTGGTCCACCCACCCAAGTGCCCGGATGTGCCCAACACTGCAAGCTGAGAAGCCCACCTCTCAGGAGAGGGACTACAGCTCTAGTTGACACTTGAGCCTTATGTCATCCTGAAGCGGGAGCCCAGAACCCTGCTCAGACTCCTAATCCACAGAAAATGGAAGAGGCAGGGCCAGCAAGAAGGCTCAGAGGTTAAAAGTGCTTCAGGCAAACCCTGGATTCCATCATGGAAAGAATGCACACCTGAAACTGTCCTCTGACCTTCACATGGCAAACAACCCCTGCATGCACAGGACATACAACACACAGACAGATACATGCGTGCACCCCCCCACACACACACAGACAGATACATGCGTGCACCACCCCACCCCACCCCACACACACCTGGGGGAAAAAAGGTGGGCGTGGAGGTGCATGTCTGTGATTCCAGCACTTGGGAGCAGAGGCAGGCGGAGCCAGCCTGGTCTGCAGAGTGAGTTCCAGGACAGCCAGGGCCACACAGTGAAACCCTGCCTTGAAAATCAAAGAAAGCAAAAGCAAAAGCAAATGGTGCAAAACAGTTGGTGAGTAACAGGGAGCCTGAATGCTAGCACCTGAAGATAAGTACTCAGATTTAACACGAAGGAGGACTGCCCTCCCATTGTCCCCCAACACACACACACACACACACACACACACACACACACACACACACACACACGCCACACACATACATACACACACACGCCACATACACACCCACACACACGCCACATACACACACATGCTCCCCACACACACACACACACACAAACACACATGCTCCCCATACACACATACACACATGCCACACACACGCCACACACACACACACACACGCCACACACACACACATGCCACACACACATACACATACACACACATGCCACACACACATACACATACACACACGCCACACACACACACATGCCACACACACACACCACACACACACACAAACACACATGCCCCACATACACACATACACACATACCACACACATACACACACATGCCACACACACAGCACATACACACCACATACACAGCACACCATACACACAGCACACACATCACACATACACACACGCCACACATACAACACATACACAGCATACACACACACAGAACACACACACCACAAACACACACACACATGCCACACACACACACATGCCACACACATATGCCACACACACACGCCACACACACAAACACATGCCCCCCCACACATACACACACGCCACACACATACACACACATGCCACACACACAGCACATACACACCACATACACACACACAGCACACCATACACACAGCACACACATCACACATACACACACACAGAACACACACACCACAAACACACACACACATACACACACATGCCATACACACAGCACACACACATACATGCCACACACAGCACACATACACACCATATACACACACACACCACACACCACATATACACCACACCCCCCCCACACACACACCACATACACACACAGCAATACACACACTACATATATACCACACACACACACACACACACACACACACACACACACACACACACACACACACATAAAAAACCAAAAACAGGAAAACAACAAAAAATTTTCCCTTCAGTGGGAAGAAACTCTCCTTTAACATCTGACTTCCCCTAGTTCATTTTTCCCCACCCCTGGAAACATTTAGGAATAGCTTTGCTAAGTAAATATTCAAAACAAAGAGGTGTAGACCACAAGAAGAGTCAAAATTAGGAGCCCCACATGCAGGGGGTGGGGGTGAAAGAAAGAAAAAATCCCAAAGGCCAGATGAATATCCTGTGTTTAATTTATAAACAAAAGCAATACAGGAAGGAGGAAACAAAAAGCAAAATTACACCATGATCTATTTCAAGATCAGGATGTGCTAAGAGAAAAAAACAAAACTAAAAAAATAAAGCCTGCAACAAAATTAAAGTGGTGTTTTTGCTCCCGCCAGGCAGCTTTTCGGTCTTTGCAGTGTGGACAGGAGATGCTTACTTCTCCATACACCAGGACACATCAGTAATGGCGTTCCCCGACACTGTACAGACTTTCCACATTTTAAACGAGCCGACTTTCAACAGTGAGGGATAAGTGCAACTATTTGAAAGAGTAACATAAGCTGGGAGAGTTGCGGGGGTGGGGGGGGTCAGGGGACCACCAGGAAACCTGTAAGTAGAAATAAATGGTGGGTTGTGTATTGGAGACAGGATAGATTAGAAAAAAAAGTTTCTGAGATTTATTTTTGTTTGGGAACAATATATATATGTGTGTGTGTGTGTGTGTGTGTGTGTGTGTGTGTGTGTGTGTATACATACATATATATCTATATAATCCAGAGAGTCCTCCTAGACATAAAAACACAGAGGGTGGTCACCAGTAGCAAATTAGATTAGCACACATGGCTTTTTATTCTGTGATGTGACCCATCATGGCAACGGCTCTAAGTATAGAAGCAATTGGAGTTATTACAGAAGTAGCAAGATGACTCAGGGTGGACAGTGCTTGTCATCTGATGATGCAGGTTTGACAGTCCCACTACACAGAATTGTTCATTGACCTCCATGTATACGATGGTATGTACACCTACATATGTATCACACACACACACACACACACACACACACACACACACACACTCACTCACACACACACACAAGAAAATGGGAGGACGAACCCTGAGTTCAAGAGAGGGGAGAGAGAAAGAGGGAGGGAGGGAGAGAGCCAGAATATGAGTGTTTAAGTATATAACTCTATGGCTTTTGTACAAATGGGACAGGCGTCTGGATCTCCAGGCTCACGTGCTGAGAGCTAATGCCAGCCTATGGCGTGATTAGCACATTTGCACACAGAAGAAGTTTTAGGAGGCTGGCCTTTGGAGAAGAAATTAGGCCACCAGGAAGGTCCACTGGCAGGGCCTATGGAATGCCCCCTTTGCCTCCCTCTGCTTCCAATCCTCCTCAGGTGAGCAGCTTGTCCGACCGCATGCCCCGCCCTCCCCATGGTATACCTCTTTATCTCAGACTTCCCCTAGGAGGTACTGCAAGCAGGCTGCACTGACACTGCCAACAATTCGGGAAGGAAAAAAACCTTCACATGCTTAAAACACATTTATCTCAGGTATTCATTACAGTAACAGGAAGCTAACCAGCACAATGGAGTAAACTTCTCAGGTGTTAAAATATGTTTGTTCTTCATTTCACTTCTACTTCTTTTAGCAGGAAATAAGAATGAGTGCACAGACTACTTTGGTTTCAATGCATTTCGCTGTCTCTTACAAAAGTGAAGTGTGCATCTGTGCAGATTTCTGTATCCCATCTCGTTTGATTTTGGAATCAATTCAGGCAGAGCCACCAACGCTTACTCCTTTGCTGTCACCTTTAATCACTTACATCTCTGTAGCCATCTTTCATATTCCCAGAAATGTCTCCTGCTATTTCTCTACAACCAGCTGGGCAGAATTTGCTGGAAAAAAGAAGAAGAAAAAAAAAAAAAAAAAGAAAGAAAAGAAAAGAAAAAACTTGTATTTTATCAAATACTGAAACCAAAGAAATGCATTAAACTAAACTTCAGGTTTTTCCCCCTCTTTCATAACATAGACAGCAATATCTTTCTTCAAAGACAAAAAGAAACCTAATTTGTAAAAACACAAACTGATCTGGAGATAAGTTTTACATAATGGTTTCTTGCTTTCTATAAGCATTCATCCCTGCTAAGGTATTAAGGCAGCTCTCTAATGTGGCTTGATTCTAAGATGCCTAAGAAATACTTCTAAGGTAAAAGGAAAATTCACCTATATAATATAACCCTATTCTTATTAAAGAAATGTTTGAAACACACAACATTTTTATGTTTGGATGAATAAAAAGAAGGCCAAGAGAGATACTCCTGAATAGTATTTTGGTGTTCATACTCTACAGCAGCCCATTATCTATCTAAACTATACTCCTCTGCATAAACACAATGGAAGCCAGATGTGCAAATGTAAATATTCTAGTAGCTGTATTACAAAAGCAAAAAGAAACGGGGAAAACTAATAATATACATTTAACACAATATATCTAAATTCTGTTAATTTTCACGTCATGAAAAACAGCAAGAATCAAGGAGATGACTTAACTTTGGTTTTTCTTAGTATTGGGGATATATTTTATACCTGCAGTACAAATACACAGTCATCAGGGCTACTGGAACAGATACTACTACTCTGTGTTAATAATAAATTACCTTTACAATTAAAGTGGCCTATTTTAAACTTACGGTTCATTCAGTTATCATCATACAAGTCTGTAATCCCAGCCAATCCAAAGGCTGAGATATGGTGCCACAGGCTTAATTAAGGACAGGTTTTACCCTCAAGTACACAATAGATAGTAATAAAACAAGGATCAATTTACTTAACAGTCATCATTCAATGGAGCTTTCTGGGAACACATGATAGAACACAGGCTACTGTAGCTGGACAGTTTTAGTGCTAGTGGCTGTTGACTTGCTAGCTGACCCTGAACACTGCTATTTTCTCCTGGGCTCAGTCTCTCTATTTTCCAGTTTCTTAAAGCATCAACACATCAAGGACAATTACATCTTTGAAACATGCAACACACACACACACACACACACACACACAAGAGTATAGAAAACATTGACAGCTTTGAAGATGAATGCTGAATACCCATTTCTGTATGTACTAATTGGCCTTCCTTCCTTCCTTCCTTCCTTCCTTCCTTCCTTCCTTCCTTCCTTCCTTCCTTCCTTTAAGATTATAATATAATCATACCATTATTTCCTCCTTCCCTTCCCTCCCTTCCAGCTTCCTATATGCCTCTCCCTGTTCTCTTTCAAATTCATGGCTTCTTTTTTTATTAATCGTTATTAGGAATAAACATATACTGCTTGGCCTCTAAAGGTTACTTGTGTGTATGCTTTCAGAGCCGACCATTGGTACTGTATAAGCAATTGTTGCTTTTAGCATTCCTTAGTTACTCATATTCTTTGTGTAGAGTCTGAGGCTTCTTTACTCCATTTAAAAACTGACAGATTCCAAAATAGCAGCTGTTTCTTTTTATTTCCTTTCCTTTCACTCTCCTCTTGCTGCTTAGAAAATTAGGCTGTAATGACATCTAATTATCGAATGACTCAAATAAACATTTCATAGTTGTTTCCTAGTGGCTTGCATGGCTGTAGGAATCAAGGAACTGAGAAATACCGACAACCTCCTGCAGGTCCACAAGTCCTTAAGAGACAAATTGCTTAGTGCCAGATAACCCTCTGAATTCAGAATGCTTAGGATGCTGCCCATAATATAAAACCCCCCACGGAGCCCTCATGTTAATCAAAAGCAGTAAAAGCTCATAAGGAATGCACGGATAGCAATAGTAAAATGCAGAAAGACTAAATAGCCTCATGTTAATGTAGTCTAATTTGGCTGTCAAATGAATTGACAATCAAATGAGTAACAAAGGCCTTCTAAAGCTTTCCAGAATTATGGGTAAGGAGTCTGTAGTAGTGGCCATTCTTAAGCAATGAAAAATGACTGGCCTAAAGTGGAATCATTCTGTCATCATAATGCCACCTTGTATGCTTGAATATATTCTACTTCTCCGTGATGCCCAGGGCCCTGAATATGTATGGTTGGTAAAACACTAAAGGCCATTAGCCTCTGTACACATGGGTTGACCGATAACCTTACAAGTCAATACATTTTTTTAAAATTATGATTTCTCATGCTTCTCTGGCACACTTAATATTAGCTAATACTGGAATTGATTCTGCATATCAAATACCTACATTAAGAATGTCCAAATTTGTAAGACAGTTAAAAGCACGGGCTCTTCAACCTAACTCCCTGAGCAACTCAGTGTAGTTACTTATGCGGATGGTGTAGAGAGATGCACTGGCCACTGAAGAGCACTCTAAAGTTACAGTTTTGTTTCTGCATTGGCAGTGACTTCTAGATAGCCAATTATCAGCTGGGGGTGCTCTTGTCCCCCAGAAGACCAGAAGACATGAGTCATTGTCTAGAGACAGTCTTGGTTGCTACAAGTGGCATGTGGACAGTGAAATTCAAGGAATTAGGGCATTCAACAATGCCTAGGACAGTCCTACACAACGATGGCAGAAAGAGCACGCCTATGGTGAGCTGGGAGTTCCCTCTGGACCATTTTACTTCATTGAGGACTGAGGAGTAAACATGGATCAGAGATAATCTATCTGTACTTAGTAAAGCGAGCTACAACCCATATCTTTAGCCTCTATAGGCTTTAGTATAAAGGCAAAGCCCCCATAAAGAATTATACAACAAGGAGTGGGAGGGAAGGAGGGAGAGGGAACTGGGATTGGAATGTAAAAACTAAATTAATGAGAGAGACAGAGAGACAGAGACAGAGAGAGACAGAGAGACAGAGAGAAAGAGAGAGACAGACAGAGAGAGACAGAGAGACAGACAGAGACAGAGAGACAGAGACAGAGAGAGACAGACAGAGAGAGAGAAAGAGACAGAGAGACAAGAGAGAGACAGAGAGAGACAGACAGAGAGACAGAGACAGAGAGACAGAGACAGACAGACAGAGATAGAGAGACAGGGACAGAGAGAGACAGAGACAGACAGAGACAAAGACAGAGAGACAGACACACAGAGAGAGACACAGAGAGAGAGAGAATTGTACAACTCATCCACATACTAGCCAGGGAAACAGTAGACTCCAGACTCAACCATGGCTCCTTGGTAATACAGCAGAACTTAGGGATCAGCAAACTATGGACCAAGTCCCAAATATAACTTGCTTCTTCGTGCGTGCGTGCCTGCGTGCGTGCGTGTGCGCATGCACATGTGCACACACTCTGGTTGTGTTTCATACAGCCCAGGTTCACCACTGAACTTTCAGCTCCCAAATTCTAGGACAATACAGGTTCAGTCTGTGCAAGAGCAGTGTATGCTCCCAAATGCTGAGCCATCTCTCCAGCCTGTGCTTGTTCTTATAAATAAAACTTTATTATTATAATGCCAACATATTTGTTTCCACATCTATCTTGGCTTTTTTGCTTCAACAGCAGCAGAGATTACATGAGTCAGTGCAAGGGGAACTCTTGGCCTACAAAACCTCTATTTACAGGGCAGCTCTAGACACAAGGCTTGCCCGACTCTGCCTTTTGGGAACACCCCTCAAATACTCCTATACTGCTACACACAAATAATTCAGGACACATATTTACCTGTATTTTTCCTCCGAATAATGATTGCCTCGTTCCAAACAAGTTATTAAATCTATTACAAATAAAGAGAAGTTTAGTTAGCGGTGAGTAGAATCCAGGCCACCTGTTTCTAAATATTTCTTTAGAGATTAAAAAATTAAACTTTGAAAGCATTATCATGCTATTTTAATTTGGCTAAAAATAAGTAAGATCTGAGATTACAGTCTCCGGTGTTTAATCTGTTTCTTTTTCCTCTCCTGTCACTGATGGTGACTTCCCAGGGCTACTGTCTAGTAACAGCATCTACTTCTAAGAGTAACTACTGGACATCTGCAAGTGTCATGTACACAATATCCGTGCCAGGAGGAAAACCATTAATAAATGAATAAATAAAACACAATCCAAGCAAAAATCTCCAGAAAGATGTTTTTCTCATTTATTTATTTGTTTGTTTGTTTATTGAGACAGGGTCTGAGGTAGCCCAGGTCTCAAAGTTACTACATAGCTGAGGATGACCTTGACCTGTGACGTTAGTTTGAAAGAAAATGGTCCCCAAAGGGAGCGGCACTATTAGGAGGTGTGGCCTTGGAGGAAGTGTGTCTCTGCGGAGGAGGGCTTTGAGGGCTCAAATACGCTTAGGCCACGCCCAGTGAGTGGTTCAGATCACTTCCTGCTGCCTTCACAAGATGTGGAACTCTCAGCTGCCTCTCCAGCACCATGTCTGCCTGCACATTGCCATGTCCCTCCTGTAAGGCACACGGACAAAATGTTTTCCTTTGTAAGAGTTGGTCATGGCGTCTCCTCACAGCAATAGAAACCCTAAGACAGATGTTTAGGTACCTACACGGCTCCTTCCCGAATGCTGGGCTTACAGGCGTATGCCACCATGATAGGATTTATGTGGTGCTAGAGTTAGAACCCAGGCTCCGCACATGCTAGACAAGCAAAGGAGTGACACATCCGCTCCTCAGACCATTTTAATTCAGACAGTTTAGCCACTGGCATTCAGTGACACAGAAACAGAAGTTTACCAAGAACACAGATATGCTGGTGAACAATCTTCTGACTTTCTTCTTTTCTTTCCTTTTGGTTTTTCGAGGCAGTATTTCTTTATGTAGCCTTAGCGGCCCTCAAACTCATAGAGATTTGCCTGCCTCTGCCTCCCGAGTGCTGGGACTAAAGGCGTGGGCCACCAACGCCCGGCTAAATGGAAAGTTCTTACAGGGGAACATGAAACCAGCAAAATAGATCCCCAAATATCTCACATTCTTGGCAATAGTTCTTTCTCTTCAGGAACCTTTTGAGAATCTTAATGAACAACAAATGATAGCCACCAGCCAGGATGGCCAATCACACCTGATCCGCTCTGAAGGAAATGAGTGCCACATCCCCTTCCAGGCAGATTTCTGCCTGGTGGGAGGGGGTGGGGGGATGACAGCAGGAACACTGGGAAATCTGTGACCCTGGATAGCAATGCAGTGAGCTACATGGTGCTGACCCTGCGCCGTACGAGGCCAAGGAAGGAGCAGATGCTTTCGTTTGTAAGCACTCACGTTCTCTTCTCTTCCTCCCATGGTTGGGGTGTCACGTGACGGGGACTTCTCATCCTGCTACTATTGTGTCTCCAAGCTGGCATGCTAGTGTGTAGCAGGGGTGAGGGTCAGTAGTTAAAATGTTTGCTTCCTGAGCAAGAAAGGAACCTGGGGACGGACTTGAGAGAAGCCAGACCATAGCGGGGTCAGAGGTTTCCCCAAAGATGTGTCAATCAAGGTTTACAGGAAACAAGATTTAGTCTATCCCACACACACCATCAGATCCACTCATCATATGCTCTACAATGACTCAGCACAGGACCAACTACTTACAAAGAAGCTGTTCCACTGTGTCCTCAAGATGGGGTTTTACAACATAGCCTTGGCTGGTCTGAAACTCACACTCAGACTGGACCAGCCTTGAAATCACAGGTATCAGCCTGCCTCTGGCTCAAGAATGCTGGGATTAAATGCATGCCCAGCTTGTCCTCACATTTTACCATTGTATCTGAGATCACACTTATGTCCAGAGAGAGAGAGAGAGAGAGAGAGAGAGAGAGAGAGAGAGAGAGAGAGAGAGAGAGAGAGAAGGGGGGGAGGAGAGAGAGGAGAGCCAGGCAGACAGGCTTTATATATGCACGGTGGCGTCTCTGTTGTACCTGGATGGTCACTGCTGGCGTAGGCCAGCAGAAAGCCCCGACCAGAAATGTGAGATCCGCTCTGGAATCGGACAGTCACTTCACTTGAGTTCACCCAGAGTTCTTTGGGAACAGCCCAACTCCCACAGAATGGACCTGGAAACAAAGCACACATGTAGCATATTTGAGAACTTACAAAGAACAAAGAAAATTTGGTTTAGAGGCGAGATATACTCTATAACACATAAAATCTGCAGTTCTTATGCATCTGAAATTTTGTTTGGCAGAGATTGATCTGTAAGCCTGATTAGACTGCTAAGATTGGGGTGGGGCAGCTGACGGTAGACAAGCAAGAGGTTGCAGGCTGCTCACTATCAACAATCCAACACATGGGCTTCGACCCGGGAAAAAAGACTAACAAAACAGAGGTCAAATACATTAAGAAAAAATTGATCATAGAGAAGATACTCTAGGGACCTACTAAGTTTGCTTGAAGAAGGCAAAGAAAGTTCCAGATGAAAATACAATGCCCAATGCATGATTAAAAAGCAAACAAACAAACAAAGAAACAACAACAACAAAAGAACCCACCGAGACTGGTGAGATGGCTTGGCTCAGCAGATAAAGGTGCTTGCCACCAAGTCCAGTTGGTGGAAAAAGAGGACTAGCCTTCATTAAGTTCTGTAGCATGTATGTACCCACATACACACAAGAAAACAAACATAATTATAATGTCAAAATTTTGCTCATATTCATTGCTCACATTTTCCTCTTGCATTAACTTCTGTCTTAATACAAAGTGTGTTTTGATTTGTGCTAAGGAGTCTGTATGGATGATATCTCCCCCACCTTGAGACAGAGTCTCAGAATGAAGCCTAGGCTGGAACTTTCGATCCTCCTGTCTCAGCTTCTAAAGTAATTTCTAAAGGCAAACACTGTATTATAAATTTGTAAGGCATGGAATCCCAGAGAACTCCTGAGACAGATGTTATCTTTGTGAGTTGGAAGCCAACCTGGTCTATATAGAAACTTCCAAGACAGCCAGGGATACTGAATGAGAACCTGTCTCAAACAAAAAACAAACAAACAAACAAAGACAAGAGAATGAATAAACCAAAGTGATTCTGTTAATTTACTGAGTAATAATGTTTCTAGCTTGGTGTGGTAGCTTATGCTTGTAATACCAGGACTCAGGAGTCTGAGGCAGGAAGATTGCCATGCATTCCACGCCAGCCTGGGCCACATCGTAAGACTTATCTAAAAAGGGAAGGGAAGGAAAGGAAAGGAAAAGGCTATAAACTAATTTTTGGAGAAAATTGCTTGAAAAGCAATAACGACAATGATAAACTTTCAAAGGGCAAAATTAGACTGAGTGTAAAACAGAAACTAAACCCCTTCCTGTGACTGCTCAAGTAAAATCCAATAGACGCCACATTCTCCAGTGTGCATGTGGAGGTCAGAGGGACTGTGGACTTGGTTCTTTTCCTACTGTGTGGGTACTGGGGACCAAACTCAGGTGGATGGGATTGGTGGCAAGCACCTTCCTTACTCAAGGAACTAGCTTGTGGGCTCCACCAGCAAGGTTTTTTTTGTTTGTTTTTCCTTCTCTTTTGTGAGACAGTCTCATTGTACACTCTTGGCTGGCTTGGAACTCACTATGTAGACCAGGTTGGCCTAGAACTCAGGGATCCATCTGCCCCTACATCCTGAGTGCTGGGACTGAAGGCATGCACCACCATGCCCAGCTCCACAAACAAGTTTTGGAGGGAGATTCTTCACTAACTTCTCTTAAAACAATGCAGAAGCAGCCAAAAGCAGCAGCTACAACAGTCAAGCTAAGAAGAAGGAGATGTGGAAAGAAATGATTGCTGTAATTCAGTAGGAATCAAACCAGCTCTCACTTCCCCAAACCCTCACAGGATCAAAACGATCCTATTCTGTAGATCAAGAACCCAGCTCATCAATATCCTGTCCTGGTAGGAAGGGTGTCACTGCTCTACTGTCCCATCCAAGTTTCATATTCTGAAGGTCTGAGAGAACAGGAGAGGGCTGGGCGGTACTCTCCTGCCCTACATCTCTGCTGTTCCTCATTACTCAGCTCCAGGGAAATCCAAGTACGACTTCCTGGCTCAATTCATCCATTAGATGCGTGTGTAGTACATGTACATGTGTAAGTGTGGACATGTGTGAGCCTGTGCATGGGTACCGTCTCCCTCTATTGTTCTTGACTTTATTAAAGCCATGTTTTAAGTGTTTGCACGCAGATATGTATGTACACTATGGGTGTGCATGCCTAGTGCCCACAGGGACTAGAAGGTGGTGTTGGATGTCCTGGAGTTAGAGATGTTTGTGAGCTGCCATGTGGTCGCTGGAAACTGAACTTAGTCCTCTGCAAGAGTGGTAATTGCTCCTAACTACCAAGCCATCTCCCAAACCCTTCTATCTTAATTTTTGAAACGGTCTCTTGCTGAACCTGGAGTGTATGGATTGGCTGGGCTGTGTAGCCGATGAGCTGAAGTGCCTGGCTTTTATCTGGGTACTGGAGGGCACAACTCAGGTCCTGGTGTGTATGGTAGGCACCATGCCAATGGAACCATCTTCCCAGCTCCCACTTCCATCATTAAAAGCCCTCATCACATATTAATACTTCCCTGACGTGATATTTGCAGGTGACTTAGAATAGCTCACATACCAAAGCTATGTAAGTGCTTCTTTTATTAAAAAATG
This sequence comes from Cricetiscus sungorus, assembly GCA_030556225.1. Taxonomy (NCBI): domain Eukaryota; kingdom Metazoa; phylum Chordata; class Mammalia; order Rodentia; family Cricetidae; genus Cricetiscus; species Cricetiscus sungorus. Next base: position 10,074,813 of record JANBXA010000731.1, on the reverse strand, counting down.
CATGGTTTCTCTTTAGACTGTGCCCACAGAGCAAGACAATCTTATACTGGTCTCTTCATCTCCAGCAGACTACATTCTGTCCTTCAAATATTGCTTGCATTGAAATGGTCTTCTATTTACAATTTGTAAAACAATTTGTAAAAGCCAAACCCAAATAAAATGACATGTGGAACATTTAAAAAATGTATTCTCTTTGATATACCACAGGAAAGAAGTGAGTTGTGCCAAAGTAAGAAAATAATTGAATACTAGAGCTGGCTCATGACTGTAATCCCAGCACTTGAGAAGAGGAAGCAGGAGGATTTGGAATTCAAAGGCAGCTTGGGGTACATGCCGAGGGCATGGCTCAGAAACCAAGGGATGTATGCAACTCAGTGGCAAAATGCTTGACTAGCATGTGCAAGGCAGTGGCTCAAGGTGATGGTTAATAATGGTTAGCAGCTGGGTGATGGCGGCACACGCCTTTAATCCCATCACTCGAGAAGCCGAGGCAGGTGGATCTCTCCAAGTTCCAGGCCAGCCTGGTCTACAGAGCAAATTCCAGGACAGGCTCCAAAGCTACAGAGAAATCCTGTCTCAAAAACAAAACAAAACAAAACAAAACAGGCCAAAAGCAAGTTGGGAAGGAAAGGTTTTATTTCAGCTCACAAGTTAGAGTCCTTTACCTGAGCTGAGCCTTCAGTTGGGGCTGAAACTGAAGCAGAGATCATGGAAGAATGCTACTTGCTGGCTTACACCCCCTGGTTTGCTCAGTTTGCTCTCTTATACACACCCCAGTTCACCTGCCCAGACGTGGCACCACCCATGACAGACAGGGCACTTTCCCATTGACCACTAATCAAGGAAACTGCCCATAGACCAACTGTGATAGGCAGTTCCCCAATCGAGGGCCCCTCTTCCCAAGTGACTTGATAAACGGGTAATAAGATTCTGGGTCACAATACAGGCTGACTGAGGTTTATTTGTGGAGAATTACACAACAGAAGATCGCCATGCGTTCCTGCTCCAAGGATGTCCTTAGGAGCATCAGGTCGGTACCCAGAGAGCTAGACTCCACCATCACGCCAACACCTGTCTCCACGTCCCAATGGGTGTGCTCAGTACAACAAGTGTGGGCAGGGTATATATATCTCACCACAACTCTAGTTTTGTCATGCTGACAAAAATGAACCAGAACAGTTATGAAGTACAATGGGCATTCCTGTAGGTTAATGCCAGTCATAGACAGTGCTGACTGCCAGGTCCTTTACATGTCTGAAATACATTTGCTCACTGCAGAGGTCAGTATATTGGTATACAAGCCAAACAATGAAAAAGTAAGCCAGCAGTTAATAAGGTAGGACCTTCTCCTACCCATGTCTGCTCCCACTCGTCTCTCCAAACTCTGTCTGCCAAATACTGAGTCTCTGCTAACTCTGAACAGCAAGCATCCCAAGGAACTCGGATGAAAATTTGGGCAACACATCTAAATTGGCCACCCAAAAGAATTCAATTTCGTGTTTTAAAAGTTTACAGAAGAGTTGAGACATTGCAAAACTGCCCGCTTATTCCATAAACGGATAGAAATATGGGTCAACACACAAATTTGTACAGTATATGATCCCCTAGAAGCCAAATGTATACATCTGTAAAGCTCTAACTTGACATTCCTGCCAAAGTTATGATAAGTACACAGACACTTCTGGAAAACGTTCAAAGAAAGTGAAGGTAAACACACTGTCCTTTAATGAACGTGAAGCCAGATACCAGTCCATCTCAATCCTAGCATGCCACAAAAGGGTGTGTTCCAGTGGGAGGGAGTATGAGAACCCTTTCTCTGCATCAATGTCATGGAGAATGGCCTTCCTGATATCCTTGGTGACCACACCGTGAGGCTTAGTTTGGGGTGAGAACTGATGGGAATTTTGTATAGGTTTCTCTTATTAGGTGATGGATATGACACCGTTGGGCCAATGGGGCCATGAACTAATGGGGGGGTGAGAAATGAACAAATATGAGGAGCAGAGGACAGGAAAGGAAGGAGTACAGCTCAAATAACAGGGTTATAGGGAGAATGAAGAGCTGGGGGAGAGAATCCATGAGCGGGAGGAAGTTTGGGGTGGAGGAAGTGAGGACAGTCAGATGTCAGCATGGACTCTGAGATGAGTAACAGGTACCTGTGGTACTGGGGGAGCCTGGAGGCCAGCAGGAGCTTTGATCTGCTAATAGGCTCCCTTCCCCCCAGCCAAAGGGGAAATGGCTCAGCTGGTGGAGAAGAGCTTTGTGTAATGCCAGAATCTGGAGGAGACAGAGTTCCCTTTGGACCCAACAGAAGCTCTTAACTACCATCCTAGAGTTAAGAGGGGGAAGAGGTAGCTCATGGGAACCCCAAAAAGCCCCTGGCTGTCCAAGCAACGCTCCCAGTTTTCAGCCAGATCCCTGGGAGGATGATAACACACTCCCTACCCAGTATGGTACTGGGGTTGAACCTAGGGCCCTGCATGGGCTGAGCTAGTGCTCTGCCACTGGCTATCTGCCTAGCCCTCTTTCTCGCTCTGTATTTTAGGACCAGAACATTAGTTTGCTTAGACTGGCAGTGAACTCAGGAGGCAGCTCTTGTGTAGTTTTCGTGCCTCAGCCCCAGAGCGGCCAGCATGAGGGGCATGGACCAACAGACTGAGTAGCCAGCATCTTTTCCTAGGAGACTTCTCCCGGGCCCACAAGTGCTCAAGTGGTAGAATCTTGTGGCACACACCAGCACTTTGGTCAGTGGGGACCATGTGTATTCCCGTGGCCTCATAAAATCAAAGCACTTATGTTTACAGTGATGCCGGCAAGTACAAACATCCTGAGCTAGACAGACAGGGTGACTCATGCCTATATCCCAGCACTGGGAGGCTAACACAGGAAAACTGCCATGCACTTGAGGCCAACCCGAATTACACGGTGAATTCCAGGCCAGCCTGGGCAAGACGCTGTCTCAAAACAAGCAAACAAGCTGGGCAGTGGTAGTACACACCTTTAACCCCAGCACTCGGGAGGCAGAGGCGGGTGGATCTCTGTGAGTCCGAGGCCAACCTGGTCTACTGAGCAAGTTCTAGCATAGCCAGGGAATAAACAGAGAAACCCTGTCTTGAAAAACCAATAATGAATAAATAATAATAAAGTAAACTTTCCTGCCCTGCACATAGACAGATTCACAAAGCATATTGTTATGGACAGTACATTATGTTCTGGTCGAAGCTTCACCCTAGCCCCCGGCATCCACATACCCAAAGAGTCTGGAATGTTCTGGCGAAGCTTCAACCCAATCCCCCCTTGTTAGTATCCAGGCACACCTTGGTCTCACCTGTTGGGGACCCGGCAGAGTGGGTCACCCTGTGTGCATGGCAAGCAGTACCCTGGCTCTGCAAGCAGCCACAAAAGTCCCTTTAAGAGACAAGCTCCGCCCACTTCCGGTCTCTTGCAGCCGCTCCTCTGAGGAGGCAGCAGGCCTCTGTCTCTCTCCCCCCTCTCCCTTCCCATGTGAGCTCTGCCTGCATGTTTGGGTTTGTCTCTCACCCGCCATGGGATCTGCCAAGGTCCCCCTCACATCGAATATCATAACACCCCTCCCCCATCTCTCTCCAAACCCTGCTACATCTCAGGAAGTCCAACAATAATGACTCCCCTCCCAGAGATGCTCAAGACCACCACCACAGGGCATTTAAACTGCCCCCAGAAAAACAGATAAGTGCTGTTTGGTCTCTCTTTTCTGTCTTCCCTGGGGGTGGGGAAACATTGTACCCATTAGCTTTTTCTAATTTGGTTTGATTTGTATTGCTCCATCAGCGGAGAGGCTTATCGGGGGTGCAGAAACTTTTCACATAACACTTGATAGTAGGTGACTGTTACCTATTCATGGACTTACTACATCTACTTTATTTTAGAGTCTACTCCATGAATGTCTGTACTGTGAGTATGTGTGTGTAGCTCTTCAAAAACAAAAAGAATCTCATGAAGAGTAAGCTGACCCTGAACTCACTACGTAGCCAAGGATGACCTTGAAATCCTGATTCTCCTGCTTCACCCCACTCTCCCTCCCATGATAGACTTTAAAAAACCCCAGCTAAGTTAGTCACTCCTCCCTTAAAAACAAAGCCCCCAAAAGAAGCAGGACGCCCTTGGACTCTCAGCTCTATGGTCACATCCTTGTCTCAGAATTCTGAGTTGGAAAGTGGCAGGCAGTCTGCTCCTGGGCTGAACCCATGCACAGAAAAGAGGACAGGCCCAAGCCCCAGAATACTCGCTAGATAGGGTTTTGCATCCTGAATCAACACGACAAGAAATTTGGGAAGGGAGACGGCCATGTCAAAAGTCTTGAAGACTGTAACGCTCTGTGGGAAAACAGGGAAGAAATTGTCCTTCATCATGGACTTTATAATTTTTTTCCATATTTATTTTGTGTTTTACCTGCATGTATGTATGCACGTATGTACATACGTACATGACATGTGTGCTTGGTGACCACAGGGGTCAGAAGATTGTTACCTATGAGCCACGTGGGTGCTGGGAACTGAACCCAGGTCCTCTGCACGAGCAGCAGGTCTTAATTACATGCTGAGCCCTCCCTCCAGCCCCTCACTCAGGGACTTTAAAAGCCACTATCTCAAATCAACCCAGGCACTTTTGGCTTTTCTCTGTCTGGTTCTGTGGAATAGCACATTTCTATTTCACTTTCGCTCATCTCTTAAAGTCGTCACTGCAGAGGGAGAGGAGGGTCTTGTTTCCTTACGTCAGAGCACGGTCCTGCCGTTGAATGATGCTTGCCTGCACTGTCCACCTGATTTTTAAGAGGGGGTCCTCCTACACTTAAACACTTGAAAACACAGATCCTCAACTCGAATGAGTGCTCAGGAGCCCCGCGTTTTGATCACCTTCTATCACCGTGGTGGGTGTACTCTTTGCTGCTGCAGTAGTCTTTGACTGGGGAAACCTGTTTCCATTCAAAGGTGGAGCCCTGCTTCCTACAGTTAGGCACACACATTCTCAGGACCTCTGGTTCCCCACCAACAGTGCTCTGTGAGCCATTGCCATGAAACCTATCATCTCAGTCCTCCTGTGTTGCCTTTCTTTCTCTTCCCAAGCTCAGGTCTCATGTAACGCAGTCTGGCCTACAACTTATTATGTATTATGTATAAACACCCTTGAACTTCCCTGATGTTACAAGCTTGTCCCCCCGCCCCCCCCCACCCAGTGTGCAATGACCCAACCCCAGGACGCCAAGCAAACAGTCCACCAACCAAGCCACATTCCCAATGTTGCAACCTTTATTCTTATTCGTGAGACAGGTCCCATCTAATGCTCTGGCCACAAATTCCCTTATCACTGAGGTAGAACATTAATTGGCTAGGCAGAAAAATCAGGGAAGAAACCACTTTTACCTCTTGTGGGTAATTGGCGGCCCTGGATCGAGGGAAGAGCTATGAGTGGTACTTAATGGAACAGCATTGAAGCATTTGTCACCAGACAGGAAACCAAGTCCTCACAGCCCTGGGCCAGGAAAGCAGGAGCTGCCTGCCTTCTTCAGCTCAGGAGTCAGTGCCTTAGTGCATCGCCCTGGCGGCCACATCAGCCTCTGGGAGAGAAACCCTTTGTTTCCATGCATGAATAAAGCAGAGCTTCTAAGAAGAATCAACCGCCTTCTCCAGGCCAAGCCTGGAGGCCCCAGGCTTTGGCAACACGTGCAACAGTGCATAGCTCTTCTGCACAGGCTGCCCGTTCCTTGGCATCGCAAGGCAATGAGAGTGAAGCTTGAAACAGTCCCAAGTTGTTTCTGCTGGAAGTGGTTTTATTCTTGAAAGCTGAATAACTACGTCGCTATTTTATGAGTGAAAGGGCCCCACGCAAAAACATTAAGAACGCAATCCCTTCCTTTCTCTCTATAGCCAGTGTCCGTGTTAAAAAACAAAAAACAAAACACACACTCAGGCACCAAATGTCATGAATTAAAAGGAACAACAAAAAGGCCTCCTCAACCCCCTCATTATTCGTACGGTGCCCCTTCTGAACTACATATATAATTTCCAGGACAGATAAGAACATGCCCGACGGGGCTCAGTGGCAGGGCTGGCCACAGGGCTCCCTCTCAGCTGCCAGGAAAGTGGTCCCCAGCGTGGCCCAGCCTCACGCTGAGGGATTTGCTGATGAAGCAACCACCAGGGATGCTGAAGCTGCAGTCACAGCTCTATCCTCTTTTCATTGGCTTTTCAATGCAGTCCAAAGGCAGGATCTGTCCAGGCTTGCTAATTGCAGCCAGGTCATTGTACAAAATTATAGAATCTTCAGGGCCATTTTCTCTGAAAAGGAGAAATTAGCATTTAAAAAGGGATGCTCTTGGGTTGTGCCATTAAAACCATAGTCACGAAATTTTGGTCTCTGGTTCTCAGACAAAAATCAGTTAACACATGACAAACAAGCCAGATTCCCAGACAAAGGTACGGCTTTCCTTGGGCTTCAGGGACACGAGAGTGAAGACAAGCCTGTCAGGGTCAGCACAGCACCCCACCAAGCCATCCTTCACCGGCAAGCAGCTGAATCAGGGTTTCCAGGGAAGCAGCTTCTCCCCCTGGAGACTGTGGTTATGTTAATGAAATACTTAGAGGGGAACCTTTAGGCAAATCCAGCCTTTTATATGCTGGAAATTCCTTTCAAGGTCCTGTGTTCTTCCAAAACCTGAAGAGAGAACTTCACATGTTCCAAAAGCAAGAACTATTTGTGAAACAGTGGCTTCTGGGCTTGTGTTTTCTCTCCTTGGAATTAAAAAAAAAAAAAAAAAAAAAAAAAAAACAGATCAAGAATCACAGAATCACAGTGACAAGATGCTACTGCAGTATGCTAACTATTTACTACTCTGAAAACTTTCCCTCTCTCTCCTAAGACAGGATTTCACTGTGCTGCCCAGGCTGTCCTCGAACTCAGAGATCTGCCTGCCTCTGCTTCCCAGTGCTGGGATCAAAGGCGTGCGCCACCAATACCCTGCTAAAACTTAGAAAACTTATGGGTCAAAACCACTTTGTTATTCCCTACTTTCTCCATTTATCTTTTCTTTTTTTTTCTTTTTTTTTTTACTGCGGTACAAACATTAACAGTTAATGTCATATCATGACACTTGTAAGTCACTGACAATGGTTAAAAACACCATTTGGGGTAAGGGTACAGGAAAAGTAGACCGGACCTTTGAATTTTCTGATTTCCCTAGGGCTCAAAGCATAGAACAAAAGAGGGTTCCTCTGATGACTACTGTTCCCTTCCACCACAGGCCACCCCGGCTGGCTTCCGGGAAGCTCCGTGAGAGAGCCAGTGAGATAAGTACTCGTTTCCTTCGACAACAGCCACACGAGAGCTACAAGCTGGCAGTGGGACACACAAGCCAAGAGCTCAGATGGCTTCTGTCACATTGAACTGTGATGGTGCGGTGCTTAATTAAGAGCACACTTTTGCAGCCAAGTGCCCACTTGAATCCTAAGTACTAAGTCAGCTTCAGCAAGTTCCTCAGCCTCTCTGAGCTTCAGTTTCCTTATACGCAGCAGTTACTGAGGTACTGAGCCCAGGGAGCTCACACAGCTGCATGCTGGGTCACATGCCCTGTAATCCTGTTCTGAAATTCTCTGCAGACGGGAAAGGCCACGTGCGACTCCTTCTCTGGTGTGACTACAATGACACTGAAATTTCTCTTTCGTAAGAAGCTGGCCTTTCGTATTTGCTAAAAATCAAACTGCAAGCGCATGTTGACTGGTCATCTGGAAGGGCGCTAACCACTCAGGATGAGGAAGGAGGGCTAAAGGGGCCTCCCAGCTCAAGGACACACATTCCCCAGCACCTCAGGTGACTGAAATAACTGCCCCAGAAACCCGAAATGGGTCCAGAGTATGGAGGGAGGAGCTGCAGGACATCAGAGAGCTTTCTAGAAAAGGCAGTCCTAGGCTGGGAACTTCAGGGGCGGGGGAAAGGTGTGCATGCGCATGTGTTAGAAGAAACAGGAAAACAAGGGGAAGAGGAAATGGCAGCAAATATAAAGGCCACAAAGTTGTATGAGGTTGTGGAAGGGATCCCTGTGCCTTTAAAGGTGATCTTGCTAATCACAGAAAGGGAAGCAGAGTCTGCTTGCCTTGGGCAAGCAATTTCAGGAAGAGGAGAGTGCAGGAGACAGGTAGCCAGTCCCCTAAAGCGCACCAATTTCCTCATTCCCAAACCCCTCGCCACCCGCATAAAGGGTCCTGGCCAACTTTTCACTCGGCAGAACCTTCAGTTTCCAGAAGCCTCCCTACCGGAACTCCCTACCCACCTACAGTGTGCTAATAATAAGGAAAGAACATAGGTATAGGGATGAGGGTAGGTTAAGGGATGAGACTCCACATAGAAGACTGGGGAGTAAAAAGCCTGAATTCCACACTGCCAAGTTTACACACATTATAGAACACAACGATTCATTCACTTATTAACTTATTTATTTTGGTTTTGGAGACACGGTTTCTCTGTGCCCTGCCCTGCCCTGGCTGTCGTGGACCTCAGAGATCAGTCTGCCTCTGCCTCCCAAGTGCTGGCATTAGAGGCATGTGTCACCATGCCCTGCACAGAATACAATGTTTAAAATAAGAAAATATTAATGGCAATGTTTAACAAGATGATCCCCGATGGCCTAGTGTCTGGGGGGGGAGGGGGTTGCGAGCTTTTGCAGTCTCATATTTGTATAGATTTTATCAGCTTCCTAATGTCAGACCTAGAGCCTAAAGTGCTCTGACATCCAAACCATTTCAGAATCTTTCGTTTACTTATTTTTTGGGGGGGGGAGATGGCACGTGTGTAAGCACATGCTGGTGCCCAAGGCAGACACTAAGCGTTCCACTTGACTGCCCTCTACCATATACTCCGAGTCTCGGTCTCCTGGGGAGCCCTCAACCCTGCCTCCTGCATATGGGTATCAGAAATGGGTGGCCACACACTCAGCTAACATTATCAATTGCATGGTTTCAGGGGGTGGGCACTCTGGTCCTTAGGCTCTGATGGTACACTGTTCCTACCCATCCTGTGTCACAGATGTCAGGGAACAAGATGTTCCCGGTCCATAGAATTTGGGATATGGATTTTAGATTGGGATGCTCACTTGACCTGTATGTTTCAAAGTGAGTGTATTCATTCCCTGAAAAAATAGTGTTTCTAGTATTTTATAGACATAAATGAGATGTTTTTCATCTTCTGAAAGATGGCGTCATCACTTTCCATCTGAGACTTGTCAATGTTCTAGTTGAATAACAACAGCAAAAGTTACCGGGAGAAACTTTGCTTGAAATAACCTAGAATCAGTACAGTTTTGAGTAGAAAACAAACCTCTATTGGAGAAGACATTGAAAAGGAAGGCAAAAGGGACATGTAATTCACATTTTGGGAGCATATGCCACTCACCAGATTCTGATGTGGAAAAGTTACAATCTACTCATTTACATTAGTTTAGTTTCTATTTGCTTGCTTTTAGAGAAGGGGTTTTATAGTCCAGACTGGCCTCAGACTCCCTTTGTAGTTGAAGATGACTCCGAACTCTAATCTTCTGCCTCTACTTCCCAAGTACTAGGATTAAAAGCTTGTGTCGCCACACTGCGCTAAAGACTACTTTAGGAAGCAGCATTACACCGGGCGTGGTGTCCAGAATGTACTCAAAGCACTGGGGAGGCTGAGGTGATAGGATTGCTGAGGGTGAGTTCAAAGCCAGCTCGGGCTACAGAAAGTTCCAGTCTAGCTTGGGTTACGGCCTGACTCTGTCTCAGTACAGCCAGACGGTGACAGCATCACGCTGGTTAAAAATGCAGCGTCTGAATTTAATCACAAGGGACATCAAAGCAACCTAAACTGACAGGCACTGCACAAAATAACTGGGTAGCACAAAAGACAAAGACAGACCGAGGAACAACCCTTGATTATAGGAGACTAAGGAGCCAGGGCGGCTAAATGCTTCCCAATCCTGAACATTATCCACCACTCATCCTTTCCTTCCTTCCTCTTCAGACAGGGAGGGTCTCTGGCTGGCCTGCAGCTGGCTACGAAGACCAGGCTGGCTTTTAACTCACAGAGCTCTGTCCTGTCACTGTCACTGTCTCGAGTCCCGGCCAGCATTAACACACGTGACACCATGCCTGTCTTAATCAACTGCTGCAATTTCTTACTGCTTCAAAAGCAGGGTTAGCTTCTTAAGTCAGTCACACACCTAACAGTATTGTCCTGGTTTGGCCTTTTGTCAATGTGACAAAAGCTACACTTATGTGAGAAGAGGCAACCACTATTGAGACTATGTGACAATAAAACTGACCTGTAGGGTGGGCGTTGGTCATGCACACCTTTATTTAGTCCCAACACTCGGGAGGCAGAGGCAGGTGGATCTCTGTGAGTTCGAAGCCAGCCTGGTCTATGGAGCTAGTTCCAGGACAGGCTCCAAAGCAATACACAGAAATCCCGTCTCTAAAAAAACTGGCCTGTAGGAAAGTCTGTGGGGACATTTTGTTAACCAGTGGTTAATGCGGAAGAACCCTGCCATCCCTGGGCAGGTAGCCCTGTCATATATAAGAAAGTAAGCTAAGAAGCCAGGGGAGCAAGCCAGCTCCTGCCTTCATTTCCCCGAGCACCAGAGTGTGACCTGAGAGCTGCAAGCTGAAATAAACTCTTCCATAAGTTGTTTTTGGCCATTTTTTTTTTCTTTAAATCACATCAATAGAAACCCTAAGACAGACATTGATACGAGGTTCATGGAATATTGCTGTGACAGACACGACCGTGTCTGGGGAGAACTACGGAAGAGCATCAGAACACTGGGTTGAAAACGCCCTTGAGTCTTCATGGCTTTGTGAGCTTGGAAGACACGAATACTGAGAGAAATGTAGATGACAGGGGCCTGGCTTGTGAAGTTTTGGAAGGTTCGAAAGCACTTGAAGACTTTATCGGGGCCATTTGAGATTAAATTCATAATCTGCGGTTCTGGTCAGCAGCGGCATTAGAATCAGCTGTGATTAACCAGGGCTTGGCTTTGTGGGGTAATCCATACTGGTCTGGGCGCCGAAGAATTGGCTGGGGTTATAAGAGACCAGCATCACTGAGGGGGGGAAATCTTGGGGTCGTGTCTCCTCTGGCTCAGCACACAGAGAAGGCCACACCGTACCTGTGTTGGCATCTGAATTTGCAATGCATACAGAGTTTCCCCGGTGGTGCCAGCTTTAAAGGCATGAAGAAGTCATGGAGAGAGGCTGAGGCTTGGCACCACGTGGAAGGGTCAGAGATCCTGAAGAGAGCCCAGGAGAGGCTATTAATGAAGGTGCAAGAGAGACCCAGAGTTTGCAATGCCAGTACCATGGAACCGATTACCAAGGACAGCAGTCCACAAAGAGGAGCAATAGCAGTGGAGTGGCATCCGCCTGAGCCTCAGACACAGACAAGCTGTGTGTGATGTAGAGGGTGGAGCCGGAGAAGTGAGTGGGTCCCAGGCATCAAGCGCTGTAGTTTTTACATCTAGCGCACTTTGGCCTTGCTTTGCTTTGATTGTGACTGAGACCCGATTCTTCATTCTTAGGATAAGAAGGTATTTAACCTGTTTTGTTTCTCAGAGCCCACAGCTGAGACTTTGGATATTTTATTTATATTTTTTAATGATTTTATGTGTGCCTGCACGTGTATCTATGTACCATGTGCACACCTGGTGCCCGAGGAGGCCAGAAGAGGGAGTCAGATCCCCTGGAATTGGAGTTACAGATGGTTGAGCCACCATGTGGGTTCCAATCACTGAACCTGGGTCATCTGCAAGGACAGTCAGTGTTCTTAACCACTAACCACGTCTCCAGCTCCTGGCTTTGGACATTTTAAGAGAGTCAACTTTTAAAGTGGATATTTTACCTCTTTGCTTGTTTTGTTGGTTTAATTTTCAAAACACGGTCTCTCTGTGAACAACCCTGGCTAGACCAAGGTGGCCTTGAACTCAGAGATCTGCCTGCCTGTGCCTCCCAAGCACTGGGATTAGAGATACGCACCACCACCGCCCCACTAAATTGGAATGTTTTATATTATTATAATAATATTATTAACATGGCATCTTGGGAACAAATGGGAAAGAGAAGGTGGTAATTTAATAGTGATGAGTTTGTGCATGAAGGTAGAAAGGGGCGGTGCCCTGGTTAGTTTTTTGTCAGCTTGACACAAGCTCCAATTATCTGAGAAGAGAGAACTACAATTGAAAAGATACTTCCCTAAGAGTGCCCTGTAGGGAAGAAGTCAGGAGTTTTCCCTTATCAATGACTGATGTGAGAGGCCCCGCCCATTGTGGGTGTTGCCAGCCCCCGGGCAGGTGGTCCCAGGCTGTATAAAATATCAGGCTGAGCAAACATCTCCTCATGGCCTCTCTGCTTTAATTCCTGCCTCCAGTTTTCACCCTGACTTCCCTGAGTGAGGAAATATGACCTGTGAGATGTACACTGAAATAAAACTTTTCTTTCCCAAGCTGCTTTTGATCATGCTGGGGTTTTTTTTGTTTTGTTTTGTTTTGTTTTTTTTAAATCACAGCAACAGAATCCCAAACTCAGACAGGTACTGTCTTCTAAATGATGACTGAACTGGAGAACCAGCCATAGTCGTAACACACGACGATCACCACTCCATTTTCTCTGGGTAGGCTTTTGAGTATCGACCATCTCCAGCATGAATCTGCCCCATTCCTATGAGATGGAGTGGTGTACTCACACTTACTGTCAGTTCATCTTGTTTCAAAGAACATGGATGTGTGTGTGTGTGTGTGTGTGTGTGTGTGTGTGTGTGTGTGTGTGTGTGTGTGTGTTCCTGAGTGCGGAAGCAAGGGTGCATGCAGAAGAAGAGGCTGATGCTGAGATGTCTCTTTGATCACGTTTCTACCTTCCTTTGAGACAGGGTCTATTACTGCCCCTGAAGCCCATTGTTTGAGTTATACTGGGCGGCCACCAGGCTACCCAGAACCCACGTGGCTCCTCCAGGCTGGGGTTACAGGCACTTGCCTCCATGCCTTCCTTTTACATGCGTCCCGGGGTTCCGAACTCAGGCCTTCATGCTTCCTCAGCAATTACTTTCCCATGGAACCACCTCCCCAAGCCCCTAAAGAATGTCAACAATGCCCAAAGTATATGAACCAAGCAACGAACCACCAAAAGTTAACTGCCCAGTAATGCCATCTGTACAACCTGAGCCTATTCCCAGCAGCTGACGTGAGCACACTCCAAGAGTGTGCCAACACTCATGCCAGAAAATGTTGCTCTTTTTCAAACGTTCATCCTGCGTTCAAAGTAATGAGGACGTGGAGTCTCAACGCCCCTTGTCAGTTGGGTTTTAACAGTTGGTTAATGAAAACTGTTTGAAGAAAATGAATCCAGCTATTTTAGTCACACATGAAACTGTTAAGAATCGAATCCTTCCAAACCGCAGAGTCATTCCAGAACGTGCTGTCCCTCCCAGATGCACTTTGGTGGCCATTCTCTAACACCAGGGGTCCCCGGATGCTGTGGCCACAGCGCTGCGGATGCCCCCACCCCCACAGGGATGGGGCAATGGGACACAGGACTGGCCCCTGCCTACGCTCAGGTTTCAGGAGCATGAAGTGCTTCTGCCTTTCTTTCCGCCATCCTAGGGGAGGTTCACACTGACCCAGGGTCTATTTTAACTCAGCTAAAGCAGTTGCTGGCTACTGGTTTCCATCAAAGGAAATCTTTAAAGTAGCCACAAAAGAAGAGCTCTGAACATCATTGAACATGTTGACTTAACATCGCCAACTAAATTACTACTTTTCCTTGTGTTTTAGATAAAAATGTTGCATAGCATTTGAATGGGCTGGCGGCTTAGCTGAGAAGACAGGGTTCACGCAGCACAAGGAAGCCTCGAACTGGCTATGTAGCAGAGGCTGACCTTGAACTCCTGATCTTCCTCCATCTCCCGAGGACCAGGGTTACAAATCTGTGCTGCCCTGCCTCCTGTCCCCCACTCTGGCTTTGTTTACATCACCGGTTCTGGGTGTCAATCCACTGAGGGTTGAATGACCCTTTCACAGGGGTCACCTAAGGCCATTGTAAAACACAGATATTTACTTATTATTCATAACAGCAGCAAAGCTGCAGCCATTAAGTAACAGCAACATTTTAGACTCTTTTTTTTTTCTTTGCCTTCTTTTTTTAACTCAGTGTGTAGTTTGGGTGAGCCTTCCCACCACAAGGAATTTTCATGCCCAGAAATCTGTCACCAAGATGATTCTCTATTCTGTCAAGTTCATCGATATTAACAACCATGGACGGTTATCTCAGGCATAAACAGAGTACCCATAGCACAGGAAAATGAATTTCAGGTCATTTAGGAAAATTCCCTCTACATTTGTCCTTCCTCCTGAAAACTGACTTTGGTCTCACACTCGGCAAGAGTCCACCCCCATTCCCTGGACTCACCCATCTCTGCTCTAATGTTCCCGTGTCCCGTGTTGGAAGGGCCCATCTGACCACCCCACTGCAATTATCGTGAAACAGGCTCTTCCCTGCACAGGGTGCCTCCTTTCTCTTCCTTACCATCTGTCATGTTATAAAAGGCAGTTATCTTCTCCCTGGGGTAATCTCCATGAGAGGAATTTCATTTGTTCACTGGATATAACTCAGTTCTTCATAGACCATCTAAATCACAGTCACTATTCAGTAAGTGCTAGCCAAATAAATGAATGTATGTGCTACCCAAATGCCACACTTTGGATTCGGTTTCCAGCAAGACAGAGATTCCAACCACTCTTCTGAGACACATGGAACTGACATTTAATATCTCCTTCACTGTTGCATTTATGAAGCAAGTAGATCTGCGTTACCCTGCAGAGAGGGTACACAAAGCAAGTTTGGCTTCGCCTCTGTGCCGCTCACCTTTCTCCCGTCTCGATTCCTCCACACTTACAGACCCCCCTCCCCCTCACCTCCTTCCTTACCGTACTGATCCGTTGGACTGGTGAAGAGAAGATAGTCGGACGCGCAGGTCTTGGACTCAATGTTCAAATCTCCCAACCTCAGAATGAGTCTCTTCCCCTTCGGGACTGTGATGGTCTTTTCACACACGGTGTGATTGGGGTAGGTCCCTGGGTAATTCTTAGATGTCACCGTGCCACTGTCCTGAGAGGTGACTATGTGCCCACAGCCATCACCTGGTAAAGAAGAGAAAATGGGAAGATTAAGAGCAACCGATTCCTACCAAGATCAAGAGGCTTCTACACTCTCCAGGCCAAGTGTTCCTCTGCTGTTTTTCCCTGACAGGAGGGAGGGCTCAACAATGAATCCCGAAATGAGTTATGCAGCTGTGTCTCGTTTCACATTGTCTCGTCTTTGGTTCCCAGTTGCGTCTACTGAACTCACTCGGCGGGTCAAGAGTGTCATGCTCTGAATTAGAGTGCACACACCTCAGGAAACACACCATTTGTCTTCCTGGTCATCTAGCTATCTGCCCATCTAAACGTCTTCAAAAGGCCAAGGCCTTTTGTTACACATTTGTCAAGCCACCCTAGAGCGAATGAATAATAATCTATAACTTATAATTTATAATTATAAATAATAATTTATAAGTGGTGCTGCTAGGAGAGACAATACATACAAGATGCTCCTGAGAGAATGTACACTAATACAGACAGGGTTCTATTTAGGTGCAAATCCCTTAGCTGAACAACCATTGTACATTTATGTCCCAACTAACTGTGACAGTCACAGATTCAAAGATTTCTCATAGACCCAGGGTATCAGAAAACATCAAGGGTTTACTGTGTGGAGAGCTTGGAACACAACAGGCATGGTTTAACTGCTGGGGAGTTACATAAAACCAGCAAAGGCTGCTCCTGGGAACTTGAGTCCTTTGTGTGATAATTATGATTCTAAGTCATTTGTTCTCAACCTTCCTAACGCTGGGACCTTTTAATATAGTTGGTGGTGACCCCCACCCACCATTAAATTATTTTGTTGCTACTTCCTAATTGCAATTTTGTAGCTGGCATTAGGCGTTGGTGGTGCATGCCTTTAATCCCAGCACTTGGAAGGCAGAGGCAGGTGGATCTCTGTGAGTTCAAGGCCAGCCTGGTCTACAGAGCACAGGCCACGACAGGATCCAAAGCCACAGGGAGAAACCCTGTCTCGAAAAATCAAAACAAAAAACATAATTGTAATTTTGCTATTGTTATGAATCAGAATTATAAGTATCTAATAGGCAGATATCTGATATGTGAACCCCCAAGGGGGTCACGACCCACAGGTTGAGAACCAGTGTGCTGGGCGATGTGTGCTGCATCATGAAGCCTGCACACAATGCTAAAGGCCCATGAAAGAGAAAGGCAAGGAGGCACGGTCATGGCTTTCATAAATAACTTGCTGAGTTGAGAAGTTACTTTTGGTTACTCTGAATAGTCACTATTCCACCAATTAACCAACAGCTTGCGCCAGCTGATAAGTAACCAAACGAAAGGCACAACACAAGTTATCCAATGGCATTTAAACCAAGCCAGCTGCGAGGTGAGTAGACGACACTGTATTTGGGCTATACGACAGCTGGGTGGGTTCGGTATAGCATCATCAAGTAGAGTTCCGTCGGTAGAGCTCGCCTAACATACATGAGACGAACCCACTCCCCAGCACCAAACTAAACAAAACAAATAAAACCCAAACAAATGAAGAAAGGAAGGCTGTCTGGCAGCTGGAGGGCAGAAATCTGTAGGAATTCTTCGAGGCGGAAAAACAAGGCTCCTTCCTTCGTGTGGCTCTCTCTGCCATGGAGAGCGCCCCCTGCAATCGGATGGCCCTTCATGATGGCCCTTCATTCCCAGGCCTTTCCCCACGGACGAAGGTTCCTGAACTCTATCTCCAGTCTAGACCTTCCCTGCTGGCTCTGCAGTTTCTACCCCAAATGACTAACAGAAGAAATACACTTTACAGATGCTGTGTATCCACAACCCATTTCATCTCAGCAGCCAGTGCTGAGGGCTTGACTGGAAGCAGGTCCATCGTAGCAAAGCAACAGGTGCAGAGGTGCCACGGGCGGAGGCAGCAGAGATGGGAACAGCACTGAAACATGGAGATTTAGACAGAAGTCCGGTGGGCACAGAACCCTCTGAGTGTGGAGTTAATGAAAAGGTGTGAGAAACCAAGTGTGTTAACACACACCTTTAATTCGGGCACTCAGGATGCTGAGGCCAGAGGGCCTCGGATTCAAGGACAACTGGAGCTACACAGAGAGGATTCCAAGGCAGGGTTGTCAACAGATGCCGACCCTGTCTCATAACATGGGAACAAACAAAACAACAGGTATCAGAAAAAGATGAGTGACCTGGCTGGAAACTGCTGAGATTTAGAGTGTGGGAGGAATCCCAGAGGAGGGCTGAGAAAGGAGAGCAAGAGGGAAACCGTCTCGGGGTTTACATATCGCCACGGGAAAGATAAGAGGAGACACAACGCTGGCTGTTTTGAGCTAAAGGCTGATGCAGACAGGAAAGCAAACACTTATGTTGACAACTTTGGGGTGATAACTAAATTCCCTGGACTCTCGAGCAGCTACAAGTATATGAAATTGAAAGTTACACTAGGGAGGGCTTTGATTTAACATTTGAATTATTTGCTTGCCTTCAATGGTTTTAGTAGAAAACTAAATTTATAAATTCTCCAGAAAACTAAAAGTCATGTCAATCACACAAATAGATATTCTCACAGGACTAGAGAAATAATTCCTGTTCCTTTAAAGAGATAAGCACCCTAGATCTGTCACTCAATTTTATTCTTTGCCTTACCACTGTAGGTTGATTTTTAGCATCCAGAAAAATCAACCGTGGGTTAACAAGTGTGAAAACAAGCAACCACACCTAACGACCCACAGTGCATACAACTTACACCACCAAGACTCGGCATGGCTGGCCATTTGAATGTCTCTCTTCCAGTCTGGGCAATTCTTCTCTAACAAGAGGACAGAAAACTGTACAATGAGAACACAGGGCTGGTAAGAGGGCTCTGTGTAAAAGCATTTGCCAAGCAAGCTGGAGGGCCTGAGCTTGCCCTCAGATGTCTCGCTAAAGAACAGAATTGACTCTTCAAAGCTGTCTCACACACACACACACACACACACACACACGGATGGGGAACACAACTGGGCAGCGTGGTGGTTCACACAGCTCAGCATCCTAGAAATTGAGGCAGAAAAGATCAGCAGTTCAAGGCCAGCCTAAGCTATGCGGTAATAATACCCTGTCGCAAACAAATCAAAACACAACTTAAGATAAAATGAGAAACTATGGCTCACACCTATCACCCCAACACTACAGAGGCAGAGGCAGGAAGACTGATGCAAATTCAAGGTCAACCTTGTCTATCTACTGCCTTCTAGGCCAACCAGTGCTCTATAGTCAGACCCTATTTAAAATTAACTAAAAATAAAACAGGGAGCAATTATATGAATCAACCTCAACATGATCATCACATCCAAACATTTCATCTTTTAAAGAGTGGTGACGATATGACAATGAAGAACCCCAGGGCATCATTTTTATTCAAAGCTGCGATTTTACTTCTTTCCAGTCATTTATGCCCTTAAACCCAAGGGGAACTTTGTCACCCCATGGTGATGCAAATAGGCAGATTTGTCCTAGACATTCCCATCATTGCTATGTATAGGGACCTGGGCCACCTTGGGAAGATTTCCCTTCCCGCTCTCAGGATGGAAATCTGCATCTCAAACCAAATGGGATTCAGTGAAAGGCTGGTAAGGCTTAGGGGATGCTGAGCTTTCTCTTGCATCTCAGGGTACACGGTAGGATTTTCTGTGGCAAATGCAGCTGTCAGCTTATCTGTATTAGGTCAGCAAATTCACCCACTGCCTTTCTGCAGCTTTGATGACTTCAAATGACTGAGTAGAGCTACTCCAAAGGGGGAAACGGAAAACTGAGAGAGAAGGTGGTGACGGTATCATGGTACACGGACAGGCTGCAACAACACAGGAAAGAAAGGCAGGGGTCCCACGACGTCATCCTGACCCTCCTTACTGAGCCACAGACAAGAGGCAGAGCTTTTTAAAAATCTGTCATATCGCCGGCGTTGGTGGCACACACCTTTAATCCTAGCACTTGGGAGGCAGAGGCAGGTGGATCTCTATGAGTTAGAGGCCAGCCTGGTCTGCAGAGATCCAGGACAGCCAGAGCTCTTACACAGAGAAACTCTGTCTTGAAAACAAACAAACAAACAAAAATCTATCAATTTAGCCAAATAACCTAGTTGGGGGTGGAGTAGGAGGGCTACCAGGAAGCCAGCTGAAGTTACAAAGAAAAAAGAAGGCACATGAAAGGTCTGTGGCCCCCACTTGAAAAGTTACCCTTATAAAACTCTTTAAAAAAAGGTCTCTTCGGGGCTGCAGAAGTAGTTCAGTGATTAACATGGCTTCATGTCCTTGCAGAGGACCTGAGTTCAGTTCTCAACACCCATGTCAGTTCCCAATCGCCTGGGACTCCAGTTCCAGGGGTTCAGACCCCTCCCCTTGTGAGTCTGGGGCCACCTGCATCTGTATGCACACACCTACACACATACACTCAATCTGTCTCGTAAGAAGACCACTGTCACAGTAATATCAAGAAACCGTTAAATGATTTTATTAGCTGTGACTCGGTAATGAAGTTCCCTAAGGGCCTACGGCTGGTAGTTGACAGAGTGTTCCCCTACCCAGAATGAAGCCCCTGATTCCACCCTCAGCACCCTAAAATCAGGGATGGGGGTACACGTCTGTCATTGTAGCATGTGGGAGGTAGAGGCAAGAGGATCAGAAACTCAAGGCCATTGGCAGCTACAAAGTTAACTCAAGGTCGTCATAGGCTACATGGAACCCTGTCCAAGAAAAGAAAGAATAAATTCAAGGAAGAAAAAGCTGCGTCTTTTACAGACACCTATTGATTTCTGCAGGGCTGAAATGGCATGCAATCCGAGATTTGCCTTAAAATACTTAGCACAAACGGGGAGAGGCAGGACAAGTGACAAGAGGGCTGTTGTGACTTGCTGGGAGCTGTGCACAACCGCGCGGAAAGGACCTAAAACTGAAAACGTGGGCAGGGATGCAGCTCAGTGGTATAGTGCTCGTCCCGAGGCTCCGACTCCATCCACAGCACGGCTAACCAGAAAATGGAATGAAGCCGATGTGTAAGGAAACTAATAAAATCACAACTTTATGATTGAATTTCACAGAGTGTTGGGTTGATGTCCCAGGCAGGGAGAACTGAAGCAAGGCAGCGGCCAGATTCCACCGCCACCCGCCTAACTTCAAAAAGGAGAGGAGAAAGGGAAGGAGGGCATATTGCTGCCGGGAATCTGCTCTTCAAACGGCATCTGCCACAAAATGTTTATCTTCTCCTTCCTTTGAACAGGAATGTAATTGCCAAAGCACAGGATGACTAAACTAGTCTCTTTCCTTTCCCCTAGCCGGAAACTGCCAGTCTGCGACAGAGTATTTATCTCACGGTGGTCCCTTCTCGAGAGGCTAAACTCTGGTCACTGCTCAGAGCAGCAGAATGACCATTCTCTTAAAACAAATGGCAAAACTAAAGCTGAGTGGGACTGGGAGTTCAAGGCCAGCCACGGACACACAACAAGCTTCGGTCAGCCTGGGCTACACGAGACCAGAGAGCTGTGCCGTTCACAGCAAGGTTGTTCACAAGGAACCCACAGCCCTCAAGACTTAGAACTGCTGGTGCCACCCCATAAGTGCCACCAGAGCCCATTTAAAGAGCTGGTGTCATACGGATGGAAGAATCAGAGTCTGGGAAAAGCAGAATGGAAATTATATTTTTGAAAACACAAACGAACAAACAAAAAGTTAACTCATGGCTGGGTGTAGGTGGCATATACCTTTAATCCCAGCACTAGGAGACAGAGGCAGCTGGAGCTCTGTGTGTTTGGGGCTAACCTGATCTGCAGAGAGTTCCAGCCAGCCAGGGTTACATACAGTGAGTCCCAGTGGGTGCGCATGTGCTTCGGTGAGTTAGTCCCTCCACTGAGTAGGGCTCAGGAACTAGTCAGGCTGGGAGGCTTTGCAGCAGGCACGTGTACCAGCCAAGCTATTGCACTAGAACTCTCAACGTGATCTGTACACAGAACATTTGGAAACAATAATCATTTAAAAAAAAAAAAGAGGCACGCAGGAGGCAGAGGCAGGCAGATCTCTGTGAGTTCAAGGCCAGCAACGGTCTAGGACAGCCAAAGCTACACAGAGACACCCTATCTCTAAACAAACAAACAAATAAGAGTTGTGGGCTGACAAGAGAGCCCGTTGTGTAAAGGTGTCTGCTGCCAAGACTGAGGACCTGGGTTGGTGAAACAATAGAACCAAGTCCCTGAAGCTCCTTATACGAACTGTGATGTGTGTATGCCTGCCCACATATAAAATAAATAAGCATTACAAAATAACAAGGCTACGCTGGGCATGGTAGCACGTGCTTCTAACCCCAGAACTGGGGAGAGAGAAGCAGAAGGCTCAGGAGTTCGACGTCATTATTGGTTACATAGTGATTTTGAGGGATACAATGTCTTAAAAATGTGTGTGTGTGTGTGTGTGTATGTGTGTGTGTGTGTGTGTGTGTGTGTGTGTGCACAATACATAAAAGGGATGTGTGATATACGTTCCCAAGTAGTTTTAATCTTGTTTATTATACATTTATCTTCCTAAATATTTCCTGATTGATTGTATACATGCTCACATGCCATGGCATGTTGTGGTATTGAGGACAGAGAACAACTTTTGGGACTTCTTTCCTTCTATCCTGTGGATCCCAAGGGTCAAACAAACTCACATCACCAAGCTCAGCAGCCTTTATCTTCCGAGCTACCTCACTGGACCCTTATCTTCTAATGTGAATACAGCAAACTAAATCAGTAAAGTAACATAAAGAGACCAAATTCACCCAACATTCTTTGTAACAATTAAGTCTACTTTGAGCATGAAGCATATAGACTGCAGAAATCTCTCCATAAACCAGTAAGCTCGAATGATGTTAAAAGATTCATACTAAGAACAATGTAGCTCTTTCTTCAAGAAGTTCATAGTCATGGGGGGTGGATACTAACAAGTAATTGTTGAGACAGTTACACATATTTTAGACTAACCTTAAACTCACTGACTCTGCACCTGCACGCATCCCCCTGCCTCTACCTCCCAGTGCTGGGATTATAAGCATGCTGTCTTCTGCCTGGTTTATGTTGACATTGAGATGACCCAGGACTCCGCACCCTAGGTAAGCATGCTGCCAACTGAGCTGCAACCCAGCCTTTTGGGAGTAAAGTTGTAAGCACAAAGCCATAAATACAGACTTAACATCTACCCTATCTATGACTAAAAATGGTGGCTATGCTTTGTCGTTTTCAACACTGGCTATTCAGGAAGATGGGTATGAGTTATTTTCTAAATAGGCTGAGTCCCAGATCCTTGTCTCCAGGAGCAAACTTTTTATTTAGTCTATTCTAGTTCCTCCCTCTAGGAAAGGAAAACAGCAACTTCCTTAAACAGCTCTTTCCCTTGATAAGATACATGTTTCACAAATGGACAAAAAAATAAAAGCAAATGAAGAGATACATAGTATGAAAAATAAAGAGATACATAGTATGGACTCAGAGATACAATACTAAAAGGCTTAAAAAGAAAACTTGGTGGCTAGGGAGACACCTCAATCCCCAACATTCACAAGGAACTGAGTTCAGATCCCTGGCAGTCAACTAAAAGCTAGGTATGGTAGCTCTTCTCTGCAACCCCAGTGTTGGGTGGACTCCTGCAGCTTACTGGTGCCTAGATGAATGGGTGAGCTCCAAGCTCACTGAGAGACAAGGTCTCAAACACTCAGGGGCTGGTACTGTAAACCTTGTCAAGCCCATGAACCGCGAGGTCATAGGTCCAAGCCATGGGCAGTGGTAGGTAGGTGGTGGAATACTATAACTGTTCTGCTAAACTGACAGCTTGTCAAATCCTTTTCTAAATGTCTGAGCGTTACACCCATAGATTAGTGCTGCCCGCCGCCTTGGTCAGAGAAGCCCCTTTGTGCAGTGGGCTCAGGGAACACAGTGGGAGAGGGGGAGGAAAGAATGTAAGAATTGGAAGGATGGAGAGAATTCTGCAAAAGGCTGTTTTCTGGACAGGACATGGTCCTATAGTCATGAACTCACAGCAGCTATGGTTACCTGCACACAATCTGCCCATCAACATTCCAGAATGGACAGGGGAGGGATGCGTGAGGCCCCACTCTTGGGGAAGGAGCTAGCGGCAAGTGATGCCAGCTAGGGAAGGGGGGATCATTTGTCTTCAGTCACTGGTAGAAAAAAAAAAATCTATGATAAAGTAAATAACCCATGTTCATGTAAGCTACTCCTTAGTGGGACGGACACACACACACACACACACACACACACACACACACACACACACAGGAGGGGGGGCAGATTCCAGAGAATAAAAAAGAGATAACATAGGGAAATGGGGGTGAGTATAATAAAAGTAAATGCATGAAATTGTCAAGAAATAAGTAAATTAAATACTTATCTTTACAAAAGGTGGACAGTGAAGATGACATGAAGGCTTCCATACACAAACTTGCATTCATATGCACACACCTAAATAAACACCCACTACAAACATAAGCATGCAAAGCTTTTCATGGGTCTGTACTTGCAGGAGGGTTATTTGGGTGGTGTGAAGTAACTGTTGCACAAATACTTGCGGATTGATTGTTTACCACTCTCTAGAGTAAAATCAGAGGCCTATTTGATTATGACCCATATGGACTTATCACAGATTAGCAAGTATGCATATTTGTATAAACCATCCCAAAACTTTATTGATGTACTTCTTCTATTAGATGTAACCCACTGCTGAGCTTCCCATTTGATCCCACTGATTGGCAACTCACTGACAGAATACTGGTTTTGTCTCCTGGACCTCACTTACTAAAGAATTCCAACCAGTAATGTTTGGAAAGATTGCTCTGAAATACCATGAGAGTGAAACCACTTCTAGAAACGTGAGTTCATTACGGCTGCATCTGTGCTGTTTGAACATTCAAGTTCCAACAGGTCCCCCCACACACACACAATCACCCATGTGTGGGTGTGGGAAAATTGCTTCCCATGTCTAAGATCAAGTGAGCTCTCGATGACGGCAGTCTTTTCAACCACAAAGGCAAGCTTGCAGTCATTACCAGGCTTTGTCTGGTGGTGAGGTGGCAGGTTCCCATACACTTACAAACGCCACAGTCATCCAACCGTGCTCAACTCTACTTGTGTGTCGCAGAAATGGAGAAACAAGGCTGACAGGATGGCTTAGCATAGTGGTACTCAATCAGCCCTTTGGAGCTGAATGACGCTTTCTCAGGGGGTGCCTAAGACCGTCGGAAAACAGGAGTATTTACATTGTGATTCATAGCAGTAGCAAAATTCGGCGTATGAAGTAACAGTGAAGTAACAGCATGGGGAACTGTATTAGGAATTAGGAAGGTTGAGGACCACTGGATTAGCAGGCAAACAGCTTGAGACAAAGACCTGATAGGCTGAGCTCAATCGCCGAACTCATTTAAAGATGGAAGGAGAGGACTCCACAAAGTAGTCCTCTGGTACCCACAGGTATGCCAGCACACCGCGACTCACCCCTCTCTGACAATAACAACAAAGTTAAAAATAATAATAAGATATGGCTGGGTGGCCGTGGCACACGCCTTTAATGCCATAACTCAGGAGGTAGAGGCAGGCAGGTCTTTGTGTCCAGGCCAGCCTGCTCCACAGAACAAGTTCCAGGACAGGCTCCAAAACCACACAGAGAAACCTTTGAAAAACAAACAAACAACAACAAAATTTTAAGAAATGGAAAAAACAAAGCTCAAGGAAATGTTCTACAGCAACCCACATGCAGAGACAGGGACAGGGCTTTTCTGACTTGGGCCCAGTGCATAGTGGAAACTGGCTTTTCCCTCAGTCTTCTGGACACTCTGATCCTTGGAGGGCGATCCAATGAGTCAAGAACCTTTCACTCTTACCACCAATAAAACCGACACTAAGGACCTGGTGAGGTCATGATAATTTGTTTCAGCAACTCAAAAAGATTTGAAGTAAAATAAAAGGCACAGAAAGGATTCTCCAAGGTCCCGTCTGTGACTGCCACCCTCCATCAGTCCTTAGTTCTCAGGCCTCTGGAAATGCCTCCACTGAGGGACAACCATCTTGCCAAGGTCTTACCTTCCCTTCCAGGGTGAAGTCAAACTCAGTGAGTTCTCAGCGCAGGAGAGGAAGAATCTGGTCCCCAGGCTTTTCCTATGGCTACCCCAGCTGCAAACCTCCCCCGGGGTCAGGCATGGCATGGCCTAACTTCTTCCCATTCTTTACCCACAGCTGTCATGGCCCAAATCTTGGCCTCACAAATTCCCTCTGTTAATCTTCCAGTTCACTTCCCAGGTGCTGGGGATGTGCCGGACTCCCATAGTTACGTGTTAGAAACGTAGTACTCCGCTGCTGAGAGGCTGACTATAAGGTGACAGTGAATGAATTAGGGCCATGATCTTAACAGTGGGTGACTATGACCTCTAATCCAAGCACCGTGAGGCCAGCCTGGGCCACAGAGCAAGTTCCAGAACAGCCAGCACTGAGCACTGTTACACAGAGAAACTCTGTATTGAAAAATGAAGAAAGAAAAGGTTACTGATGGACACAGGATGAGTTAGATCTCCTTCTCTCTAGGGAGCTCGTTTTCTGACTCTCTGATCTTCTGCCACAGGCCCAGTGGACATTCAGTATTGGACTTTGCACCCTAAAAACTCTGAGGCAAACCAATTTCTTTTCTTCTTTTCTTTTTTTTTATTTTCAAGACATGGCTTCTCTGTGTAACAACCCTGGCTGTCCTGGAACTCACTCTGTAGACCAGGCCAGCCTCAAACTCACAGAGATCCGCCTGTCTCCGCCTCCTGAGTGCTGGGATTAAACGTGTGTGCTACCACCACCCAATTTACAATTATTACTGCTTTGCACTGTTGCACTGACCAACACCAGAATGCTAAGAGGTGCAGCTACCATTTCCAATTGTTTTTTTTTTTTTTTTTTTTTTTTTAACTAAAATTTTGTGCCAGGTGTAGTGATGATTCATCCTAGCACACGGGAGGCTGAGGCAGGCAGATCTCTGTACATTTGAGGCCAGAGTGGTTTATTGATTGAGTTCCAGGACAGCCAGGGCTACACTGACAGACCCTGTCTCAAAAAACAAAACCAAGAAAGAAGGAATATATTCTGATCTTCTGATTGGGGCTTCCTCCCTGCCATCTTCTTCCCATACAAATATGATTTCTCTAACTTCTTTTATCCCTTCCACGTCCTTGCATGGAGACAGAGCTGCATGGTCAGAGCCCTGGGTGTGGCATGACCCTGCCTGATCCTGACTGTGCGGCCTTAGGTGACTGACTACTCCTACCTAAGTTTCCTCATCCTCAGCCATAGTTCAGAGACAAGGATGGTACCCACATCACAGGATTGCCATGAGTATTAAAACTGACAGTGATGATGCAACCTGAAATCCCAGCACTTGGGAAGCAGAGCCAGTGAGATGTGGAATTCAAGGCCCTGTGTCTAAGCAAGTAACAACACAAGCACAGAGGCAACAAATCATTAAGGACTTAAGCTGGGCATGGGGCTAGAGGGACACACAGTTCAGCAGTTACAGTGCCTGCTGCTCTCCGGGAGGACCCTGTACTCATCACAAGTACCTTTCACTCCAATTCCAGAGGCACTGTCACCTCCTTGTGCTTCCCCTACTACACACCATCACACAGAAAACTCATAAATTAAAACATTAAAAGTACATCTTTAAATAAAAAAAAAAAAAAATAGCTGAGCATATGCCAGTAATCCCAGCACTCAGGAGACAAAGACAGGAGACTCACTATTGGGTTCAAGGCCAGGCTAGACCCCCATCTCAAACAAACAAACACTAACTAACCACTAAAAACTTAACATTGTGTTTATTCCTTTGTTTGTGAGTTGACCTCCTACCATGTGGATTCCAAGGACTTAATTCAGGTAGTCTGGCTTGATGGCAAGTGCCTTTACCCACTAAGCCATTGTCACTGGCCCGAGAAATTGATATACTTTAAATTGCCATTAAAAAATTATATTCAATTAGGTGACTTTACTCCAAATGTATTTATTACTCACTGGCTATATGATCTCAACTGAGAAGAAAGCCATCTTCTGTGTATCAATTTCCCTCATCTTTAAATTACCAACCATAACAGGGTGTGGTAAAGATAGATGAGACTCGTGTGTGTGTGTGTGTGTGTGTGTGTGTGTGTGTGTGTGTGTGTGTGTTTATTTAAGGCTTTAAACTGCTGAAAAGTCCAATTAGAATACACTCCCCAGTACTTATATAATGCCTACTTAACGTCAGGTCAGCATATCCCTGAGCACTAGTATCTCTTGTTCTAGTATTTGGGACACTTATATTAAGGTCATACCATCATCTCCAAAGAGTTCAAGGCCAGATTGGGCTACATAATAAGGTCAGACCCTGTCTCGAAACAAACAAAAATAACCATAGCAACAGTCATACATTAAGAATTCAAGCTAGGGGCTGGAGAGATGGCTCAGAGGTTAAGAGCACTGGCTGCTCTTTCGGAGATCCTGAGTTCAATTCTCAGCAACCACATGGGGGTTCACAACCATCTGTAATGAGATCTGGTGCCCTCTTCTAGCCTGCAGGGACACATGTAGGCAGAGCACTGAATACTCAATAAGTAAATAAACCTTTAAAAAAAAAAGTTGTTTAAAAAAATAAAAAGAATTCAAACTGAACACGCATGGCAGCACAGACATGTGAACCCAGCACTAAGGAGGTATGGGAGAGCTTGTAGACTCTCACCCTATGCGTTACCACACACATGCCAGGGCCCTCACCATGCTCAGTGAGGCACTAAAGAGGGCAGCAGTCTGCAGTATTTCTCAGGGAACTCGTTCCTCATCGGGCATCTCCTGGGACCAGAATTCTGTGGAATACACTGGATGAGACTCCACAGTGTGATTGATGTTCAGAGTCATCCCATAAAGGGGCTTGGGGGCTAGAGGGCCTGTGTGGACAAGCAGACTTATGGCCTTCAGAGTTCTAAAAATGATACTGAAATTGAACTATGTGATTTGACATTTAAAAACAAGATTTTTTTCCCACTGGTGTTACTAAGGTTCAAGTCTTTGGAACCATTAGCCAAAACCTTTTTTTGGAGACAGGATTTCTCTGTGAAAGGGTGCTGGCTGTCCTGGAACTCACTCTGTAGACCAGGTCTGCCTGCCTCTGCCTCCCTGTATGTGCTGGGATTAAAGGCACGGGCCAAGCCTGCCTGGCAGGGAAAAGAACAAAACAAAAAACAAAACAAGCTTTTGTATAGCAAAAAAACCTCTAAGACAGCTTTTGAAAAAAAATTAAATTTTCTTTTATGCATATGAATGTTTTGCTCAAATGTATGTGTGTGTGTCCTGTGTGCCTGCTGCCTGTGGATTCCAGAAGAGGGCAGCTGTGAGTGGCCGGCCACGTGGAAGCTGGGAACAGAACTAAGTCCTCTGAAAGATGGCTGAGCCATCTCTCCAGCCCCCAAAGACATGGCTTTTGTCTACATTGCACAGACACTCAGAATAAAGCTAACTTTACTAACAGTACCAGGCCATTGATGTTCAGGCTGCCATCGCTTAAACTGAAGACGAATTAAGAAATCTGAGGCAGATGTGAAGGGGGCCTGTACCTCGGCACTGAGGAAGCTGAATGAGAACAGTGGAGTCAAAGGCCAGCCTGCCATCTCAGGGAGGCCCTGCCTCAAAACCCTGGGAAACGGTAAGCAGGAGGCAAGCAGCACGTAAGCCAGATGTGGCTCGGTGGACACGGTGAAGCAGGCAGAAAGCCCTGGGTTCGAGCCCCAGCACCGCACAAATGGGTGTGATGGATGAAGGCTCACATCTATCATCTTAGCTCTTGAGTCAGGGGTAGCAGAGGATGCTGAGGTATGTAGTGAGTTCCGGAACTGCATGAGTCTCATTGGATACATGAGACCCTATATCCAAAAATAAGTAAATGGGGGAGGGGGGAACCTCCTATCTCTAGAATATTCTTTTTATTATTATTATTATTTATTATGCCTCTGGGCAGAGGTCAAGGGGAGATTTGTGGGAATTGGTTCTGTCCCTCCCACCACGTAAACCCCAGGTATTTAACTTGGTCGATCAGACTTGGTCGCAAGAACTTTTCCCTGGCCCACGGCTCATGGATGTGCATTTTTTCTAATGCTGGTTTTATATGAAATAAGATACTTGAAGTGACTTTTTCTGTTGAGTCTAGACATCCCAGCAGTGCCAAGTGCAGAGCTCATCTGGGTTACAGAGCTTAAGAGTGCTCACATCTCTTTCCCACATGCAAGCAGTTTCCACCTTGCATTTATAGTTTTAGACAAAAATAAAAACGAGAGTGGGGTGTTATGGTCACAGCCTGCAACTCCACCCAGCACTTGAGGGTGGATACGGGAGGATCCGGAGTTCAAGGCCATCCTTAGCGACATAGCAAATTCAAGGTGAGCCTGGACACCCTGAGACCCCGTCTCAGAGACAACATCCTTGGGCTGGGGATGGCTTGGTGGCGTAGGAGCTTTGCCTGGCGACCTGAGTTTGATCTCTGGGATGCACAGAAAGGTGGAGGACGGAAGCAATTCCACAGAGTTGCCCTGATCTCCTCCACACATCCCCTTCCCAACAATAATAAACAAGTTTTAAAACAGTGACAAAATCAGTGAAAACAAAAAGGGAAACGGTGTCACAAAAAGAATGATGTAGGGGCCCTTGCCAAAACCCAGCATTTACGATGTCCTCGTCCTACAAAGTGACAGATGGGGTATTTTAAGGATTATACGGCATTTTTAATCTTTGTGACAAGCCTATTTGATAGACAATGATGGTTCACTTTATATACATGTACACACACAGAGTGATACCTCAAATATCCTAGTACACACTCCTACAAACACCCAGGTGACATTCCCAACTCCCTCTATCACGGGTCCCTCCCATTAGGAAGATGTGTGAAGTCATTACTGCGATGAGCAGAATAACCCGGCCACCAGCCGACAGGCTATGAAGCTGGTTTGTCTCCAAAGACCACAGAACAGAACCACTGTACCCTGAAGCCACCTTTGCCTAAATAAATGCGAGGAGCTGGAGGCAGAGACTTCAGGAGACTTACGGCACCACCTAGGCTCATTACCAGGGCTGCTGGCACTGGAATCCACGCCACCTTTTGTTAAGTGCGGTTGCATTCTTTTTGTTTCAAAGTTAACTTGAGGAGCCAGGGCTTGGTAGCCACACCCAGCACCCAGGCGCTGGGGAGGCTTGAGGAGGAGGCTTGCTATTGAGTTTGAGGCTAGACTGAGGTCTACAGGAGCCTGGGCTACACTGTGAGACTCTAGCTCAAAGGAACAAATAGTCATGTTTAATTCAGGATTTCTCATAAAAATTACATGAGAAATTGTCATTACCCTTCCTGTTCAATTATTCAAGCACCCTTCACTGGATTATTCAGGAAATAGTGTTCGGGGACGCTATTTCATCTCCAACAGAGACCCTTCACTTTGCTTCCAATCTTGTGCTTCCTGACAGGCGCCCGGAGTGGCAGGCTAGTGGGGAAGGTGCTCTTCCTCAAGCTTCACCCCAACCATCACCTGGAGACCTTGATAAGACTCGGGATTCAGAAATTTTACAGTTCGGAAAACTCTTGGTAATAATTATCCCACTGGCCCTGGCGAGACGCTGAGGGGGAAGAGACTAGAAGAACACTCAATATTAATGAGATCTTGAAATGAACCTTTTAAAAGTGAAAAGTGCTTGAGCCGCCAGTCCGGAGTGGCTTTATCCTCAATAGCTACTCCTAAAATTGGAGCACAGTACTGTCAACTTGTTAATATTCACTGTCACAATGGAAGTCAGCAAAGCATGAACTAACTCCAGGACCTGCGTCACAGTGCCACTGTGCTACCCTGTCAACTTGGGAACTACTTGAGCCAACTGTGGAAAATACACAAAGAAAAAGGATAAGAACGTTTGCCTGAGCACAGGCATATATAATGTGTGTAGAGAAAGTAACCAACGTTGACTGACCACAAAATAGCAAATCGCAGTAGGAAGGGAGAGAATCTAATAAGGTATGAAGCACACAGCTTGAGGGGGAAAATATGCTTTACAACACGCCTATCGCTCCACAGTCCTGGAAGCTGCATGGTCTCTGTGTACTCTGAACTCTGAATTTACCACAGTGTCACAGAGGCAAATGGCTAGCTATTAATTAGGATTTGCAAGAGTCAAATGTGATTACCCCTAAGAGAAAACAAAGACTGTTCATTTAAAGCTTGGTTGCATAAATTACCCTCTGGCATCATGTTCCTCCGAAATTTCTTTAAGCAGTTCTCCCCTGGACAATGGTGTCCTTGTGAGAGTAGGCACCACGAGAAGGCATTTGGGATTGTGACCCGTGTCCCTGGGTTCTACTTTACACACACCAAGTGCATATACCCAGGAGATAAAGGGCCCGTACGTATAGATTCAAAAGAAAAAAACTTAAATCAGAACACAGAACAAATTATAGTGTGAAACACCTATAATTTCAACACTGAGAAGGTTGAAGAGCTATTGCAATGCAAGTTCAAGGTTGACAAGGGCTAGAAGACGCTCTCTCTCTCTCTCTCTCTCTCTCTCTCTCTCTCTCTCTCTCTCTCTCTCTCTCTCTCTCTCTCTCTCTCTCTCTCTGGAAAGACTCATGTGTACAGTGTTCTGCCTGCACACCAGAAGAGGGCAACAGATCTAATTACAGATGGTTGTGAGCCACCAGTGGTAGCTGGGAATTGAACTCAGGACCTCTGGAAGAGCAGCCGGTGCTTTTACCATCTGAGCCATCTCTCCAGCCTCAAACCCTGTTACAAAATAACAAAAAAGGGTCAGTCTAGAGACATATGCCTGTAATCCTGGCACAAGGAAGATGCAAAGGGGTTGGGAGTAAAGGCCACCATAGCTACAAGACAACTTGAGGCCTGCCTGAGTTTCATGGGGCTCTATTAAAAAACAACAACAACAACAACAAACAAACAAACAAAAAAACCTATATAAAGTTTCTTGCTCTTTATAGCTTACATATATTCTTACATATAGTTTATTTCTACCCAATATTTAACAAAACACACACATTAGACAATGCACATCCATGACACGCTTAACTCAGTATTAATGTCACTAATGCCTACTTATTACCCTCAGATGACCTGAGATGTGCACACATCTGTAGTCATCAGGGTAACCCTTAGCTCACCTGTCCTATCCTATTCCCAGGGTGGGCAAGAGCCGAATTCAGCAGCTCTCCTGCTGTTGCCTAAAAGAGGTCTCTGAAACCTCGGAATGGCCAAGTGGGCATTCGCTATCTCCTTGAACACAGACATGGTCATTGTGGCATTGATCTGCAATGTCAATCAAAGCTGGCTGTTGAAGGCGTGGTCTCCAGAGCAGTAGGACTGGAGGTGGGCTGAGAGGAAGGCTCTGGCCTCGCCAATGGATTAACCCATGGAAGAATTCATAGATCAACAACCTACTGGAAATGACAGGAACTTTCTGAGGTGAGGTTTGAGGTAAGCAGGTCTATGCTATCACAGCTCCCAAGCTCGGTCTTGCTCCCAGCCTGCTAGGACCGATGGACTAACGGTAGCCTTGGTAACCCTTCCTCTTTCAAGTTCATTCTCTCTCTCATTTTCTTTAAGTTCATTTCTCTCGTTGAAGTGATGGAGAGCTGGTACACAATAGTGTTTTCTAAGGCTGCACAACAGCCATACATACAGATGCTACTGAAAATACCCTTGAAAACTTGACCTCTTTCTCCCCGACCTCAGCTGAGGCAGAGGAGCATCCGAAGCCGGGCACTGACTCAGGAAACCGTCATCTGAAGCCGTTATCTGCCAAACCCTGTACCAGGTACCAGTGCTAAAAATAATCAGGCTTGGACTCATGGATCTGAGAGATCCCTCCAGGCCGTCCATCCAACAACCTCTCCTCCTCACCTCCCCCCCAGGCCATCCATCCCCCAACAATCCCTCCTCCTCACCCCCCCAGGCTGTCCACCCCCCCAACAATCCCTCCTCCTCAACCCCCCCAAAAAAAATATAAACAAAAAACCACAAGGCAGGCTTGGTTCTGGAGTCAGGGTACCAAGGCTCGCTGGTTTAACTTCATTTCTTGACTGAGTCAGAAAACCACACGGTTTTCTTTTTCTTCCAATCAAGTAAGTATCCCCTGTCCCACAAAACAAGCAACTATGTATTTTTAAAATGTATAAAAGGTGACAACAACATGAGTCTTCCACCGCAGAAATTACTTCATAGTCTAATTTTAAAATCTTCCCGCTTCCTGGCGAGATTTATCCTTTCATCCTCAATGCCAGATGTCTCACACCGGAGCTGGTTGTATTTTCACACTTACTTATTTATGTGTGTGTACATGCTGAGGGCAGGGCGTGCTTGCCTCCTTGTAAATGTGGGAGCCTGCAAACAACCTGGCAGAGTCAGCTCCCGGCTTCCCCATGTGGGTCCCAAGGATTAACCTCAGGTTGTCAGGGCTGCTGGAGAGCCGATACTGGCGGAGCCGTCTCAGCAGCCTGAGTTCTAGTGTCTCAGCAGCCTGAGTTCTAGTAAGTCCATGCTCTAAGGCAACAGCTAACAACTGGGGCACACAATCGGTTTTGCTGTGTCCAGGTTTTGTTTCTCAGCCAGTGAGATCTGGGCTTTGCAAGAGGCTGGGCGCGTGTTTCCACCACCTTCTCATCCCATCCTCAGGGAGCACACAGACCCACTGAGCATGCATCGGATACTGTTCAAGATACAACCTCCTTCTGGACCTTACAGTCCAGTAGGAGGAAAGAGAAACACACAGGCGTGAACAGTGCATCCCACTGGCAGAGGGCAACTCGCCAAGGAAGACAGAAAGGAGGGAGGGGGAGCATGGAGCTCTGGAGATGGGGGAGGGCTTCAAACAGTGTGGAAAGTCCACTCAGATGGGAGCGCCTGAACAGGTGGGAGTGAGCCCTGTGTGAGCCCTGTGTGAGCCCTGTGTGAGCCCTGGGTGAGCCCTGTGGACGGTCAAGGCTACAGGCACTGAGAACAAACGCACATGCAAAGGCTCTGAGGTAGAAGGGAGCTGACATCTTGGAGAAGCAGGAAGTCAACTGGTGACCCTGGGCAGGCTTGAGTAGAGGAGCAGAGCGGGAATGCATTAGCGCCAGCAGGAGAGGAAGAATGAGAAAGTTAAGTGCCAAGTTAGCGATCAGCACAGACAGTAACAAGGCAGCTGATGAGCACCACGCCCTAACCGTGTGCAGAACGCCATGGCTAGCAGGTCAGATGTATTACCTCAGAGCTGCACAAAGCAACCAGTTCCTCCGGCAAGGACTCACACTATCTGAACTGAAGCTTTAAAATGCAGACGGAAAAAGCAGTCCAAACCACTACAAGATGTGCTTCTCTTACGTTTTTGTTGTCGTTTCTACCTTAACATGATTAAAAGGTCTACAATTAATTCAAACAAACAAAAAAACCAACCAAACAAAAAAAAAACCTCTGCTTGATCCCTTTATATGGCATCTTTCCCTAGAGCTCCACTTTTCTTAAATTACAACAGAAGCAGCCCGTGTACCTACATAAAGAACTTCATCATGATCTGTAGCGTTCTCTCAGGAACAAACCACTAAGAAATGGTTTGAAAGTTCTGTGAAACACAAGGACAATGTTTGGTTCAACTCAGAAGTATTCATTGAGTGTCTGAAGCTCACACAAGGGTGACAGTGGTGGGGACTTAGCCTGCAAAGCTCACTAAGCCTCAGTCCCCTGGACAGGTAAGATCCGGGAAGGTCGGCAAGAAGGCGCAGAAGATGGCAGAATAAACCTGTATTTACTTTTCTAAAAAGCCACTTACCTAAAACATCAAATACCAGCAGGTCACGTGCCTACCCAAATGTAAATACCAGCAGGTCACATACCCACCAAATAGAAATTAGTGATGAAGATTAGACCTTCTAGCACAATAAACCAAGAACTGAGAAGTGGGTTTTTCTCTTTCTTTAAGATTTACTTATTTATTTTATGTGTATTTGTGATTTGTCTGCCTGTTCATTTGTGGGAGGGTGTCAGATCCCCTGGAACTGGAGTTACAGACAGTTGTGAGGTGTCATACGGGTGCTGGGAATTGAACTCAGGACCTCTAGAGGAGCAGCCAGTGCTCTTAACCACTGAGCCATGTGTCTCCAGCCCCGGGAAGTGGTTTCTAAAGCAATGTGCAAGCATCCGGGAGTTGATCTTCAAAGAATCGTGTTAATTTTTGTCACATTTAAACTGCCAGGAGGAAATCTGTACTCTCCACATGCGCATATATATTTTGGTAAAAAGAGAATTAGGATTTTAGATTCCATCACAACAACCAAGGGCATTTTGGAAAGAATGTAAGAATCAGAGGATGGGGTAGGTGGGGTAGGGTCTTCTGCACATGACACGGGTGTTACACTCAGGAGCACACAGCAGCTGTGGCCGTCCTGCAGCAGTGGCTGTGAAGTGACGGGCAACACAGAGAGAGGCTCCAGCCCTGGCTGAGGAACCATTGGCAGGTGGGTTGCTGGGAAAAGAAGTCATTTTCCTTCAGTAGGTGCTGGTAAATTATCCATCTCCAGGAAACCACACACCTATGCTTATGCTAGCAACCCTCGTTAACTCAGTGTACTAAAACAAACAACAATAAGAGACTACCTTAAAAAGAAATAAGGACCAAATCCAAGTATATAGATTGACACAAACAGAATCCACACATATGGGCAAGCTATATGTCATATTACTTACTATAAAGTATAAAATCACTGGGAAAAGATGGGTTTTAAGAAACAGAATAAAAGCACCAGAAAGGAAAACAGAAGCCACATAAAAGAATCACTGTATCCATACAAGGCCACCAGACCCTAACACAGAAACTCAGATAATACCATTGTCTCGCACCATAAATAACACAGGTGGGAACATGGTGCAGTGGTTCATGCCTGTAGTGCTAGTACGTGGGAGTCTGAGGCAGAAGAATCACAAGTCTGAGGCCAGCCTAAGCTATGAAGCCAAGCCTGAGCCACACAGCCAGATCCTGCGTCACAAAACAAAAGAAGCAAATGACTTTATTATTATTTTTTTCTTTGTAGGAAAAAAAAGTCAACCCATGTTGGCCTCTAGTACCTCTGATGGGATGGAAACAAAGTTTGCCTCTGCCAGGTCAAGAATACTTATCATTTTAAGCCAGGTGTTGGTGGCACATGCCTTGAGTCCCAGCACTCGGGAGGCAGAAGCAGGCAGATCTCTGTGAGTTCCAGGCCAGCCTCATCTACAGAGCCGGTTCCAGGACAGGCTCCAAAGCTCAAAAAAAAAAAAAAAAAAAAAAAAAAATACAAAGAACAAAACAAAACAAAAAACCCTGTCTCGAAAAGCAACAACAAAAAGCAGAACAAATAAATAAAATCAGGGGGCTGTAGCTGCAAAGCTTCCACAAATAATGCCCAACTTGGAAGCCCCACACTGCATGAACAAAAGGTTCAATTCAAAAACAGGCTAGTAAGCTAATGTTAAGCACTGATTTCATTCCTGACACTGTCCGACCCCATAAATCAAGAGCCCGGAGCAAATCTCTAGACCTAAAGTCAGCATGGTTGTTTACATTTATGAACACTTGCAAACTGTTCTTTCCACCTAGCAGTCTGGAAGACCACAATCATGAGGACAACATTAGAACTCATACATGCCCGATGCGACGGTGCAGGCTGCAATCTTAGCACCGGGAGCCAGGAGCAGGCGAGTTAGGAATGGAAGATCATTCTTGGTTACATAGCAAGTCTGAGGCCAGACTGGGATCCACAGTGAACCCCAGGACATTCTGGGCTGCAGAGTGAGATCCTGCCTCAAAAAAACAAAACAAA
The DNA here is from genome assembly GCA_030556225.1 of Cricetiscus sungorus. Classification (NCBI taxonomy): domain Eukaryota; kingdom Metazoa; phylum Chordata; class Mammalia; order Rodentia; family Cricetidae; genus Cricetiscus; species Cricetiscus sungorus. Next base: position 10,037,760 of record JANBXA010000731.1, on the reverse strand, counting down.
ACAAAACAAAACAAAAAACCAGGGCTGGTGACATGTGAAGGTCCTTGCTAAGCCTGAGGACCTGAGTTTGATCCCTAGAATATACATGCTGGAAGGCCTCCTGCAAATTGTCCTTTTATCTTCACACATGTGTGAAGTACATGACAACTACACAGACAACTAAAATAATAGTAATAAAACAGTACTCATCAATAGAATTCCTAGATCCTGCTAATATCCTGAACCCAAGTTTTACCTTTTGTGTGTATGAATGAATGAATACCCACATTCATTCACTAATTCATTTATCTGTGCACGTTTATTTGCTTATCTACCTGTTTGTTTGTTTAGTTATTCATTGACAGAGTCTTGAAATGCAGCCCTGACTTTACCTTTTGTGTGTAAACACCCACATATGCTCATTATTTTGACAGAGTCTTGCAGGGCAGCCCTGGCTGGCCTGGTATTCACTATGGAATCCAGACTGGCCTTCAATTGGAGGCAATCCTCTCCTGCCTGTTTGCAAAGTACCTCCGGGAGACAAGCACACCTCAAGGCCTCGATAGTACTCTTATTCTAAAAAACTGAATACAGAGGATGTTCCACGATAACCCTGATGACAGCATCTTCTTCATCAGTCAATGGCAACAAGGTCTAAAGTTGGAGGCTGGATAAGAATCTGAACAATCATTCTTTTAAAGTGCTCACTTAACCCAGGTAAGCATTTTCACGTGGAGGACATGCTTCATCACAGATGTACAAAACGTTAAAAATGCCTTCTCACCACTGCAATCCCAGCTCCGGAGGCTGAGGACCAGGATTCAGGTTAAACAGTGAGTTTACAAAAGACCCAGTCTCAAACAAACAAGCAAAAAGTAAGAAAGGAAAACAGAAAGAAATGAATGAGCTACAGCAGTTGAGACCACATAGCTCTTCCAGAGGACCCAAGTTCGGCTCCTAGCACCCACATCAGGTGGTCATACCAAGTGGTCACAGCCACAGGAGGATCCCTGGCCTCTGGCCTCAGAGGGTCCCTACATTCATATGCACATGCACACACCCACATTCATAGACTTGTAATGTACAACAAAGTACAACTCTAAAAGAGAAGTAAGCCAAAGCCAAAACCGTATAGGGGCTTGTGCCTGTCATCCCAGCACTCGGGAGGCTTTAGGAGCATCATCAGGAATGAATTCAAGAGAAGTCTGTGGTACATAATGGGCTTCAGGCCAGCCTGGGGTACACAATACAGCCAAACAGCAAATAATAACAATAAATTAATCAGAAATTTAGAAGATGGGGCTACAGAGGTATCTCCGCGGTTATGAGGACACACTGCTCTCGCAGCAGAGCCAAACTTGGTCCCCAGCGCCCACTCAGGGGTTCACATCTGCCTGCAATCGCAGGTCCAAGAGATCAGACACCTCTGGCTTCACTGGCATCCGCACTCACATGCATATATCCCAACACAAACACGAGTACACACAATTAATAATAAATCTTTAAATAAAAAATAAACCCACACCAAATAAATGTAAAACGCTACATTTTCAAACATCGACTTGAGGAAGTGTTTTCAGGACTTAAAACATTCCATTGATGGAATATAGTTCGGTTGGTGAAAGACGTGCCTTGCCCAGGGGTCCCCAGCACCGAGAAAAAAAAAAAAAACAACAAAATAGTACGTTTGCAAAGCATTCATAAGACCTTATATATTTCAAATTTAGCACACGTTGGATTGTGCTACAGTAACACAAAATAACTTTTTGTTTTGTGTTTGTGATACTATCAACGTGCTGAATGTCTGGGTGAATGAATATATATATATATATATATATATATATATATATATATATATTTTTTTTTTTTTTTTTCCAATGAAAACATTCCAGCGATGGGTTTAGCTTCGATTCCTGATTCACCAGAAAGCATAGAGGGGGCGGCGGGGGTTGGGGTGGGGAGTGGTGTCTAAGTATTCGCTGCCATTAACTAACTCCGGTTACAGAGGAGGAAAGACAGGACAGGAGAGAAACAAAAACTGAAAGAAAAAAGAAAGAAGGGGGAAAAAAAAGAAAAAAAAACCGGCAGAAAGCTGGCCCTATCAAAGGGGGAATTAAACGCAGATTAACGAAGGAGAGTCACGGAGGGCTGGGAACCCAGATTCCTGCTTTAATCCGGTGGACTGAGGGCAAATTCGGTGGCGCTGGATGCCAAAGATCAGCTACCGAGGAAAAGCAGCCTGGGCCCGGAGTCGGCTCCCTCAAATACACTCTTGGGACCCGAGCCACAAGGTTCCAAGTCGGGTCGCCAGCCGGACACGCGTGAGGCTGCGGGGGCCCCGTCTGCAGCCCGCTCGCGGCCAGCCCACCCGAAGCCCCCACGGCAGGCAGCAGAGCCCGGGAGCCGGCGGGGCGCTCAGCCGGAGCCAGGCCACTCGCCCCCGCCGCCAGTCTGGAAGTCTGGGAACAGAGCAGCCGGGCGGGGACGCCGCGCAGGCAGCCGGGGAGCAGGCGCCAAGCTGCCGCGCTCGTTTGTGGGGGGAAGGAAGGGGTTTCTGGGGAGCGATCCGAACGCACCCGCCGACTTCAGCCTCTCCCGGCCTGGCGGGGACCGCCCGCCCAGCTCCCCGGAGGCCCGCCGCCCTCCCAGAGCCCCGGCGCCCGCGGCCACTCACCCAGCTCCTCCGCCCGCAGCCGGAGCGGGGCGCACACCGCGAACAGCAGCGCCGCCAGGACGCCCGGCCGACCGGCCCCGGCCCCCATGGCCCTGCCGGGCTCCAGGCTCGCAGGATCGGCCTCCCGAGCCGTCCCCGCGCCACCGCTGCCCGCTTGGGGCAGCCTCCTCCGCGGCCCGGCGCGCGGCGCGGGCACCCGGCACCGACGCCTCTGGGCGGCCCGCGCCCGCGAGAGGGCGTGTCCGCCCCGCCCCGCTCCGCCCCGCCCCTCCTCGTGGTGGCCCGCGGAGCCACCCGCCTCTGCGCAAGGGGAGCGCCCAGTTTCGTTCCCCTCCTCTCCCACCCGCCCGCGCCACCTGCCCCGAGCCTCCTGAACACGGAAATCCGAAGTCACCTGGCGCGCAGCCCCGCCCGGAGCCTGGCCGCTCCGAGAACTCCGCCCCTCGGGCACCTTGTCAGCTCCACCCGGCTTGGAGGTCCGCCCCGGCAATGCAGGGCACCCGAAATCCGAGGGGTGGTGGCGGTGGCCGGTATAACCCAGTCGCGTTCACTCATAGTCTCCGTCCGTCCGTCTGTCTGCGTCTCTCTCCCTTCTTTCATCCATTCCGTGGTTTAGCCCAGCTGTCTACTCCGCAGGGCGCTTCAGGAATTGGAAGCGCTTCGAAATGACCGCCCAGTCCCAGCACAGATTGCAATCGGGGACGGAGGGTGGTGTCCGTGGAGCACATTTCGGGGGACGTGGATGAGGGCGGCAATGCTGCCTGCGCGTGTGAAAGCCGAGGACTGAGCTGGTGGCCAGGCTGCTGAGAGGATTTAAGCTCCAGTGTGGCCGGGCCTCTGCAGACAGGTGTGCAGAGATGCGTAAGCCACAATGTCCCCAGCGTCCCCAAAGCTTCGTACCTCTGAGAGGTGATGGGAAAGTCTTGAGAGAGGCAGCATGGGCCGCTGAAGGGTTGGGGCTATTGCTGAATCCAGCTGGGAAACTGGACAGGGGAAGGGTAAACAACTCCTTCTAATGACTGTCCCCTTTAGGATCCCCTCACCTTCCTCTGCGGGGCCACAACCTTAGCGCTGCCTCGCGCACCACCTCGCGGCCTCTGGGAAGTATTACAGGCGCAGACCCCAGGCGGCAGAGGAACTCGAGACGCTCCAAGGCCACGTGAGCTTTGGAATCCTCTCCACTCCCTGCCGCCGACCTTATGCTGGCAGCTACGTCTAACTTTTCGCCTTAAAAATAATTCTATTAATTTTATTTTTGAGATTGAGATTTCTTGTTTGTATTGAGAAAGGTTTTCTTGAATCCCTGGCTGGTCTTGCGTTTGATAAGTAGCAGAAGGCTAACCTTGAACTTCTGGTCCCTCTGTCTCCGCCTCTCTAGGGTAATTCAGGTCCGCACCATCCTGCCTGGCTTACACTTTAACTCTGGAGATTTAAAGTGAGATTTGGCAGTGAACTTTGCACGCTCCACTGTAGCAACTTAGAGGGAAGAAGCGGAGCTTTTTCCAAGTGAAGCTTGTTCAGATCTGAGTTCAGGGCCAGCCTCTGACTGGGTCAGACCCTCTTGCCATCAGGGTTAACTCCAGCAGGGTTATCAGAGAGGAAATAAATATGTATATAAGGATTTATCATGCAAAGAAGGTGCTTAAATAGTAGGCTTATGTTCAAATCAAAAGTAAATATGCTGTCATGGAAATATTGACTACATTCACACACTCCATAAAAAGTTACCTTGATAAGGAACCATTTACCAACTTCATCCCTCCCCTTTTCCTTTTAAAAAAATAAATTGTCTCGTTTGAGGGAGGGTCTAACTCTGCAGCCCTGGCTGGCCTGGCCTCAGTCTCCCAGGTGCTGAGATTAATTCTGACCACCATAGCAGGGTCTTGTGGAACATTTTTAAACTGCATTTTTGTTTGTTTTGTGTATATGTGTAGGTCCTCACTTATGGGGATTTGGAGGGCAGCTTGTGGGAGTTCCTTCCGGCTCTCCACTGTGCGGTACCCCAGGTCCGTCCTGGAGCCTTGAGGGCAGCCCCTCGGTGGGCTGAACCGCATCGCATCGCTGGCCACAGCTTTCCTCCTCTCGTCTGTCTATTTCTAAGAAAGTGAATTTGTGCAGCTGCTGGCGGCTCTGACAGGTTTGGCTCTGTGAATGAAAAGACAATTGGGAACATTGTTGCTGGGTGAGGAACGCCCGGAGTGCGTCAGGCCGACGCTGGGGACTGTTTCAACTCTGTCAGTACTTTGATGTGAACAGTTCTGTCTTTCTACATCGGAGTCCTCAGCTGGGTACAGGGAAAGATTTAGGATCTGGCAACAAGAAGGATTCCAAAAGACCAGCTGGGCCCACCGTCTCCCATCATACCATCCCTTTCTTGAATATGAAGGAAAATGTCGCCATAAGAAAAAGCCCCAGTAACAGTAGGCCAGAGATCCGACTGCCTCTGCCTCCCCAGTGCTGGAATCAAAGGTTTGTGCCATCGCTGCCTAACGTTTTGTGTATCTTATCGCAGTTTGTGCATATATATATATATTAATTTATGCCCTTCTGTTAAAATAGATGGCTGCAGGTAAGGACATACCTTATTTGTGTATATTATACATGTCCTAGTTAGCTTGAATAAGAGACATTAAATAGAATTCCAAGCCTACTATGTTTCCAAAATAATTAGGAAACTTCAAAATAGATTTTGGTTCAGTGTGATGACCTAATCAATTTTATCCTTAGCCTTGAGTAGCCCTGACTAGGAAGATGGAATCTGAGATATGAAATTGAAACATTCTAGGCATCTATCTTCAAGCATGGACAGAAATAGGGTCTTTAGGTTTTGATTTTGAGATAGGATCTTCTATAGTTTGTGCTGACCGTGAACTTTAAGTTGCTATGTATCCAATGGCCTTGAACTTTTGGCCTTCCTAAGTGCTTAAATTATAGGTGTATATTACCATACCCAGCTTCCCTGTTGATGAAATAGCAAAAGAAAAAAAAATCAAAGCAGCTTGTTGCTGATAGCTATTGGAGAGCCATGTCTTCTAGGCCTGGAGAGGATTGTTGAGCGCTATAGCTACAGTGGGAAAAATACTACCCTCAAATTGTTTTCCGCCTCATCCCAGACACTTAAGTTTTGGATCTACAGGTGTTCTGGCTACAGATGGCTGGCTGCCTTCTGGATGATTCTCCTGTCTCCATTGCTATCTCATCAGACCTTCCATCCATTTAGATAGATGGATAGATAGATGATGGATAGATGAATTGCCTTTGCCTCCTATGTTCACAGATTGAGCCAAATGAATGCCCTTGTTACAGTTCATGACTGTCATGGTGGGCGGGCGGGCAGGCAGGCAGGCAGGCAGGCAGGCAGGCAGGCAAGCAGGCAAGCAGCTGGCAGGCAGGCAGGCAGGCAGGCAGGCAGGCAGGCAGGCAGGCAGGGCAGGTGGGCAGGCAGGCAGGCAGGTCTGGCCCCGGAGTAATAGCTGAGAGCTTACATCTTGATCTAAAAGCACAAGGCAGAGAGGGCTAGTTGGGAATGGGATGTACTTCTGGAAAACACACCTGCTGTCACCTTCTTCAACAAGATCAACCTCCTAATTCTTCCCATGGAGTTCCACCAACTGGGCACTAATTATTCAAATAAATAAGGCCGTGGGGACCACTCATTGAAGACACTACAGACTGTAACGCTCTGAAACAGTAAGCCCCCCCCCAAAAAAAACCCTTTCTTATATAAGTTGTCTTGGTCACGGTTTCTTTTCACAGCTATAGAAAAGTAGCAAAGAAGATGAAAAGGAGGAGAAAGCAAAGAATAATAGTGTCTTGGTTCATAGGGCTGGAAGAGATACCATGACCACGGTACCTCTCATAAGGAAACATTTAATTGGGGCTGGCTTACAGTTTGGAGGTTTAGTCCATCACTGTCATGGCTGGAAGCGTGGCAGCATGCAGGTGGACATGGTGCTGGAGAGGCAGCTGAGAGCTCTACATGGAAGGCAGCAGGAGAGGGTGAGACACTGGGCCTTGTTTGAGCATCTGAGCTCTTAAACCACTCCCGGTGACACACTTCCTCCAACGAAGCCACAAGTATCCCAGTGTGGCCACACCTCCTAATATGCCCCTTCCCTAAGGTCCCATGGGGGTCATTTTCATTGAAACCACCACAATTAGCATGCTCTGGGATGAATAAAAAAAGCTTTTCTTGGGCTAGAGAAAAGGCTCCGAGGTTAAGAGCACTGATTGTTCTCCAGAAGTCCTGAATTCAAGTTCCAGCTCACTGCCTCAGAACACTATAAATTAAATATTAAACAAATCTCTTTTTCTATTTACATTTGAAACAAGGTTGTTTTACATGCCAATCCCAATAAGATAGTCCTACTATGTGGCCCAGATTGGCTTTTTACTTTGTTTTGTTTGTTTGTTTTTCAAGATAGGGATTCTCTGTATTAGTTTGGAACCTGTCCTCAAACTAGCTCTGTAGACCAGGCTGGCCTCGAACTCATAGAGATCCACCTGCCTCTGCCTCCCCAGTCCTGGAATTAAAGGTGTGTGCCACCAATGCCCGGCCAAATAAATCTTTTTAAAAATGCTTTTAGTGTCCCAGGCTTCCTTTTTGGGGGCCACCAACCAGCTCCCAAATCATGACTCAGACACTTCTTAGTTATGAAAGCCCAAACTTAGGCTTGTTTCTAGCTAGCTCTTAAATTAACCTGTCTCTTTATCTGGCTTTTGTCTCAGGGTCTTTTACTTCTCTTTCCTTCTGTATATCTCACTGCCTCTCCTGTCTGGCTGGCTGCTTGCCCCTAGCATGTCCCTTTCTGTCTCCCTTGTCCTCTCCTCCTCCTCCTCCTCCTCCTCCTCCTCCTCCTCCTCCTCCTCCTCCTCCTCCTCCTCCTCCTCCTCCTCCTCCTCCTCTTCCTCCTCCTCCTCCTCCTCTTCCTCCTCCTCCTTCTCCTCACATCCTTTTCTCCTATTTATTCTCTCTGCTCTGAAGCCCTGCCTATCCCTCTCCTGCCTGGCTATTCAGACTTTTTTATCTTTAAAGATGTGTTTATTTATTGTGTATACAGTGTTCTGTCTGCAGGACAGAAGAGGGTACCAGAACCAGACTGAATTATGGATGGTTGTGAGCCACAATGTGGTTGCTGGGAATTGAACTCGGGAACTCTGGAAGAGCAGCTGGTGCTCTTAACCTGTGAGCCATCTCTCCAGCCCCGCTGTTCAGTTTTTTATTAGACCAATCAGGTGCCTTAGGCAGGTAAGGTGAAACAAACGCAACACATCTTTACATAATTAAAGGAACTATGTATCCTTTCATTGTTTAAACAAATTCAGTATAGACAAATGTAACACATCTTTACACAGTTGCAGTAATATTCTGCAGCATAAACAAATGCAACACATCTTTACATAATTAAAGGAACTGTGTATCCTTTCATTGGTTAAACAAATTCAGTATAAACAAATGTAACACATCTTTACACAGTTGCAGTAATATTCTGCAGCATAAACAAATGTAACACATCTTTACATAGTTAAAGTCATTTCCACAACAATTTGGGAGGCTGGGACAGGAAGTCCAATTTGAAGTCCCTGGAACCCTACATGAAGATTAAATAGTCTACTGATGACAGATTGATTGTACCAACTGAACTGTGAAAGGTGTGAGGCAAAAATATAGAAGAGGCTGAATTTTTTATTTGTTTGTTTTTTGAGACAGGGTTTGTCTGTGTAGCCCTGGCTGTCAAGAACTCACCCTGTAGACCAGTCTGGGCTCAAACTCACAGAGATCTGCCTGCCTCTGCCTCCCCAGTGCTGTGATTAAAGGTGTGCAGCACCACTGCCCAGCTGAGATAGAAAATTTGTAATTGTAATTAGAGTCTTCTTTAACAATCGATAGAAAAGCGATACAGAGAATGAGAAATGGGCTGGTGAGGTGGATCATGGGAAAAGGCACTCACCCCCAAGCCTGCGAACCTGAGTTTGATCCACAGGACGTACATGGTGGAAGGAGAGACCCAACTCCTCTAAGTTGACCTCTGACCTCCACCCACACTCATACGTCATTGCACATGCAATAAATAGACTGATGTAAAAAAATAAAAATGAGGGCTGGAGAGATGGCTACTCAGTGAATAGCACTGGCTGCTCTTCAGAGGACCTGGGTTCAATTCCCAGCACCCACATAGCATCTCACAACTATAACTCCAGTTCCAGGGGATCTGGGACACACACACACACACACACACACACACACACACACACACACACACACGAAAAAAAGTGAAAAATGTTAGAAATTGTGGGGCTGGTCCTGTAGCACAGTAGGTACAATGCACACACACATGTGCGAGGGCCTTGATTCAATCCAAGGTACCACATAAATGGGTATGGTGACATAAACCTGTAATCCTGGTACTACGTGAGTAGAAGCAGGAAGATCAGATTGAAGGCCTTCTTTTGCTTCTAAGTCCTTGGCCCACTGTAACCTAAGAAACCCTGTGTCGGTGGGTGGTGGTGTCACACACCTTCAATTCCAACACTCAGGAGGATCTCTGTGAATTCAGGATCAGCCTGGTCTGCAGAGCAAGTTCCAGGACAGACAAGGATACCCTATCTCAAAACAACATCAAAACAAAGCCCCAGAATTTGCATAGAAGTCAGCAACAGTGCCAATGAACTGTATCTCTTTAATATGCATAGACTATGTTACCCAGCAACCTCAGTACATTTTCCTTCTTTTCTTTTCACCTCTTGAAACAGGATCTCATATCGCCTGGGGTGGTGTTGAACTCACTATATAGATATAGATGAGGATGAACTTGACTTCCTGTTCCTCCTGCCTTTACTTCCAGAGGGCTGAGATTGTGATGCAGATTGGACCACGTAAACAGGAGCTATCATGGGAGCTAGCAACCCATTTGGACTATTTGAGTCCCATGCACATCAGAGAATGGGAAATAAATCTAACCAAGACTCAAAGTTTTCTCCCTCGGTGAGATCGTAGGAGCCCAATGGTGAGGGGCATTGCAAAAGATACCCTCCTAAGGTAAAGGATACATTATGGCACCTGGCCCCTCTCACCACCAAGAAAGAATCATCACATTTAGTGGGCCTGTTTGGATTCTGGAACAACCCATTCCTCACTTGGGTGCGTCACTCCAGCCCATACACCGAGAGATTTGGAAAGCTGATAGCCTTGTGAGGGGCCTGGAAAAGGAGATTCTAAAACAGGTGCAGGCTGCTGTGCAGACTGCTCTACCCCTAGGACCGCATGATGCAGCAGACCCATGGGTACGTGGGTGTCAGTGGCAGATAGGGGTGCTGTTGGGAGCCTTTGGCAGGCTCCTATTGGTGGATCCCAGAAGAAACCTTTGGGATTTGGAACAAGGCCCTACCGTCATCTGCAGACATCTATTCTCCCTTTGAGAGGCAGCTCTCGGCCTGCTTAATGGAAACTGAATGTTTGACAACGAGCCTCCAAGTTACCATGCAACCTGAGCTGCCAACCATGAGCTAGGCATCATCTGACCCACCAAGTCATAAAGTAGGACACACACAGCAGCAAACCACTATCAAATAGAAGTGGTATATGTTAATAGGTTTCCTGTCCCAAATGGTAAGTTTTCCCACTGATGAAGTAAGCTAGATCAAGCTGAATTGAAAAAGTGTAACAGCAGGTTTATTGAGAACAACTCCTGGGCAGGTTCACTGATTTCAAAACATGAGGCCCAAGTCAGGGCAGGAAAGGGTTTTGGGGGGGGGGTGAGATAGGGTTTCTCTGTGTAGCCTTGGCTATGCTGAAACTCTTGAGAGCCACCGTGTCTGCCTCCAGACTGCTGGGATTAAGGCATGTGCGGCCACCGCCACCCAGTTTACTGATGGTTTAGCATATTTTATAGACAACTCCCCGAAATGGACAGAGCTGCAGCAACACAACCCCTTTCTGGGCCAACTCTGGGAATTCTTCATGGTGGGCAAAACTTCAGGTAATACTCATGGTCAAAGAGTTTGAAAGAAGGAATAGCCAGGCGTGTTACCATTCACTGATTCGTGGATTGGCCAGATGCTCAGGGACCTGGAAAGAGCATGGTTAGAAAATTGGAGAGAAATACATGAGGGGAAGAGGTATGTGGGCAGATCCCTCCAAATGGGTAAAGGATGTGAAGATATTTGTGTGCCATGTAAATGCTCATCTGAAGGTGAGTAATCAAGTACATAAAGAGGAAGGGCCCATTCTGTCAGCTTCTTCCCCAGCCATCCCTGTCACTGTCCAAAGGGTCCATGAACAAAGTAGCCTTGGTGGCAGAGATGGGAATTATGGGTGGGTTTGACACGTGAACTACCATTTACCAAGACTGACATGGCTACAGCTGCTGCCGAATGCCAAATCTGCCAGCAGCAGAGACCAACGCTGAGCCATAGATATGGCGCCATTCCCTGGGTTGACCAGCCAGCTACCTGGTGGCAGCTTGACCTCTCTCTCCATGAAAGGACAATGTTTTGTATTTAATGGAGTAGATACTTATTATGGTTATAGATTTGTCTTTCTGCACATAAAGCGTCTGCCAAAGCTACCATGTGTGAATGTATAGAATGATTTATCCACTGTCATTATTCCACTTAGCATTGCTTCTGACCAAGGAACTCACTTCACACCCAGAGAGGTGTGACAGTGGGTCCATGTCTTAGGGTTGCTGTGGAGAGACACCATGACCACAGCAACTCTTCTAAAGGAAAACATTTAATTGGGTGGTTTACAGTTTCAGGGGTTTGCTCCATTATCATCATGGTGGGACATGGTGTCCTGCAGGAAGACGTGGTGCTGGAGAAGGAGCTGAGAGTAATCCATTTTGATCCACAGGCAACAGGAAGTGAGCCGAGACAATGGGCATGCCTTGAACACACATGAGACCTCAAAGCCCACCTGCACAATGACACACTTTCTCCAGCATTTCATCAAAGCCACACCTCCTAACAGTGCCACTCCCTATGAGCTTATGGGGGACAATTACATTCAGACTTCCACAACCCACAATCATGGAATCCACCGGTATTACCAACACCCTGAAGCAGTGGGCCTGATGCAAATATGGAAAGGTCTTTTGAAGAGGCTGTTTTAGCACCTTAGGTAGTAGCAGTCTGGAGGGCTGGAGTAGGGTTCCCTAGAAGTCAGTATATGCTTTGAATCAATGTCCAGTATATGGTATGTTTTCTCCCTTAGTCAGGATCCACAGATCCAGGAATCAAGGGGGTTGAAACTTGGATCCATCTGCCAGTGTTCAAATGGATCCCTTCCTCCCCTTACTGTCTGTTGTGTGATCTCTTTGTCTTCCAGACCTCCCAGGCAAAGAGACAGACTTAGAAGTAGCAAATCCATAACTAAGTCCCTTAACTTGGCCTTCTGTCCCTAGTCTGTATCTGTCCCAGAGCATTGACACTCAACTGACAGACACCATCTAGGAATCAACTATGGCCCTGGAACTGCTCCCACATGGGCTCTTCGTGCTAGCCCCAAGTGGTCCTGAAGAACCAGCAAGCTCTTTTGCACTCACCAAAAACCAGTGTGAACCAGTCCAGCCAAGTGAAAGAAACCTGGCTTGTAGACTACAGTCTCCAGGGCAAGCTCCAAGAAGCTCCAAGACTCTTGTGCGCTTCCTCGGACCTCTAGCTCCTACACCGCCTCAGCCCCCTGGTCTCTGTCTCTTCTCACAATGATGCGATCGCTTCCTTTCTCTTAGGGCTTGTCAGGCAAAATTATCAGAAGGTCGGTAAACCAGATGCTTCTCATGACTTTTCCTCAGGTCTCCCACAATCACCTCAGGCTTCAGCTCCTTGGTTGGACCAATATTCCAGACTCCCCTCTTCTCAAACCAGAGGTCTCATTGCCACTTATCAAGAGACTGGATTGTTAGATTCAAGTCATCATCAGTAACCCCTCCAAAACACACACACACACACACACACACACACACACACACACACACGCACGCACGCACGCACGCACACACACACACACACAGACAGTGCTGGTGATGCTGTCCTAAACCCTAAACTTTGGCCAGGTAAACAGAAGGATTGCCCCAAGGTGAGTTTCTGTTTAACATACGAGCAGATCTCCTAAGGTAGATGCCTGTTTATCAGGGATCAGCCTTATCCTACTGAAACCTTTCTTAATCTTTCCCCCAAAGGTCAAGTCCCTCTGCAAGGGTAGACATCCTTATCAGTCTGGACAGCCTGTGTCACTTCAGATCACCGCCCTGCTGATTGTCATACAATCTGCCACTTTGGTCTTTTCTCTCCTCCCCTTTCCCACAAGATGGTCTTGGCATTTTGGTCCCTGGTTTAGTTCAGCAGCCTCTTCTTGCCATCACGTACAGAGTGGCTGTTAGAGCAGCCTAAGCGAACTTCGTGTTGAGTGCTACAATATCTGTGTCTTGACTATTTATATTGTTCAGTGTATTATCTCACTGTGAGAGAACTCTAGAATTACATTGAATCAAAACATTTGTGGTGGTTTGATAGAAAATGCCCCCCAAAGGGAGTAGCACTGTTAAGAGGTGTGGCCTTGTGGAGGAAGTGTGCCACTGTGGGGATGGACTTTGGGGTCCCTTTTGCTCAAAGTTCCCTCAGTGTGACAGTCAGTCAGCTTCCTGTTGCCTGCAAGATGTAGCATTGTCAGCTCCAACATCACATCTGCCTGCATGCCACCACGCGCCCTATCCTGATGATAATGGATTGAACCTCTGAAACTGTAAGCCACCCCAATTAAATGTTCTCTTTATAAGAGTTGCCATGGTCATGGTTCTCTTCACAGCAATAAAAACGTAACTAAGACAGCATCGAAACAAACAAAAGTTGTTGAGTTTGTGTATTATACCCAAGGGCCCAAAATAAGACAGAACGAAATGAAGATCTTATAATGTCCACGTTGGCCTGCAGAAGCTGGATTAATTTTGGTGTCTGCCTTTGAGATTTGACCTTGGCTTGAGTTGTGAGTTTCCAATAAGTCTGGATGATATACTTCTTTCTTCTCACTTTAAAAAATCCACTGTTGGAGTGATGTGGTTCATACTCACCGAACGAGGCAAATGAACTATTCTTGTCCTAGGACCCTAATGTAGTCTATTTACCTCTATAGCCTCCAAACCAAGATAAAACAGGACCTCTCTCATCAAAGTGCAGCGGTATTAATTTCAGATAGATATGACAGATCGTATCATGTGAACTTGTTATCTTTATTGACAAATTCATGGTACAATTTGGTTGTGAAGGGAGAAAACCAAAGTGACCCTCCCAGAGCATCTGGGGCAATCTAAGCAAGGAGTGAAGGTAGGGACTAGCCCTGGCCAGCAGACTGGGCTTTGCCGTGAAGGAGCTAGAGAGGAGGAGCAGCGGGAGAACAGGGCATCAAGAGAGAGGCCGGGACAGAGGGAGGCAAAGGGTTCCTGGCTCAAGCGGGATGGTTATGTAGGAATGAGACGCGGGCAAGGGAAGCTCGTGAGCTGGAGAAGGTCAGGTAGGCGTGTCGTAAGAGGATGAAGAGCTGAGAGGAGCCACAGTGCTTAGGGAGCCTGTGTGCATTGGGATGCTAAAAGGCACCACACCCATTTGCCCCCAGTTCCTTTCACATCCAACCACCAGTAATTCAAGGTCATCTCTGGCTGGGTATCAGGTTTGAGGCCAGCCTGCATTGAATGAGGCCTATTTAAAAACAAACAACAGTAACAAAAGACTTCCCAAAGTGCGTGATATGTAAACATGCAGGAAAACACATCAATCGCATTGCCATTGTGTGTTCGACACGGAGAGTCAACAAATAACCACAGAAGGCACCTAGCTGGGCATTGGTGGCACACGACTTTAATCCCAGCACTTGGGAGGTGGAGGCAGGCGGATCTCTGAGTTCGAGACCAGCCTGGTCTACAAGAGTGAGTTCCAGGACAGGCTCCAAAGCAATACAGAGAAGCCCTGTCTCGAAAAAACAAAAAAAAAAAAAAAAAAAAAAAAGCACCGTACACTGGTCACTGATAACATGCCTTTGAATGAGTGTGGTTAACTCAGCATTGGCACCAAAAGTCATTAAAGAGGGAAGAAAGCTGAGGCTGCTCAAAGGGACTAAAAGCTGGGCAGACGGTGGAAATAACAGATGAGAAGCAGTGGCATGTGAGAATGGCACTTGACGTGTACAGCGCTTTCAGCTCACCCTCTCTTGCAAACAAGCCCTCAGCATATGGGGCTGCTTCAACTCAAAGCTGCCGTTTCAGACAGAGAGGCACGGCTGGCAGAATCTTTCTGGAATAAGCCTCCTGAAGCCTGAAAGTGGAAGAGAGGACACTTCACTGATGGTCCGAAGCCAGGACAGACCCTGAAAGGGTCCAATCCCTGGTCTGGCTTATAGTCTCATTTTATACTCTAAAGCCACAAGGTGGACAGGCAAGCAAGCAAGAGGTTAAGACGCTTCCCTGACAGCCCGCAGGTTAAGGGCAATGCCACCTTGTCCTCCAGGTCATTCTGTTTCAGGTGGCGAGTGAAGTCATGCGGGGCGAACAGGCAGGACAAACAGTGCTTTAAGCAAATCAATACATAGATCATAACCAATATATAATAATTGGTCTTTTCTACATTCTTCTACTTCATCACTAGGAATAGCTTCAGTCTCTCTCTGATGGGAAGACCTCGATCCTCTGCTCCTCGTGACTTCCTGCGTGCTGTGATGACAGATACAAGCCATAGCTTGAAGAAATGATTTTACCAGTCAAATCCCTTAGCGCTGGGTGAGGAAGATAAGAACAGGTTGCCATTGGTGTGCAGAGCCACGCACGGGGCTGAAATAACCTGAATGGAGTTTATGGCATTACTGACAGTCGGTTTCCCCACTGTCTTACCTGCCTCCATCGGGGTGCATCCTGGACTCAGCAGAAAGCATGGTACCAGATGTAACTGGGGGCTTTTCTGCCCCACTTGGCCCCACAGCCGTTTCTAAATAATCACTCAGAGACTTAATTATGAATGTTTAGACAATGGCTGAGGCTAGCTAGCTCTTACATTTAAATTAACCCGTTTTTACTAATCTGTGTATGGACACATAGCCTCTGACTTACCATTGGTGCTCTGGCGTGTTGCTCCTCGGGCAGGGGCTGGCTTCTCCCAGACTCCGACCTTCTCCAGCATCTCTGCTTGGATTTCCAGCCTGGCTCTCTCCTGCCTTGCCTAGGCCAAAGCAGCTTTACTTATCAACCAATGAGAGCAACACATATTCACAGCATGCAGAGACATCCCACGGTAACCAGGTGAGTGGTAAAGGTCATCTTATTGCTCCCCCAAAAGCAGGAAAACAGTTGTTGGTGCATCTTACCTGGGCTGCTGAGGGGGGTTTATGTGTAAAACCCAGCTTATGGATTGAACAAGCCAATTATCAAGCGTCCCTAGATACTTTCAAATGTTGTTATGTAGCTAGGGTGTTTTCCTAGACAGGTAAAAGCTGAGAGCATGCTGGAACAAAGGCCAGTAGAAGAAACCAGTGGGGTCAAAGAGCTCTAAAGCCCATAGCAGTTATGGAGGGAGCGCCTCCACATGACTGATGCCCCACCAGGGCAAAGGAGACAGGGTTTCTCTGTGTAGCCCTGGCTGTCCCTGGGCTCACTCTGTAGATCAGGCTTGCCTTGAACTCAGAGATCTGCCTGCCTCTACCTTTCAAGTACTAAAGGTGGGACTAAAGGTGTGCACCACCACTGCCTGGCAACTCAATATTCTTATACACTGTCCCTTGCTGGTGTATTTGTTTATTAACTAATTGATTGAGACCAAGTCTCATATTTTCTACACTGGCTTCAAACTCACTTTATGGCCAAGAATGACTATGAATTCTAGATCCTCCTGCCTCTACCTCTCGCTGGCTGAGAGTGCAGTCATGCTGTATGATGCTGAGTTTCTGTTGTATTGGTAATTAATCCCAGGACTTCCCGCCTGCTAAGAGAACACTGAACCAATTGAAATACATCCCTAGTACCAAAGAGATCAATGTTTTCTTCTTCTCATTACTGGGGCTAGAACCTGGGGACTTTGAACATGCCAGGCAAGTATCTACCACTGAGTTGCATCTCAGCATATTTTTAATAACCATTTTTTAAAAATCAGTTGCAGGCCAGGATGCTTGTGGGGGCTTTGAAATGTATAACAAGTACTTATGAGTAGGGACTGAGGGAACCCGAGGCTAGCATGAACTTTGGTATGCAACCTCAGGTGTCTGTTAATGGAGCCATATGTCCCTTCTGCCAGGGGCAGAAACCTGTTACGCAAGTTCCTGAGGAATACTGGCTTTTATTTAGGTCCAGTCTGAGCATGTCTTTTGGTTATGCCGACTGCCTAAGACCTAACACCAACCTGATTTCAGGGGACCTGATGCCCTCTTCTGATCTGCAGGGGTAGCAGATATGCACATGGTGCACACATATATACATGCAGACACAATTCTCACACTTATAAAATAAAATAAACAAATCTTAAAAATTAAAAAAAAAAATCTTCAATGTAATTATTGTACTGAAGCTCTTACTGAACATACAGAATGGTGTGAATTGTGGCGTATGTATTTACCATTCTGCTTTGTTTTTCTGGGTCTCTATTCAACCCTGGCTGTATGGACCTCACTATATATACCGGGAGGCTGTATACTCAGAGATCTGTCTGCCTTTGCAGTTCAAAAATTAAGATTTTTGACACCACATGTATGTATCTTATATTGTACAGGTATAGCCTTTTGTCAGAAGACACCAAGATAAATAGGAATGCGTACTCATTTATGTCATTTACATGATGACTTACATTTTTCCATCTTAGAATGATGGCTCTTCCCTTTTTCCCCCTTGATCCAGGGACTTACTATGTATCCCTGGCTGGCTTGGAATTCGATGTAGATAATTCTGGCATCAACCTTAAAGAAATCTGCCTGCCTCTGCCTCCAGAGTGCTGAGGTGAAAGGTGTGTGCTTATATTAATGCTTTTATTTTGTTGTTTGTGACACAGGGTCACTCACTGTATAGCTTAGGCTGATCTCAAGCTCAGATGCGTGAATTACAGGCATTATGCGAGTGGTCACAATGTAATGATAAATAAAAGAGAAAGCAGGCCCTGCTAAGGTACGCCTATAAGCAGACATGCCATGCTCAAGACAGTCAGTGCAAGAGGCTTATTGGGGGAGGGAGGAGGGGCACAGTGAAAGAATGAAAGGCCACGTCAGGGTGGGGACATGAGAGAGGAAGGCCAGGCAGACAGACAGGCAGACAGACAGACATACAGGCAGGCAGATAGGCAGACAGACAGACAGGCAGACAGACAGGCAGGCAGGCAGGCAGGCAGACAGGCAGGCAGGCAGGCAGACAGACAGACAGACAGGCAGACAGGCAGACAGGCAGGCAGGCAGGCAGGCAGGCAGGCAGGCAGGCAGGCAGGCAGGCAAGCAGGCAGACAGGCAGGCAGGCAGGCAGACAGGCAGACAGGCAGGCAGGCAGGCAGACAGACAGACAGGCAGGCAGACAGGTAGGCAGACAGACAGACAGGCAGGCAGACAGACAGGCAGGCAGGCAGGCAGGCAGGCAGGCAGGCAGGCAGGCAGACAGACAGACAGACAGACAGACAGACAGACAGAGAAACAAGTGGAAGAAGAGTGGAAAGAAGAGGCAAGAGAGACAAGAGAGGTAAGAGAAGAGAAGAAAGAGAAGGCAAGAAACCAGCCGTGACTGGTGGGCACTTTGAAGGGGCGCAGTGTCGTGTGGCTGAGGAAGAAAGGTGCGCTGAGGTGCTGAGGAGCTCCTAGGGGCCTTTCTCGTGCAGACCACTCCCACAATTACACAATTGCACACCTTGATCCTAGCACTTGGGAGGCAGAGGCAGAGGGGGTGGTGTAGGGGGTATCTCTGTGAGTTCTAAAACAGCCAAGGCTACACAGAGAAACCCCCATCTTGGTGTGTGTGTGTGTGTGTGTGTGAGTGTGTGAGTGTGAGTATGTGTGTGTGAGTGAGTGTGAGTGTGAGTGTGAGTGTGAGTGTGTGAGTGTGTGATAGTGTGTGTGTATGTGAGTGTGTGTGAGTGAGTGTGAGTGTGTGAGTGTGTGTAAATGTGTGTGAGTGAGTGTGAGTGTGTGTGAGTGTGAGTGTGTGAGTGTGTGTGAGTGTGTGAGTGAGTGTGTGTGTGAGTGTGTGTGAATGTGTGAGTGAGTGTGAGTGTGTGAGTGTGTGTAAATGTGTGTGAGTGTGTGTGAGTGTGTGTGTGAGTGTGTGTGTGTGAGTGTGTGTGTGTGTGTGTGTGTGTGTGTGTGTGTGTGTGTGTGTGTGAACAAAGGCTATTTTGGCCTTAACATAATGAGCTTCTTAATTTGCAAGGGAATGCTACTCCTGTTTGGGTCTCACATTCCTGCAAGCCGCCTCTGACCTCCATGCAAAAAGCCCACTTAGTGTAGCACCTTCTCCAACCCCACATTATATAAGTAAATGTAATTTGAATTATTAAGAGCCCAAACCACAGGGGCAGGAGAGACGGCTCCACGGTTACTCACTTGCAGAAGGTCTGAGTTCAGTCCCTAGAGTTCCTAGCACTCACTTCAGACTACTCCCTCTAGCTCCAGGGGTCCAATACCCTCTCTGACCTCTGGGAACGAACACACACACACACATACACACACACACACACACACACACACACACACACACACACACACAGAGGCATATATCCACAAGACAAATACACATATAAATGAAAATAACAAAAATGAATCTTAAAACAAAAAGCACCTACACACTGACACACACATAGAATGAACTACACTTCTTCCTACCCCACCCCCTTCCCCATTTTTTGAGACTGAGTAGTTCAAGCTGGAGTGACAACATGACCCACCACACCATGACATTTCTTTCTAATTTCTTTCCCTCAGGTAAGTGAGTTCATCCAGCGATTCCAAACATAGCACTGAATTTTGCTTTAGTGACATTGCTAGCTAAGTGTAATTATTATATCACGAATGTGCTGACCATCATACAAATAAAAATTTAAATGCAGATACAAGTTGGTTTAAACTCTGTGGGGAGCTCGCATTTTGAGGAACTATGTTGTGATTAGACCCTTAATTCTATTCTTCTGCACAGGAAAAACAGGTTGGACCAGTTTTTCTTGGTTTACAAAGCATTCCAGCCCGGGTTCATTTTCCCCACACTTCATTCTTTCTTTCTCCCCTTCTTTCCTTTAATTTGCTTACTTTTATTTTATGTGCATTGGTGATGTGCCAAAGACACATCTGTGTTAGTGTCAGAATTTGGAGTTACAGACAGTGCTGCATGGGGTGGCTGGATTTGAACCCAGGTCCTCTGGAAGAGCAGTTAATGAATTTAACTGCTGACTCATTTTCACCCACCCCTCCCCCAAATTCTTATCTACTTAGTGAAAACATTCTTTGTAATAATTGTATATTTTTGCTCAGCAATTCTTGGGCAAATGACTTTTTTTTCTTTGTAGGAAAAAGAGTCAACCTATGTTGGCGTCTAGTACCTCTGATGGGATGGAAACAAAGGCTGCCTCTGCCAGGTCAAGAATACTTGTCATTTTAAGCTAGGCATTGGTGGTGCATGCCTTTAGTCCCAGCGGATCTGTGATATTGGCGGGCGGATCTGTGTGAGTTCGAGGCCAGCCTGATCTACAGAGCCAGTTCCAGGACAGGCTCCAAAGCTACAGAGAGAAACCCTGTCTTGAAACACCAGAGAGAGAGGGAGAGAGACTGTGATTTCAAGAAGAGTGGGGAGGGCTGTATGGAAGTTTAGAGAAAGGAAAGGGAAGGGAGAAATGTTGTAATTAAATTATAATATAAAAAGCAAAGCTGCACTCAGCTGGTCACACTGTATCCTCACTCGGAGAGCAGAGTGACCAAGAAGTGAGACTGGGCTATGAGCCCTCAAGTCCTGCTCCTAACCGCTTCCTCCAGCATTCACAACCTTCCCAAACAGGCCCTCCCCCTCCCTTCCCCTCCCTCCCCTTCCCTCTCTCCCCCTACTTCCTTCCTCTTCCCTCCCTCCCTCCCTCCCTCCCTCCCTCCCTCCCTCCCTCCTTCCCTCTCTCCCTCCCTCCTTCCCTCCCTCTCTCCCTCCCCCTTCCTCTCCCTCCCCCTCCCCTCCCTCCCCCTACTTCCTTCCTCTTCCCTCTCTCCCTCCCTCCCTCCCCTCCCTCTCCCTCCCTGCCTCCCTCCCTCCCTGCCTGCCTCCCTCCCTCCCTCCCTCCCTCCCTCCCTCTCTCCCTCCCTCCCTCCCTCCCCTCCCCCCCCAGGTGTTTCCAGACATGGGCTGAACTGATGCTCTGTGTAGAATCTATGGCAGAGCGGCAGAGTGTTGACCTCAAAGGTCACACTTGTGTCTGATCAGGAAAGGAAGGAGACTTCTGAGCTCCTCCCCACTCTCCTTTAGTAACATGGACAACATGGATAGACTAACATCATTCTAACTCCTAACTCTAAAGTTTGGTGAGGTGCCATAAGCATGTCATCCCAGTATTGGAGTGGCAGAGGCCTGCAGATATGAGTTCCAGGACAGTCCTGTTTACATAGTGAGTTCCAGGACAGTCAGCGCTATGTAGAGGGACCCTGTCTCCAAACACCAGACCCAAGACTGGTTGGTGGTGTCGCATACCTTATATCCCAGTAGTCAAGCACAAGAGCCAGTCAAGATGACGCTGAGGGGAAGGCAGATGGGGGAGGCCGGGGTTGTTTACAAAAATAAAGGTGATTGGTTGCCTAGAAAACCAGATGTGGTCACTGCATGAACAGCTTGTGCTCACTAGGAAAAGCTAGGGCCCTAGGCTCGTGATGGGCTGACCTTTAAAACCATTGGCTGGCTGTTTTCCCTCTCTGTGGGTTTTATTTTTTCCTTTAAAAGATGCTTGCTATGGGACAATAAACAAGTTCCTGCTGTCTGATTGTCTCTGGGATTCTGGAAGGCTGGAGGGAGCACACTTACCTTTCCTGGGACCCAGCTCAGATCTCCGTGGCTGGGCTAAGACCCCTGCACAGAGGCAGGTAGAGCTCTGTGACTTTGAGGCCAGATTGGTCTACAGAGCAAGTTCTAGGTCTGGCTCCAAAGCTATAAAGAGAAACCCTGTCTTGAAAAATTGGAACTGGAATCTACTTTGGTTTTTTGCTTGTTTGTTTATTTATTATTATTATTTTTTGTTTTGTTTTTGGGATGCATAGGTATGTACAACTTAAATATCCTCTCTGGGGATGTACAGGCCTGTACATCATTTAAGACAGGTATATCCATGTCTGTCTTAAATGAAAGGAGAGGCAAGGGAATTACATTCCATAAAAAAATACCATGTGCAATACCGAATGTGTGAGTATTTTCGTGACAAAAGGCTGAACACATTTAATTTTGTGATTTTAAGGTTTCTAAGATTTTATAATTCTGTCAGATAAAATCTTAATGTATTTTGTGAAAGGCCTGAATCAATCACAGTCACTGAACTGTTTGGCCAAACTTCCGTTTTGAGAGTTTGGAGACGTGGCAGTCAGTAGTTATAAGTGGCTGCTACTGGAGTAGGAAGAGGTCATTGCTCTCTCCGTAGAGAGCTGGCTGGTGTGTCTCCTCACACAGCTGAGCAGATGGGTTTCTATTGTTGTGTTTCACCTGTTCTTGAGTCTGTGGGATGCTACACTGCCGCCCTGTGGAGCTGGGGCCTTCGGTGTTAGCAAGGCCTGATACTGCATAGCTAGTATAGCTAGTATAGACTCTCCTGGAAATCATGTAAGAAAACATACTAATTCCAGTACACAAGGAAAACCCATGCGTTGCTGATCGTGTAAGAATTAAGATAATGATTGCTTTCATTAAGTGAAGGTATTATAAAATATCATTACCTTGTGAGTCTGTTTCTTAGAATATTTGTTTGAACAGAAACCACAGAACTCATGAGAGAAAGAAGTGCATTTTCTGTGTTCTTCTGAGCTAAGTCCCAGTATTTTGTCTGGAATTAACATTTTCCTAGAACTCCATATGTGCAAAGCAGGAGAGCACCCAGCAAATTGAGCCTTGTCAATTTGGAGAGAAAGAAAGAAAGAAAAAAGGAAAGAAAGAAAGAAAGAAAGAAAGAACGAAAGGAAGAGGAAGAAAGCTATTTCAACAATAAAATGAACAAGGTATGGTGTAGCACGCTATGAAAGAACCTTAAAGATTTTATGCTAGCAGCTGGAAAGATGCGTCAGTGGCTATAAGCACATACTGGCTGCTTTTCCAGAGGGTCTGGGTTTGATTCCCAGTACCCTTATGGTGGCTCACAAACATCCATACCTACAATTTCAGGGAACCCGACACCCTCTTCTGGCTTCCTTGGGCACAGGAGGTGCACAAATACCCAAACACACAGTATAAACTGAAATAAAAAATTTAAAAAGATATTATACTCACTCAAAGAAGCCAGGCACACAGGAAGCACACGTTACATAATTTATTTATATGGCATGTCTATAGTAGACAAACCCATACTGTTCACCAAGGACTGGAGGGAGAGGGAAGGAAATGTTAGGGGAGGTGGGAACCCATTTCTGTTTGGATGATGGAACTATTCCAGAATTTGGTAGTAGTGCTTGTTGAACAACTCTGTAAACACATTAAGAACCATAAGAAAGCATAAGACCACATGGAAACACTTAGATTAATAGAAATCGTTTAATATTTAAGACAGCTAGCCGATAAGAAACACTAGTAACAGGCCAACAGCTTTATATCTAATACAGCGTCTCTGTGTGTTATCTGGGCCTGAGGTAGCTGTGAGATGAGGTGGGTGGGAAAGTGCTCATAACAAAATGGCGCCTACGACGTGGGTACTAAGCACTTCCACTTAAAACCTGACAAAAGCTTGAGAAAGGATTTTACAAACAAAAGAACAGAGACAAGTCTTCTTGGTGGCAGCATTTTTCTCAGGTGGGCTCTGTTTTGCTAGGAACAAGCGGACATTTGCACGGCTCCTTTAAGGGAGGTTTCCTGACTTGGCATAATCGGTAAACCCTGTTAACAACTGAATGGTGTGTATGAGAGCTGGCAATGGCAGTGACCACATCTCCTAGCTGGCAGCATGCTGCTTGATGGCAGCATAGACCAAGGAGATAGGCACAGCTCTCAGTGCCAGCAGTAAACCTACCCCCACCATCTTGGATAGACGGTGCTAATACAGCTGTGGCTTTCATCTTAGCAATGTTGTTCACCAGATAAAAGACTTGTGGTCAGAAAAAGATAAAGATTTACAGTAAAGACAGATTCAGATAAGAAAAACCTCTAAACGATTTACAGAGTGTTTTAAAATATATGTAGGCTTGGGAGGGAAAAAGAAACAGGATAAAACGGTTTTTAAAAAATAGAGAGTAGCTGGGTGTGGTGGCACACGCCTTTAATTCCAGCACTTGGGAGGCAGAGGCAAGTAAATCTCTGTGATTTCTAAGTGAACCTGCTGTACAGAGTGAATCCCAGGGCAGCCAAAATTTCTCAATAAATGAAAAAATAAAAGTAAAAGAAATAGAGTAATAAAAAAGCCACTAAATGGAAAATACACAGGGAGTCTGGACACTGTATGTTATCGTGTTGTCTTTGAATTGTTCAATTGCTAAGGAAGGTACAACAACTGCTAAAATGCATTGATTATCAATGCTGCTGAATTAATCCAATTTATATATTTTTAAAATGCTTTGACTTCCAAATTTAAGTCTAAGGACAGGTTATTGGGGAAAAGAATTTCTATTTTTGTTTCCACAGAAAATGAAAAGCTATGGATTCCTTCCAGATCAACATGGTTTGATCAAACAAGACCTCCCTGAAACAGTGTCACCAGTGATCCAACATTCAAAACAGCTGGGACAAGGCAGCTTGGCAGACTACTACAGCCAGGATTTCTGCCTCTTAGGATCCCCCGTACAGCGCCTCTACCAGCAGGAAGCAGTTTGGAAAGAATGACGCCCACATTCCCAAATATTGTCTGTAAATGTTTCTTTTCATATAAATGGGATTGGTTATAAATGGTTAATGATCACAACCAATTTCTTTTTAAAGGTATAAAGGGGATTATGGTATAGAAATGAATACTTTGTTTTGGAATGGATTTTCAATTATTGATACAAATTTAAGGTCAATTTTGTGATATGTATATTTCTCCTCTTGTTTAAACATTGTGTAATTTATGTTATAAATATATATTTGTATATATTTAGTATACATTATAGTCCCCTATAATAGTCAAAACTTATAGTTAAGTTAGGTTTTTTTTTTTAAGATATACAGAGATATATTTCAAATGGATAGACATTCTTCAAACCTTTCAAAGGCCTACAGAATATGGCACTTAAAGTGGGTTAGGGTTTTTCTTAACAGTGAGGCATAAATGCTCCTGACAACACCTCCTGCAACAGAAAGGAAGATGGACATTGGGAAAACTTTTTATGGGGTTTACTTCCAATATGGCAAGACTAGCCATTTGGGCAAGATACTGTTCTTGTCTGGACTGTTTGACTTTATGCTGTATAAACTGGACATGCAGGACCCACAGGAAAGTGACTGCTAATACAAGATGGACATTTGCTACAGGATTCCTGCTTCATGGAATAGTCTGCCGGACACACTGCAGGACACAGAGAAAAGTGACTGACAAACTGCCAATGCAGGTGGACAGTTTAAAGTTTCCTGCTTTGTTGAGGAGTCTGCCAGACACATTATGGCCTATAGGCTGAAGATGGAACATTACAGAAGAACTCTGGATGTTCAGGTAGCGAGATGTCTCTGTCATTTCTGGAGTTCATATATTATCCTTTTGTGGTCTTTGAGGAGTTGAAGACAGATAGTAATGGTTATAGTTTTCCTTAGGATTAAAGATAAGTTATATATAAGACTTTAGACTCTCAAAGATAGGATAGATGATGGAATAGTTTCTTTAAATCTTGCTAAATGTTAATGGACTAAATATTGTTAGCTACAGTTCTTATTTGATAACTGTTTTGTTATATATTTTGCTATGTTAAAGTTAAAACCCTTCTTTTTTATTTTAGACAGAAAAGAGGAGATGATGGGAGATGTCATTCTGTAAATATGTTTCTCTTATTGGTTAGTGAATAAAGCACTGTTGGCAAATAGGAAGGAAAGATAGGTGGGACTAGGAGACAAGGAGGATTCTGGGAAATGTAGGAGAGAGGAGTTGAAATGTAGGACCAAGAGGAGTAAGAGGCCCAGACCATCTCTCCGGTAAGATAAGTGGAAACACTTAGATTAATAGAAATGGGTTAATATTTAAGACAGAGCTAGCCAATAAGAAATGACAGTAACAGGCCAATAGCTTTATTTGTAATATGGTGTCTCTGTGTGTTATTTGGGACTGGTGTGGCAGTGGGACCCAGCTGGCAGGAAAACATGCTCATAACAAAAGCACACATTGAATAGATCTGCATGGCTTGTGAATTATATCTGAATAAAACTTTCTGAAAGTGAATAGATACTGGGTGCCATGCTCTCCCTACAGCTGACTGTGATCCAGAAGGATGCTGAGAAGGAAGCAGAATATAGGACTGTAACTCACTTGTCAAAGTTTCCAAGACTGGCTTTCAATTCCATAAACTGTAGAACCAATTAACCCAAAGATGATTGGAGAGAGAAGAGAAGCCAACACCTGGCTCTGTGTGCCCAGATCACTGGCCTGGTCTGTCTGTCTGTCCGTCTGTCTTTTTCTTTTTTTTTAAGATTTATTTTTTTATTAGGTATGCAATGTTCTGTCTACATGTATGCCTGCAGGCCAGAAGAGGTCACCAGATCTCATTATAGATGGTTGTGAGCCACCATGTGGTCGTTGGGAATTGAACTCAGGACCTCTGGAAGAGCAGCCAGTGCTCTTAACCACTGAGCCATCTCTCCAGCCCCTCCAGTGTTTCTAAGGTAAGACTGTAGGCAAGATGTGATGGTTTCAAGAACTTTTTTTCTTTTTTTGTCTTGTTCCTTTTTTTTTTTTTTTAATTAAAAATTGTATCTGTTGAGTCTAGAGAGGTGTCTCAGTGGTCAGGGGCACTCAGTAGCTGCTCTTTCAGAGGACTTGGTTCATGTCCCAGCATCCACATGGTGGCTCACAACTGTCTGAAACTCCAGTACCTCTTCTGGCCTCTGCAGGCACCGTGTGCATGGGGTGGGTGCACAGACCATGAGTGCATTCAGGCAAACACTCATACACATAAAACAAAAATAAATAAACTCTCAAAATTAACTTAAAATAAGTTATTAATTTAGGCATGTGTGTTTACAAGGCACGGTTTGGAGGTTGAAGAGAACAACTTCCGGGCCGTTCTTCTCCCTTCCACCACACTCTGGGTATTGAACTCGGGTTGTCGTGCTTGGCAGTAAGCACCTCTACCCACTGAGCCATCTTGCTGTCCGGCTTCTTTTTTCCTATGCTGCTTGCTGTGTAGTCATCTTCTTTCTCTTCTGACAACCCACTGGGCACGGCTATTATTATTATTCTTGACCCACAGCACTAGATTAATGCCCTGTATTTAAACACAGCCCTTTTCCTCAATCGCCACAGCGCTGGCCACTAGCAGAAGCTTTACGTTTCGGGGCTGACTCCTACTGCCTGCCCCCCCCCCTCCCGTTTCATCAAACGAGCTTCATAGAGCGGGCGAGCATCACCTGGGGTTATCGCAGGGTAGCACACTGGGCTTGTGTGCTGAACGCTTGCTTCAAGTGAGCAAACTGACTCACATCAAGGACGACATTCTAACTCGCATTTGCCATGTTCCCTGACCTCGCCTTTCCTCGCTTTCTCTTTGCGTATCCCCACACCTAAAGGCTCCACGGCAGAGGATCTATGGGAGGAATAACACGGATGTTTTCTAGATGCCTCTGCAGGTCCCTAGACTTGGCGTTGCTGTGCCTCTGCCTGCTACTGTACTTGAACCTGGGGCGGGGGGGTGTGGGGTGCTAAGGGATACATGATAACGGGTTTGCTCATTTCCAGGTAGGCGCTCTTGCTGGGGAGAACCAGCCAGAGCCCTAAGTGGTTAAGTCAGTTTCAGGAGGGAAAATGACGCGTTTGTGCCGCCACCAGCCAGCCTGATGCTAACTAATGTGGGTTGAGGTACTGTGGGACATAATCTAGCCCGGGCTAGAAGGAAATCATGCACAACCCACCCTCAGGGCATTCTGAGAACTCAAGAGGAGGCTGAACTCCCTCTTGAAGAATGAGGAAGGAAAGCAGCCCGGAGAACCTGCTGGACTTGAATTTCCCAGCAGATCCTCTTTGGGAATTTGGTATTGTGTCAAGCTGGAAAGCATCTATTAAACCCACGAGTAAGAAGTAGACTGTATCCCAGGTGTGGTTGTGCTCACCTGTAACTCTGGCATTTGGGAGGTACAAACGGGAAGATAGGGAGTTCAAGGTCTTCCTCAGCCTCACAGTGAGTTCAAGGTTTGCCTCCAATGAAACCTTGTCTCAAAGCAAACCAAGCGATATACTGTATAGACCGTAGAGAGGCTTTTTTTTTTTTTTTTTTTTTTTTTGAGACAGGGTTTCTCTGTGCAGCTCTGGCTGTCCAAGGACTCCTCCGTAGCCCAGGCTGGCCTGGAAGTCACAGAGATTCAACTGCCTCAGTCTTGGCTTGGACTGCCACAAAGGGCCAAATGTGTACGTGTTTGTGTATGTGTTTGTATGAGTGACAAGGTCTTGTGTAGCCCAGGTTGGTCTTAAATTTGATATGTAGCCTAGGATGACCTTTATCTCTTTATCCTTCTGCCTCCACTTCCCAAAGGCTGGGATTATATTCAAATCCCCCCCCCTCCACATCTAGCTCATTTGTTTATTTACATATTTTAAGAGGCTAATGAATATAATATTTCATTGCATTACGGAGTAGCTGAAAAAATGCATAGTAAAGCACAGAAGCTTCAGCTTAACCCTTGGCAGGAAGTCTGACAGTTGGTCTATAACAAGTGTTCGCTGAAGGAACCACATTTCTCTCCATTTTGATTCCAGAGCCTAGCCAATCCCCACACCAAACTCCATGGTCCTCTGCGTCTCTAGGGTTGCTTTAGTTAGATCACAAACTCGGCTCAACCAACCTCTTCTTTCATTTCTCACCAGTTCTGCCTAGGAAACGGCTCTGTTCAGGCGAGAATAGAGTTTCAAAAATTATCTCTCAAAGTTATAAAACACATACAGTAGAAAAAACTGTCTCTTTTGGGTTTGCAGATATGGTTCACTAGGCTGAGGGCTCGCCTAGCATGCACAACGTCCTGGGTTCAAGCCCTAACACAACATAAACTGGGTGTGATGGGGCATACTTCTAATCCCTGAACTCAGGAGGTCAGAAGTTCAAGTCCATCTTTAGCTACAAAGAAAACTGGAGGTCAGCTTGGGCTATGTGAGGTCCTATGAGAGAGAGAGAGAGAGAGAGAGAGAGAGAGAGAGAGAGAGAGAGAGAGAGAGAGAGAGAGAGAGAGAGAGAGAGAGAGAGAGAGAGAGAGAGAGGTATTATGTGTGTGTTTGTAGTTTGTATACACCATCACACCTAGTTTATGTGGTCCTGTATGTATAAAACTCAGGGCTCCATGAATACCGGACATTCTCCTAACCAAGCTATATCCCTATATACATCCAAAGTTAAATTTTTATTTATACTATTTATAATAAAAGTTAGGCGGTGGTAGTCTTGGCTGTCTTGGAACTTGCTATGTAAACCTCATTCGTCCTAAACTGTGGCCTGAGGTACATGAGATCCTGACTCAAATGCAACAACCAAAGCTCTGCACCAACCCAGAACTCATCACAGGGCCCCATAGAACCGTGGGATGGTTATATAGAGATTTCAAAAGATGGGAATTAAACTTCAACATGTAAAAGTTAACAAGTTGTTATCTTCAGGAAGGCTCCATTGCAGACTCCCCTCTTCCCATAACTTTAAAAACAGGAACCTTGACAGATGCCCCAAGGCAGTTTCCTTCTGGCCCCAGGGTAGGTAACAGGCCAGCTAGCCAAATTTCTTAATTTTTGGCTTTTCGAGACAGGTTTTCTCTGTGTATCTTTGGAGCCTGACCTGGAACTCACTTTGTAGACTAGACTGGCTTCCAACTCACAGACATTCGCCTGCCTGTGCCTTCCGAGTGCTGGGATTCAGTGTGTGTCATCACTTCCCAGTTTGGCCTGCTTTCTTCAAATGCTGTGACCTGAGCCGCACCCCCCTTGCTCTGCTCTCTTGGCTGCCATGTTGCCCGGAACTCACCTCATCTGTGAGAAGAGTCTCTGGACAGGAAAGTAAACAGCATATTGTTCTGTGCCGGAACGGTTTTGCAACTATTTTGCATTGTGAAATTTCCTTGTTCCTAGGAGGACTGGAAGCTTTGTCTCAAATAACCATGGCAATGGCAGTTGCAAATTCAGATAGAGGGTTTGAAGAAAGACATGTAGGGATTTTCTAAATCCGGTTGGACTCCTAGCTCTTCTATGAACATTGCAAAGGCATTAGGACTCTGGAAGACAGTTCTTTGCTCTCATTTGCTGGCTCAATCATGTCTAAGCGGCCCAAGGGCTCTCATGACAGCATGTGAGTATTGAGATCCCTTCATTAAATATAAATGGCTAAAGAAAACAGTGTCACGTCTCTATTCAAGCAGTAGCAAAGGTAAAGGACCAGCAGCAGGGGACAAGAGGAGTAAAGTTCAAGATACCGCCCAACCCCATCTTCTACAGCCTGCATTTGAAGGTCCAGAACCGTCTCTGGATCCACCAAAAACTGAATATTGCTACTACAGTAATTCTTTTCAGAAGCAAGAACTATAGTAGGAGTACTTCTTCCTCAATTTTAACAAAATGGTTAACACATTTATATAAACATCACATGGTTGGGCCTCACAGAAGCATGGATAGATGAGTTAAGAATATTCATGACCAGGTGTGGTGGCCTTTAATCCCAGCACTCAGGAGGCAGGGGCAGGTAAGACCCCTGTCTAAAATTAAAGAATATTCTCTACAACATCCAACACTACAGTAGATGGACATTCAAGGTATCGTGTATTATGGGTTTTACATGCCCAAAGCATACTAGAAAAATA
Source organism: Cricetiscus sungorus (assembly GCA_030556225.1). Taxonomy (NCBI): domain Eukaryota; kingdom Metazoa; phylum Chordata; class Mammalia; order Rodentia; family Cricetidae; genus Cricetiscus; species Cricetiscus sungorus. The sequence goes on along the minus strand of JANBXA010000731.1, from coordinate 10,007,010 downwards.
AACAGATAAGTAAATGTTTACACAGACAGACAATGAACTCTTAACACCACATGGTTTCAGGTACAACCGTTTTTTTTCGACACAGTTTGTTTTCCTGGGTGCCAAAATGATAGGTGGTACCAGCATGCGTGGCTAATTTTCCGTGATGTGATTAACTGCGTCAAGTGTTTATATACACACTCTCCCGCTCATGTGAATTCATGTGCTTATCAGAACCTACAGCAAACACAAAATCTTTAAGTTACAACACTTCTTTTTTATACCCTACAATAGTCAAATGAACATTTTGAGTTTTCAGGCCACATTTGGAAGTCTGTTTTGTTAGTAAAGTAAAAGTTATAAGTTTTGCTTATATACAAAAGACACTGACAATTCAATGGAAGGAAACTGAAGATTTATGTATTTTATATATATGAATATTTTGCCCACATATATGTATGTGCACCACATGCATAGCTAGAAAAGAGCATCAGCATCCCACAGAACTAGAGTTACAGACGGTTTGAACTGTTATATGGGAGCTGTGAACAGAACCTGGGTCCTCTGCAAGAGCCTCAGCTACAAACTTGCTGAGAGGAGGAAATTTATTTTCTGCAGAAAGACACTCAAATTCTTAGGATCAAGGCACAGAGTAGCCCTATATTCTTAAATCTCCGTTTCTGAAAATGCAACAAACTAACCAAACACAGCTGAGCAGCAGGAACATTCCTTCAAGTGGTTAAGTATGGGGGCAGGTCACTGCCCACTCAGGTTTTGTTGTCCTCAGTGTTAACATTTACCAAAGGATGCTGAACTGCACACAAAACCCCATGTCTGTGTAGCTTGAGAACCCGGGTCCCTGTAAAACGTTAAGTGATATTTGCTCTCGTCAACTGGAGACAAGGCAGTTTATCTGATATTCCAGATTGTTATTAAAGAGACTGGTAAGATGGCGCAGTGGCTAAAAGCACTTGCTGTCAAGTCTGATGGCCTGGGTTCAAACCCTGGAGCCCACATGGTTGAAGAAGAGGATCAACTCCCCCAAGTTGTCCTCTGACCTCCACCTACTCACTGTGGCACATACGTGTGTAACAGACAGACACACATACACTCGCATAATAAATGCAATAACAATAGTAGAGATGATAGAAAAATGACCACACACTTGGAATATGGAGGCAGGAGAATTAGAAATTCAAAGCTGGACCAGGCATGGTGGTGGAAGAGGCAGGTGAATCTCTTTGAGTCCGAGACCAGCTTGATCTGCGTGGTGGGTTCCAGGTCAGTCAGGACTGCATAATAAGACCCTGTCTCAAAGAAAGAAACAAAGAAAGCAAACATCAACAGTAACAAAATAATTCAAGTTTGGGACTGGGGATATAAACTGGTAAAATGCTTGTCTAGGGTGTTGGGGGCCCGGAACACCTGTGACCTCAGCATTCTAGAAGAAGAGGCGAAAGGATGAGAAGTTCAAAGTTATCCTCAACTGCATAGTGAGGGCTAACTTGACCTACAGAAATTCTGTTTGGAGAGGGGGGGGTCTGGTCTAGAGAAACTCATGGTAGTCTAATTGGGAATGACTGAATTCTGTAGTTTGCAGATTTCTTATTCTTTTTTGTAGTTTCACATGAACTTTGTCTGGTTGATAAGTTCACCGAGACTGTGTTGGCTATTTTCTTCCCAAGGTGCTACACTTTAAGTATCTTAGGTCTCTATAGTGATTGCTTTCTGTCTCAATAGACCTGATAAGGTGTTATTTTAGTTAATAAGTAGTAAAATCCTCAGAGTTCTTCAACAAACTTCCTTGTCTTGACCTCACCCTCAGAGAACTTGTCTATTAGTTTTCAGCTTTGTTTGCTCTTTCATTTAGGAAAAAAAAAAATTACATGTTCGGTTTCAAAGCATTCCTGTTTTCCTCTCTATCTCATCCCTCACTATTGAGGCTTCCAATTTTTAAACTATTGGTTATAAGCTACGGTTTGTCAGGCATGCACAGTCAAACCCCAGTTTCCTGTACAGCTCAGCCAACCTCGAAGAAGTGCGGTCAGAGCATTCTGCATCAGGTCTGTGCGGCCGGCTCGCTGGAGCGCAATCTGCGGTCCCACTGTCTACTTGGCATGTGGAGAGCTTCCCTGAGATCTAACCTTTAGCCACTCAATGCATTCATTACGGGCATTACGCTAAACTACAAAATAGCCACGCTGTGATGTCACGAGCCGTCTGAGATCCAAAGGTCTAAACTGCTCTCAGTACTCTTTTAAGAGGGAAAGATATTCCAACATTGCAAAAGAAAACAGAAATGACCAACTCGTCCCTCTTAAACTGAAGCGATGAAGCCCAAAGAGTTCCTCTAGCGAGATGGAGACAGCAGTCGTGTAGGAAGCCAACCTGGATGAGGGATGAAGAGCATCGGCTGGCTCGTCCGAAAACCTCTCAGCGCTGTGATCCTTAGCTGCGTGTGGGTTGCTGCGGTGCAGTGCACAGTTTTCAGCAGCTGCCTAACGTCCTGTGTAACTAACCTGGTAAGTTTCCCTGACCCGACGTTTGCGTTTGCAGGACTAGAACAAGAATCCCCTTGCAACTGAGGTTCATTTTCTCCTCATGACGGCTTTTTTTTTTTTTTTTTCCTATGATAAGGCAGCAAGGAATCCCGCTTATGATTTTATCTTCCTCTGAAGATAGGAGAATATGTAATTTCAAATTGTATACAGGGTGTTTTATTTATTTGTTATCATGCTCTAGAATTTTTTTTGGGGGGGCGGGTAAAGGAGTCTTTAAACAGAATCAGGTTTTACAAAGTGCAAAATAGTCCACTTAGTAATTTGCTGTAAAATCATTAGTGTTTGTTTGAAATATAAAATGGGCTTATGGCGGACTGCAAACGTTCCAGTTCCCCGTCAACAGTGGTGGTACTCTGCAAGGGTTGCTGAATAGGAAGCAGGTGCGGAGTCTAGGTACAACATTTGTGTCAAGAGATCAGATTATGTTGTCTATTTATTTCTACCTATGCATTTGTTGGGTTTGACTAATCAGGTTTGATGTGAAAAACTTTTCTTTCTTATTGTTGTCTCTTGCATGTATTATATGATAGTTTTCAATAGTGACATAGTTGTACTAAAAACAGCCATTAACTTTTTTAAAGTTAACTTTTATATTTACAAATTATTTTGAAAAACCAAATGCTGTAACTGGAAAGAGATGCATACTTCCTCTCTAAAGATTAAATAGCACAGCCAGGTGGTAGTGGTGTAACTCCCAGCCCTTGGGAGGCAGAGCCAGGCAGATCTCTGTGGGTTCGAGGTCAGCTTGGTTTACAGAGTGAGTACTAGGACAGCCTGGGCTACACAGAGAAACTCTGTCTCAAAAACAAACAAACAAACAAATGAAAAGATTAAATAGCATGGCAGCTTAGGTATGGCATTTTGTATTATCAAGCAACTAAGTGCCAAAAACTGCACATTCTTATGCTAAGACATTGGAGGTAGAGTTCTCTGGTAGATCAGAAAAGGGTCTGTTACACTCTTACATTTGTGTTTAAGTAAAGCAGTAAATCATTGCCCAGGCAAAGTGTAGATAGTAGCATTACAGAAATAGTTTGCAGAAATCTTTACCAAGGTCTTGCTGCCTTTGCTGCAGAAATGTGTGCTCTGGCTTTTTGTAATTATAATACAAACTTAAAAAACGGCATGAAAGTCAAGTCTTGTGAGGGAGGCTGAGTAGTCAATGCCAGCCTAGGCTACAGGAGATGGACAAGACTACTGTTTTCTGCCCTGGGAAGAGATTTCTTTTACTCTTTCTGATAAGTATATGGGTATGTTGCAATATATATATATATATATATATATATATATATATATATATATATACATATCATATTGTTTATATGATAAAGGGAAAAGAATGAAGACTAGTAATACCACTAGTATTATTTTTCAAATAATACTAATCATACTAATCATAATTAGTACAATTATTCTTCTTTTGGTATTTTTCTTTAAAATATCTTGGTGTGTGTGTGTGTGTGTGTGCGCGCATGTGTGATGTACACACACGCACACACAGACACACATACACACAGACACACACACACACACAGACACACACACACACACACACACACACACACACACACACGAGTTCATGCTGACCTCAAACTCATGGCAATCCCCTGCCTCAGCTTGCCTAGCATTAGATTATAGAAGCATGCCACTGTGACTGGCTTAAACAAATACATAATTTTACATGCTATCATTTCACTTCACATTATGTTATGGATTTCTCTTTAAGTTCTATTATGGATTTCCCTCTATGTCCTGGAATTCTCTGTTCTTTAGCATAGTTAGAGTGCCCTGTCATAAGTAAACCACTGCAAGTTGTTAATTTCGAGGCTGATTTTTGTTGTTTTCAAATCTACAGACTTCATCTTGTTCCTAGCTCTCCTTATTGTTCTCCGTGTGTGGGCTCCATGCCCTCAGGGTTTGGCAGGCAAACAGTCAGTTCCTTGTTGAGCCGCCTTCCGCTCACCACCTACAGAGGAGGGCACAGCCCCTGAGGTGGCAATTGCAAGAGACACAGTCTGCTGGTTTGACCAGTGAATGTGACAAAAGTGTTCTGAGCTGGCCTCCCACACAGGTTTGGGAGGGAATAGCCTGCGAGACATCACGTACATGCCTTGTTATCCCCTGCTACCCTTTTAATGTGGGCGTTTGCTGTGATGAACATCTTCCATTTCAAATTTTTGATGGGTGGCTGATATGAAGGTATTTTCTTTTTCACCTAAACATGAGCACATGTTCTTGAGTAAAAAAATATCAGGATTAAGTCAGCCATGGTGATTTATGCTTATAACTTCAGCAGATAAAGAATCAGTACAGGTTTGAAGCCAGTCTGGGCTACAGATGACCCAGGACATCCTGGGAGGTGGAGTGAGACAGACAGTGATGCCAACAACCAAACCACAGAAAAGCCTGTTAGGATTTCTGGGGAGAGCCAGATGGAGATGGCACACGCCCTTAATCCCAGCACTCAGGAGCCAGAGGCAGGCCGATCTCTGTGAGTTGGAGGCCAGCCTGGTCAACAGAGCGAGTTCCAGGACAGGCTCCAAAGCCATACAGAGAAACTTTGTCTCCAAAAACAAAACAAAACAAAACAAAACACAGAGAAACAAAAAAAGAAAAAAGAAAAGAAAAAAAGAAAAGCCTAGGCAAGGTGGCAGTGGCACATACTTAATCCCAGCACTCAGGAAGCAGAGGCAGGCAGAGCTCTGAGTAAATTCCCTAACAATTTAACTATTTAAAACTTTGATTATTCTGTTTACTGTGAAAATAAGCAGAAATGGTACAAAGAAAGTTTCAATGTGGAAAAAGATATTACAGATAACATTAAATTAACCAACTTGGAGATAAATAAAACACTTAAAATAAGAATATGAATAACCACAAAAAAAACTTTAGGGCTGGTGAGATGGCTAAATTCGTAAAGATGCTTCAGACAAGGCTAGTGACCTAGGTTCAATCCCACGGACCCACAGGGCAGGAAAGAACCTACTCTTGAAAATTGTTCTCTGACATGTATCCTGTGACATGCTCAGCTCTCTCCAATAAATGCAATAAAATTAAAGAAAAAACCTACAAATTGCTAAAATGCATGTGGTAATAGTAAGCCTCAGGCTGCATATAGCAAGCTTGCACATGTCAAAGAGAGATTCCTAGGAGCTTGTACTGAGTTGAAAGTTTTCCTGTTTTTTTTTTTCTTTTTTTTTTCTTTTTTTCTGAGACAGGGTTTCTCTGCATAGCTCTGGATGATGTTCTGGAACTCACTCTGTAGACCAGGCTGGCCTCAAACTCACAGAGATCCGCCTACCTCTGCCTCCCAAGTGCTGGGATGGTGGGCGTGTCCCACCACACCCAGCTTAAATATTTTGTTTATATCTGTGTATTATGAGTGCGCTTGTTACTCTGGGGCAGCAGAAGGCATCAGACCCCATGGAACTGGAGTTGCAGATGGTTGGGAGCCCCCGTGTGGGTGCTGGGAATTGAACCCAGGTCCTCTGCAAGAACAATAAATGAGCTAAAATCACTGACGCATCTTTCCAGCCCTTTAAAATCCTTAAAAGTTTAAATGTGTGTGCTTATATTTGGCAGTCCTGTGGTTGAACCTAGAACCTTGCATATGGCAGGGTAGTGCTGTACCTCTGAGTCACGCCCCATCTTTTAATTGATATGTAAAAACATAAACAATATCCTATACAAGTACATTGTTTGAATCCTCTCAGAGTGTTATGAGCTGAATCTTTTTTGGTTGTTGCTTTTTACTTTTTGTTCTTTTTTTGGTGGAGGGGTTAGTTAGTTAGTTAGTTAGTTAGTTAGTTAGTTAGTTAGTTATTGAGTCACAGTCTCATTCTCTGGCTTGGGATTTGAAGCAATTCCCCTGACTTAGATGCCTGAATGCTGGAGTTGCAGGTATGAAGCAGCCTAACTGGCTTCTGGATTAAGTATTATTCTTCTCAAATGTGAAAACCAAGTCAAGCATGTCTCTTAAGGAGCAAATATATGTTAAAGTGAGTTATAGTGCGGACCATTCTGCTTGGCTCCATTTGTGAGGGAGGAAGTTAAGAATTCAATTATTCTTAGCTCAGGTGCCAGGATAGACAAGGCTTGGGCCAACCAGTAGGTGTTGGGTTCTGTGATGTGGGACCGGGTTAGTATGTTGGAGGGAGATAACCCGAACTCTTTTGTGTGTTCCCAAAGGTCATGACTTCCCTGCTCCTTGAAACCGGAACCCAAGCAGTCTTTGGTCCTTGGCTATAAAACAGGGTTAGTAATAGTGCCTGCTTTGTAGCGTTGTTCACATAGCTTATTGAGCTATGAAGGTGCCTGGGACATAGGGATGGCTCTAGAAATGTGAGCTCTGATGACTGTGAGGGGGTTGGTGAGTGAGTGGAGGTAGGGAAAGTGCTGACATACTTGACTCCATCAGAAAACCATAGACCTGAGCAAGGCTGCCTTGCCCAAGGCCACTTGGCAGGCCGACCATGCAGCTGGTTCAATTTCCTCTGTAGACATGCCAGGGATTCGTGCCTGCTGCAATATTGCTCTGTAGCTTTCAAGAATCTTCTCCTGTTTCAGTGTTTAACATGAATACAATCTCAGCATCTTCTTCTTTGCCTGTATGGGCTAACATACCTTTTTAAAGAATGGGAAAATAATCAATTACAAAACTGTTATCTTTCACTTGATTTTATATAATTAGGATTTAATCATCCTATAGGAACCAAAACTTAATTTTGAATAAGTTCATGGAAGCGAAATCATATTAAACATTTGGAAGCTTGGTATGGTGGCCCATACCTATAGTCCCAGCACTTCAGAGGTAGAGGCAAGGGATCAGGAGGTTTGACTACCTAGGGAAACCAGCCTACCTCAAAACAAAACAAAACAAAACAACAACAATAACAAAAACAAAACAAAAAAACAAAACAAAAAAAAAAAAACAAAGACAAAACAGGTCTGGTGATTGGTTAAGAGACACTTGCTGCCAAGCCTGACAGCCCGAGTTCGATCCCCGGGACCCACATGGTGGAAGGAGAGCTCTGACTCCTTATCTTCTGATGTCCATTCATGCCGTGGCATGAGCACTCCACTACTCCACCAAATAATAGATAAACTAACGAAAGAAACCAAAATGACGGTCGGTGGTGGTATGTGCCTTTAATCTCAGCACTTGCGAGGTAGAGGCAGGAGACTCTCTATGAGTTCAAGGCCGGCCTGTTTTGCAGAGTGAGTTCCAGAATGGACAGGGGTGTTTCACAAAAAAAATTCTGTCTCAAAAAACAAAACAAAACAAACAAACAAAAAACAACCAGAGAGAAGCTAAACAAAACAACAATAAAAACCCATACAATCTCCCTCAAAAGGTTACTAAATTAACTAATGTCAGAGTTGTCTGTGAATGCAAAGCACTGTTATTACTTGTTATGCGAAATAAGCCACCTTATTCCTTTCCTTACAAGTGTTAACCACCAAGGATGATAGGTCAGAGCTTCTGTGTGTGTGTGTGTGTGTGTGTGTGTGTGTGTGTGTGTGTGTGTGTGTGAGTGAGGGAGGGAGGTCTGCTTTTAACCCATTCCTCTGCCTGCATTTTTGATCAATAGTTTCCCATCAGGCATTGTTCTGAGCCCTGGCAATGAAGCCTGAAATGCATAGGAAGGAGGTGGTATACCATTTGGGCTGTCTTCTGTGACAGCACCATATAGTCAGAGGCCACACTGGATGCTTAAACCAAACTTTCATCCTTCTTGGGACTTCTTTGTCATCTCCTGTGACATATTTTAGTCTTAGAACTGGAAGCTAAGGATGGACACTATGTTCTTTGCTTAGAAGTATTGATTACATCTCTAACTCACAATTTCATATATAAACATTTTTCGGTTTGCTTTTTGAGACATAGTCTTACTATAGTCTTGGTTGGCCTGGAACCTACTATGAAGAACAGGCTAGCCTCAAATTCATAGAGATCCACCTGCCTCTGCCTCCTGAGTGCTGGTATCGAGGGTATGTGCCACCATTCACAGCTATTTATTCTTTTTAAATATTGTTTTAATTTTTTGAGGTTATAATATAATCTTGCCCCTCCCTTTTCCTTCCCCAAACTACTCCTTTTGTTCTATTTCAAAAACATGGCCTTTTTTCTCTCATTGTTGTGTTATACATTATGTATATATGTATACATACATATATATATATGTATGTATGTGTGTGTGTATGTGTATTGTATACTCATAAATACAGAGAAACAATCTGCAAAATTTATATAATGTTACTTGTATTCATATGTTTTTAGGATTGACCATTTGGTATCAGATAACCAATGATGTACTCTTCCCTGGGGACGACTAATCTTTCCACTCTCAATATTGTTTGGTTGCCTATAGTGTTGGTTTTGGACTGAGGCCTTGTGAGTTTTCTCCTTCAGGTCTGGGTAGATACCGTGTTGCAAATTTACATTTCTGGACTCAGGAGGTGAGTCAATTGGATTGAAGGGTCTATCTAGGCCAGCCTGGTATGTGGAGAAACACTGTTTCACTAGACCGGGCCAAACCAAGTCAAACCAAATCCTGGAGTTTCTGATCAGGACCAGCCAGTACTAGAAATGCACATGTAGGTTGCCTCTGTCTATGGTTTTAATCAGTCAGTAGGGGAGAGCGTGAATGAAAAGTAACTCATATTTACATGATACCACTGGCCTGAGCATTGCGGGTCCAGTATTGCCATTCTTTATAATCCTCCTGTAGATGAAGGACTCCCTTCAAACAATGACCAGAGAGATGAGCAATTTCTTTTATTTTTCTTGAAACACCACCACTATCAACAACAAAACAAACAAATAAAAACCCCAATCTCTAACTTCAACCAACCAACCACAGAAAGCCCTCTCTGTGCTTACCTAGCATACAGGAAGTTCTGGATCTGATTCCAACACTGGAAAACAACAAAACAAAACAAAAACAAAAACAAAAACAACTAAATCCAATCACGTCTGACCCACTAGAGTCTTGTGTCATCCTAGGTTACATAGCAAGTTGGAGGGCCATCCTGTGTTCCAGGAGACCCTGTTTCTAACACGGGGAAGATAAAACAAAATGAAACAAAAACATTAAGAAAGTATTTATAGCCCTGCAGTTGGTGGCACACACCTTTATTCCCAGCACTGGGGAGGCAGAGGCAGGTGGATCTTTGTGAGTTCAAGGCCAGCCTGGTCTACAGAGCTAGTTCAGTTATTTGTTTGTGTGTGAATGTCTCTGTGTAGGTTTCTGCATGTGGGCACTAGCGTCTGGAGTCCAGATGAAGGAAGGTGTTAGATCCCCAGAGAATCGAGTTTCAGGCGGTATCGAGGAGCGTGAAGTGGGTGCTGGGAACTAAAATCAGGTCCCTGCATAGGTGGCACTCCTAGCCAAAGAGTTGCCTCTCTATTTTTTCAATCTTTACGTTTTGATCTTATTTTTTACGTGTATAAGTGTTCTGCCTACGTATCTTGGCACCATGGTCACACCCAGTGCCAGCAGAGGCCAGAAGAGGGCGTCAGATTCCCAGGAACTGGAGTCACATGGTTGCCAGCCCCCACGTGGGTACTCAGAATCGAACCCCATGTCTTCTGGGAAAACCAGTGCTCTTAACTGCAGAGCCACGTCTGTAGCCCAGTGGTTCTCAACCTTCCTAACACGGCCCTTGAATACAGTTCCTCATGTTGTTGTGACCCCCCAACCACAAAATTATTTTTGTTGCTACTTTATAACTGTAATTTTGCTGTTATGGATCATAATGTAAATATCTGAGATACAGGATAGTCTTGTTGAATCCCTGAAAGGGGTCACAACCCACAGGTTGAGAAACCCCACTAGCTCCGTAAATGCGATCTTCAAAATTTCCAATATGTGAAACTAAACAGAGAATTTATATTTTATTAAACATGACATTCCAAATTTGTATCTTTCCCTGTAGTTACTGAGTAATTGGAAAAAAAAGGGGAAAAAAAAAAAACCCAGAAAATAATTCTCTGCCAATTTAGGAGACCTTTGCTTGAACTGGCTGCCTAATCCACAGGTTCAGGTAATTAGCCGTGAGTTCCTGTCACCCTTTCCACAGCCCCACTCCCGGCCTCGCAGAGGCTGCAGAATTCCTAGGCATGACATATGTATCATATGACATATGCATCAGCTTCATGGCAGACTAAGAGACTGGGGAACTCTTGGCAAGTTACTCCACAATTAGCAAGCAAAGAGCAGAACTCAGTTCCAGGAACCTTAGATGAAAAGGTGGAGTGGTACACTGGAGGGTATTGATGATGTTTATTGTTCCTTCCTCATTTCCAGGGCAGACAGCTTGACGTTAGCACACCATACAATCTGAGCGAGGCGGTGAGTAACTACTTCTATTGGCAAGAACTTGACAGTTTGTGTTGACTTAAAAAAAAAAAAAAGTGTTGGTCTGTTTTATTATAATAAGACTAACTCCTACATAAAACCTTATTTATTCATCTTTGGTTAAAAAAGAGTCTTGAAAATGGTGAGAAGTCTGAATCATAGAATTCACTAAAAATGAAATATGTTAAAGCAGAAAAAGCAATGGACTAATATAAACCCATGATTTTGCCTACACAGCTGGGTGGCTTGGGATTATGACTTAACATTTTATTGTGTGCTGTCTGAGAAGGTAGGGCTATATAAGTTTATTGTTTCAGTAATTATATTTTGTGGTTTTATTACTTTTCTGCATATGTATTTATTCAGCAAATTGTTTACGGACTCAACATACATATGTGGCAGGCACTGATCTAGGCAGATGTCTTGGGGTTCTATTGCTGTGAAGAGACACCATGACCACGTCAACTCTTACAAAACAAAACAAAAAACGTTTGAGGCTAGCTTACAGTTTCAGAGGGTTAGTCCCTTATTGTCATGGTGGGTGACATGGAGGCAGACATGGTGCTGGAGAAGGAGCTGAGAGCTCTGCTTGATCCACAGGCAAAAGAGACAACTGTGTGTCACACTGAGCATAGCTCGAGCAAAGGAGACCTCAGAGCCCGCCCCCACAGTGACACATTTCCTTCTTCAAGGTCACACCTCCTCCAATAAAGCCACACCGCCTGATAGTGCCACTCCCTATGGGGACTAGTTTCTTTCCAACCATTACAGCCGGAAGAGGTTCACAGCTGGGGCCAGTGTTTAAAGGAACCACAACTTTTGAGACACACACACACCTATGGACAGAAAACAGTGTTGTTATGGCGGGAAATTTAAGGGGACACACAGACTCAAAGATCACCTCATTTGCCTGCAAGGTCTTCAGACTGAAAGAGGAACAGTTTTCTAGAACAAAGATTTTTCAATTTCCCCCCCAGTTTAGGCTCTTTATCCTCTGAGGAGATTTCACAGTCTCCGGTGTATACGGGACAATGACGTGGGTCCCAGTTGGAGAAGGCTCAGGGGAGGGGGGGGGGGGAAGGTGCTGGCCACTAACTTGATCACCTGAGTTAAATTCCCAAGTCTGTTATGGGAAGGAAGAAAAAAAACTAACTCCTGGAAGTGGGTGCTGGGAACTGAACCTGTGTCTTCAGCAGAGGCAATAATGCTCTCAACCACTGAACCGTTTCTCTAGCCCTTTAGCTAAATATTTGATACTACATCCTTAACATTTTCCAGAGCTGACAGATATTTTAATTTTATAATTGTTTATGCTAAAACAGTTCTTTGCATAAGTATGTAATATAAAATGGTGGAAATGTGTTATGAACATTTTAGAAATGCTTAGAAATTCTCTCCTAATCCCAAGTCAAAATTCAAAGACCAAACTTAGAAAACCTGAGTTTGTTTGTTTTTTGACAATTACATGCATATATATATATATATATATATATATATATATATATGATGCATCTGATTATTCCCTCTCCCCGCTTTTCATCTCCCTCTCATCTGTATTAAATCCCACTTCATTCTAATAACCTCTGTTCTATATCTGTGACTTTTGGTTTGGTTTTGTGACCCATTTAGGGTCAATAAGACCATCTACATGACTATTGGATTGCAACTATCCACTAGAGACTGCTGTAGTCTTGGGTGGGGAAAACATTGAATCTCATTAGCAAACAATTCAGCAGTGAGAGACAGGTCCCCCAAGCCCTCCTCTATCTATGTCTGACAGTTAGTGGACCTATTCTTGTGTAAAGTGAGTATAGGGGTCTTTAGCTTTTTTGAGTTCGTGATTCCAATGGATGTGTGTGTTACTCAGACATGGGGTGTTTTGAAGACATCTTCCTTATCTTCCTCCCACCAGTATTATACAATGTTTCCCGAGCCTTAGAGAGGATGGTATACATGTCTTGTTCAGGGCTGAGCACTCATCTGTCAAGTATTCTTAGCCCATTGGACAGCCATGAATCTCTGAATTCACTGTTAGCTGGAAAAGAGGCTTCTGTGGTTAAGGCTGAGAATCACTTTTGCCTATGGATATAAACACAAATATTTATAAGGCAGTTTGAAATTATGTCAATTTGGCTAACTAACAATATCCAGTTCCCTTATAAGGCTTGTCATCTCTCCCACCATGGATTTTTGACCAGGTTTACAGTTGTAGACGCCTCTGGAATGAGCCTTAAATACAATTAGAGAGCACTTGGTTGCTTCCACAACAGTAGGATTGCTATTGCACAAATGGTCAAACATCAACTTTCAAAATCAAGAATTTTAATAGCTGAGCACTGGTGGCACACACCTTTAGTCCCAGCACGCAGGAGGCAGAGGCAGGTGGATCTCTGTGACTTCAAGTCCACCCTGGTCTACAGCGCTAGTTCTAGGACAGGCACCAAAGCAATACAGAGAAACCCTGTCTCAAAAAAAAATCTTTTTAACATAATATAATTCAAAGATATACCAATTTGCTGCTCCTATGTTGCAGTATTATTTTAGTTATTTTCTATTGCTGTGGTGAGATACCACAAGCAAAGCAACTTATAAGAAAGTGTATCTTGGATTTGCGATTTTAGAGGGCTAGAATCCACGGCCTTCATGCTGGGGAGTTTGCCAGCAGGCATGGCAGTAGATCAATAGCTGAGAGCTCACATGGTGAGAGACAACCACAAGGTAGCGAGAACCAGCCTTCTCCAGTAAGACCACACTTTCTAACCCTTCCCAAACAGTCCCGTCAGCGGGGACCAAGGATTTAATGCATACACCTATGAGGGCCCTCTCTTCCTCCCTCCCTCCCTCCCTCCCTCCCTCCCTCCCTCCCTCCCTCCCTCCCTCCCTCCCTCCCTCTCTTCCTGCCTTCCTCCCTCCCTCCCTCCCTCCCTCCCTCCCTCCCTCCCTCCCTCCCTCTCTTCCTGCCTTCCTCCCTCCCACCCTTCTCTCCCTCCCTCCCTCCCTCCCTCCCTCCTTTCCTTCCTTCCTTCTCTCCTCCCTCCCTCCCTCCCTCCCTCCCTCCCTCCCTCCCCCTCCCTCCCTCCCTCCCTCCCTCCCTTCTTTCCTCCCTTCCTCCTTCCTTCCTTCCCTCCCTCCCTCCCTCCCTCCTCCCTTCCCTCCCTCCCTCCCTCCCTCCCTCCCTCCCTCCCTCCCTCCCTCCCTCCCTTCCTTCCCATCTTCCCCAACCCCCTCCACTCTGAAGATCTCTTTTATTTCCCCTTCCTGGGGAGACTTTTTGTTTATTTGTTTGTTTGTTTTGTTTTTCAAGACAGGATTTCTTTGTGTAATTCTGGCTGTCCTGGAACTCACTCTGTAGACCAGGCTGGCCCCGAACTCACAGAAATCTGCCTGCTTCTGTCTTGTAAGTTGCTGTGATCAAAGGTATGAGCCACCACCACTTGATTAGCCCTTTTCATTCAAACAGGAGCTATGCTAGAAAATAATAAATGGTATTTTAAAAAAATGAAATCATTATGTTTCTATGAGACCAGAAAACTTTTCATATATAATGGAAAAAACAACATTGTGATTCATGCTATGTTAACTTCATATCTGAGCTGGGTTGTGTCAGGGAGCAGTCACTGACGTCATGTGATGTGTCTACACACATGTTATGGAGAGGACATGCCATGTGCTGAGAACTAAGGCTACAGTGAAATCATGCAGTGCAACATAGGTAGATGCTTCTAGAATCACCTTAGATTCATTAAAAATATGATTCTGAGTTAACGTTTGAGCATTTAGAAGTCTTTTAGTGTTGCCATTTTTTTTTTCATGACCAACCCCCCTCCCATTTAAGGGAGGTTATGGCCCAGAGTTTAAGAAGCTAAGTTCATGCTGAAAGGTGGTGGCACATCTCTTTAGTCCCAGCACTTGGGAAGGAGAGGCAGACAGTCCTCTGAGTTTCAGTCCAGCCTAGTCTACAGAGTGAGTTCCAGGATAGCCAGGACTACACAGAGACCCCCCTCTCGAAAAACCAACAAAACGAAACAAAACCTAAAAGGACAGAGAAGCTATGATCAGGCAGGATGGATCTGCAGACAAAGGCACTTGCCACTACTGGCTGCTCTTCCAGAGGTCCTGAGTTCAATTCCCAGCAATCATGTGGTGGCTCATAACCATCTGTAATGAGATCTGGTGCCCTCTTCTGGCCTGCAGGCGTACATGCAGGCAGAACATTGTATAATTAATAACAAATGAAGCTCTATTATGGAAGGAATGGAGAGCGAAAGCATAAACCAGATAGGAGGGAGCTGTGTGTCAAATGTTAGAATAATTTGCCCAGGAAATGAGAGTGCTGAATGCCAGACTTGGTAATTTGGTGTCGATGTACGAGACAATGGAGAGGAATGAGTTGAAAGTAAAAGAATGATGGCAGCCAGCAGTGATGGCACACACCTTTAACCCCAGCACTTGGGAGGCAGAGACAGGAGGATCTTTTTGTGTTTGAGTCCAGCCTGGTCTACAAAGTGAGTTCCAGGATAGCCAAGGCTACATAGAAAAACCCTGTCCGGAAAAACAAAACAAAGCAAAGAACGAGCAAACAAACAAATGATGTGGCCAGGTGTTTTGTTTTTAAGATAAGGTCTGTGTAGCCTTGGCTGGCCCAGAAATAGATAACTGGCCTCCGGGTCATAATGGTCTACCTGTGTCTGCCTCCTGGGTGCTGGGATCAAAGTCCTATGCCACCATGCTGCATTTGGTTTTGAAAAGGAACTCTCCAAGGAGGCCATTGAGATGGGTCCTCCATGAGTATTTGGCAAGGACATATCAGACAGCTGAGACCATGAGTAGGAAGCCAGAGAGAGTTTGGCTAATGACCAGGTGGGTCGGTAGACCTTGAGGAGTCAGAGAAAGAAAATGTATTCGGGCTGCTAGTTTAGGCCACTCAAGCATTCACATGGGAGATGAGCAGGTATGAGGAATTCAGTGTGTCATATGCTGGATCTGTAGTTACTCAGGTGTGGATGTCTAACTCTGGAGCACATGCGTGGGTGGGGCTTGTTAGGACGTCAGGTACAGTCATGCTTTGTCAGCATGTGGCCTGGGAAGGAATGGCCAAGATGGTTACAGACACAGATGAAGCAGAAGCTATGGGCCATCAGTCCAGCAGGAGACCAGGACAGCTGTGGGAGGACATTTGAGGGCAGCTTTAGGGTAAAAGCAGCCGGCAGTCAACAGATTCAAAAATGCCACACTTGGTGATTTGGTGTTGATGTACAAAGTTGATTTACGATGGAAAGAGATGAGTTGACCTACTACTTTTGACATTGTGCCTGGTTGTCGTCCCTGGTTGTGAGTCTTGCTGGTTGAATGAGGACAGCTGGAGATCTATGCTATGCTTGATGCCTTGCTGACCTGGACTTGACTGCTGACATCTACCAAGTGGACAGGGTATTGGGTGTTTTGGGGGTATCATCTTGCCCAGAGGTTAACTCCATTTTGCAGTGCTGCCAGCTTGCAGCCAGCCACACCCAGTGCCCTGGCCTGTCTGTAGATATGCAGCTCTGATTTGAAGCCCCACTCACATCTTCCAGGGGGCCTTATCTTTGTCAACAGATTAATATTTCTAAAATACAAGGTGGTACTTTTTGTTACTATGCCTGTCCAAGTGACAAAGAAAGTCACATTTCTTCATTCACTCATGTCTTACTGTCTCTTGCAGTGCATCCAAGGATGCCAGTTTTGGAACTCCGAAGACCAGGAAAAGTGTGCTTTAAAGTGTGTAAGTATTAATTATGGGTACATGTTTTGGAGACAGGGACTGCTGGAGCCCAGCCTGGCCTCAGACTCATATGTAGCTTAAATTTCTGATCTTCCTGCTCTACCTGGAGTGCTGGGATTACCCTCATGTACCATCACATCCGTTTATATGGTACTGGGGCTTGAACCCAGGCTTGAAATCTATCAACTGAACCGCAGCCCACCTCACTAATACCTTTTTCTGTTAATGAGTTAAATCATGACAATGAAATTTATTTGAGGGTGTTAAAGTTGGGCTTGGCAACCCATAACTGTGATCCAGCCGCTCCAGAGGTGACTTAGTGTTAGAACCCGGCTTGGGGTATAAAATCATGAGTCTCCATAAAGCATGAATCCTTCTGTGAACTGCTCACAGCCTTCCTTGGTGACTTACCTGCAGTATCTCAAGTCAATATGACAGATATTTCCACAGCATCCGAAGAAGGACAGGCACTGGTCAGTGGGTTTATTGCAGTCTTCAATCAAAGCTGACTGGCTATAGGCTGTCAGGGGCCATCCCCCAGCAGGGCAGTACCTTCCTGATAGGATGATCTCTGTCAGAGAGTCTCGGGTGTTAGTGCTGACTGCAGTGGGCCGGTTGATGGACTGGCCAGTGGTGTGGTTACAGTAACCGAGGCGGAACGTGGAGGGCAGGGGCACATGGCGGACAATGAGCCACAGGGAGGCATCTGTGATGCCCAGGGTTTTGATCCAAGCACGAGCTCTTGTACTCTATCTACGTAGATCTAATTGATACCGTGAATCCAGTAGAATAAATGTGCCCACAGCCTTCCTTTCCCTCGAAGTGTCCGGTTCTCACTGAAGTTGGTAACCAGGCTATTTTCTAGTTGTCATGTTCTGTATCCACAGGTGCCATTGTTGTATGGTGGTGTTTCCTAGACTTTCCCTGATGTAGTTTTACCTTTGTTGGATTTGTATAAATAATTGTACAAAAAAAATTCAAAAACCCTAATTCTTCATATATGTACTTTTTCTTGCCTTGTAGACCTCAGTTATAAAGGTTTTTTTTTATTATTATTAAAAAAATGCCCATTCCCACTTGTGGTTGTGTGAATTATAGACTCAGATTTTGCAAGAGTGTTTGTCTTACATGCTGTTTTCACACACCATTACACATTGCCCTTAATTGTTTGTCTAGTTAAGTATTTTTACCATCAATGCCATTTTGTGAGTTCTTACAGGGCATGGAGGACTTTGTCTTTTCTAGACCACATCTCCTCCACTGACCAGGGAGGGGCACAAAGCAGGTACCAATTCCAGCTGAATGCATGAGCGGGAATACCATTCGTTGCCAGGCAACCATACAGGAAGCCACCAATGTGGGCAGAGGAAATTGCTGGCCTTTGCTAGCTAGAACTCCTAGTTGTTTTCATTTTAGTTTGTCTCCCTTTAGCTTGGCTGAAATTCCCTAGCCTGGTTCATTACAGGCTGCCTCCCAGTTCATTGAGATTTTCTTTCTTTCTCTTTACCTAGAAGTCCCAACATGATTTATTCTACAAATTACTGTTTTAATCAAAATACTCTTGCTGGAAGAGTTGGACCAGGGGTTGGGGAGATGACTCTGTGGTTAAGAGTATAGACTGCTTTTACAGAGGTCCCAGACTCAGTTCCCAGCACCTACATCCAGCAGCTGGCAACAGCCTGTGACTTCAGTCCCAGGGGATCAAATGCCTTCTTCTGAACTTCTTTTTTTCAATGATTATATTTTTTAATTTAAATTGGAAACAAGCTTGTTTTACACACCAATCTCAGTTCCCTCACCCTTCCATCCTCCCCTGCCCCACACCAGTCCCCCATCCCATCCCCTTTCTGCTCCACAGGGAGGGTGAGGCCTTCCATGGGGGTCTTCAAAGTCTGTCATATCATTTGGAGCATGTGACTAGGCTGAGAGAGTATCCCTCTATGTGGGATGGGCTCCCAAAGTCCATTAGTATACTAGGGATAAATACTGATCCACTACCAGAGGCCCCATAGTCTGTCCAGTCCTCCTAACTAACACCACATTCAGGGAGTCTGGGTCAGGCCTATGCTGGTTTCCAAGCTATCAGTCTGGGGTTCATGAACTCCCCTTATTCAGGTCAACTGTTTCTGTGGGTTTCTCCAGCCTGGTCATGACCCCTTTGCTCATCACTCCTCCCTCTCTGCAGTTAGATTCCAGGAGTTAGGCTCAATTCCATCAGCTACTGGATGAAGGCTCTAGGATGGCATATAAGGTAGTCATCATCCCCCCCCCCCCACAGCATCCCAATTTCCATGGGAGATTTAGTCCCTTTTCCCTTCTCCAGGGGACCATGTATGTCTATCTCTCTTAGGGTCCTCCTTGTTTCCTAGATTTTCTGGTGGTGTAGATTGTAGGCTGGTGATCCTTTGCTTTATGCCTAAAATCCATATATGAGTGAGTACATACCATGTTTGTCTTTTTGTGACTGGGTTACCTCACTCAGGATGTTTTTTTCTAGTTCCATCCATTTGAATGTGAATTTCAAGATTCCATTTTTTTTTTCTTTCTGCTGAATAGTACTCCATTGTGTAAATGTACCACATTTTCTCCATCCATTCTTCAGTTGAGGGGCATTTAGGTTGCTTCCAGGTGCTGGCGGTGAGGTCTCTCCCTCCTGGTGAGTATGGGACCAAGCTTCTCTTCCGGTGGGTGTAAGCAGGTTCAATACTCCGAAGACTCTCCTCTCCCAGTGGGTGGAGGTGGGACTAGGGTGCTGGCAGACTCGCGATGGCCTGGTCCTCAGGAGGCTCTGGTCCTCAGGAGGCTCTGAGCAGGTCACCGGAAGGTGGCTCCTCCCGTGAGTGGAGGCGGGTCCTCATTGAGATTTTCTAGTGGATAACTTGCTTAACTATTTTCCTAGTGATGCGAATATCATAATTTTTTAAAGAGACCCCCCTGCATGACTTTTGCGTGCTGGGATTACAGGCATGTGCCACCAGGCCCCAGGGCCCCCTACTTGTCATTGATTGACAGTAGTGGAGGAAATGCACAGCTGAATCCCTGAAGTTATCGCTGGTTCAGGATGTTAAGTAACTGTTTTTTCCTTTTGTTTCTATGCAGAATGATACTTATGCCACCATTTGTGAGGTGAGTTCCTAATCACAAAAAAGATATAATCAAACACAAGTGTGTGTTCTTAGACTTCAAAGGTTATTAAAGGGAGATGAAGAAATTCTCAGTCATAAATGAGGGTCTAATCCCATTTTGGGACAGACATTTGCTGTAAATCTGTGTGTATATGTAAGTCTTTATTACTATGTATGTGTGTACACACACACACACACACACACACACACACACACACACATATATATATATATAGTTGTGTATATACAAACAGTCATCTTTCAGTGTCCAAGGGGGACCAGCTTCAGGAATTCCCATAATTAACAAATCCCTGTATATCCAAATCCATCATTGAAAATGCAGTAGTATACAACGAGACCTATGCACGTCTTTACACCCTTCATACCCCAACTGCATTTCACTTTTAATAGTTAATACAATGTACGTATTGTAGAAACAGCCCCCTTTCCCTCCTCCCTCTGCTTTTTCTTTTTGAGACAACGTCTCATGTCTACTAGACTGAACTCGAACATTCTCTGCAGGTAAGGATAGCTTTGAACTCCTGATTTTTCTGCTTCTACAGCCAAGTGCTGTTACAGTCCTGGGCCGCCGCCACGTTCAGTCTAAATAGCCTTTAAGATATCTTGTTCATGAAAAAAAAATAAGACAAAACAAGTATATGTACACAATCAGTTAAGATGCAATTACAAATACTCTTGACTCTGAGTTGTGTGAATGTGCAAAATCTGCAGAAATGTATAACCTGAATACAGGGCAAACTGTAACTTTAATCTAGTCTAGAAGATTGTAATTTCCTTTCCTGGAGCAAGGGGAGGCTGAGTCTGGCAGGGAAGAAGAGAACGATGCCTTCTGGGGTATCTCTGCTGACAGCATTTCCTTCTTCTTTATTTTTTTAATGTTTACTTATTTATTTTGTGTTTGTGTTGGGTAGGTGGATGTGTTCATGCACATACGTGGAAGTCAGAGGACAACTCATAGGAATCATTTCTCTCCTCTACCTAGTGGGCATTGGGGATGTAACTCAGCTTCTCAGCTTGGCCACGATCTCCTTAAGTCCGTGTCTTGCTGGCCTGTGATTGCATTTTCTCTCTCCAAACACAGAGTGTTCTATCATACACATTTACATCACATTACATGAGACCTCTCAGGCCAGGTGTGGTGCGACACATCTGTATTCCAAACACATGGGAGGCAGAGACAAGAGAATAATAAGTTCGAGGCCAGTCTGGTCTACAGAAATCCAAAAATAATTGGAACAGAACAAAACCAAACCCCAAAGAGAGACCCTTCTATCACTTTTGTTCACCAGAATCCTTTGCAACACTCTTGAGTCACATTTCCTGCTGCTTATATGTGAGGAAATGTTATTATCTTTCCGTTTTAAAGCCTGGCACAGTGAGTAAAGGGGCCTGCTGCCAAAGCTGATGACACGAGTTTGATAACCAGGCAGCCATATGGTAAAAGGAGAGAACGGATGACGCCAGAAGCTGATGATTCTCTGATCTTCATCCTTGGGCCATGGGATGAGCCGCCTCCCCACAGCAAATAAATAAATAAATAAACAAACAAACAAATAAATAAACAAACAATAAAAGCTTAGTTATACTCCATTTAGATGCCTTGAAATCGGAGCCTGTGGCTATGCCGCATGGCAGGGATGATCCCTGCCGGTGGGAAGAGGTAAGGCTTGATTGACACGAAACAGTGAGAGATTTGCCCTCAAGGTGAACAATCGAGGATCTCCCCCGATGATACGGAAAATCTAAATTTCCTCAGAACCCTATTAGATGATTAAAGCAAAAATCATTCTTAAATAATAGCCCTTAAAAGGACTGTACTAGTCAGGGGAAAAAAGGGAGAGAGTCTTGAGTGTCAATCATCATGGTGGTCTGTGCTTGAACCTGGGAAATGATGATGCCCAGAGAGCTGCGGCATCCCTGATTATTTAAGACATGAGCCGATCTATGACAGCATCTTAGCTCTTTGATGGGGGGCAAATGTAGACTCTCTTATTCCCGGAAG
Organism: Cricetiscus sungorus; assembly: GCA_030556225.1. Lineage (NCBI taxonomy): Eukaryota > Metazoa > Chordata > Mammalia > Rodentia > Cricetidae > Cricetiscus > Cricetiscus sungorus. The sequence goes on along the minus strand of JANBXA010000731.1, from coordinate 9,985,201 downwards.
CCTTTTTGTGGATTCTTATTACCGTTTGAAAACAGTGACCCCTGTATAAGCCTGATGGATTCACGGCCGTCTGGCCTGACTCCCTTTCCTGGTGCCAGACACAGTGGCCTCACCTCTTATACAACTGTAGGTGGCCCTTCCTGCATCTAGATGTCTGTCTTCCCCATGAACATTCTCACAAGCCCTGCTTCTTCTAGCTGCTCAAGCCTTGTCTGAGAGTCACCTCTGTACTGTCCCAGCTGATTACAGTAAAGGGTGCCTCCTCGTCAGGCCCCACACTTTGATCCTCTTGTCACCACACTCAGCCACACACTTTTCACTATCTGGGGTGTTTGAAATTCATCATTCATTTATTTTATATCTTCTTCTAAAACAATGTAAGTTCCACAGAGGTAGGCCATGTTCTTTTTAAAATTTTCTTTATTTAAATTAAAAACAATCTTATTTTACATACCAATCCCAATGCCTGCTCCCTCCTGTCCTCCCATTTCCCCCAAGAACCCCCTCATCCAAGAACCCTCCCCAGGGAGGGTGAGGCCTCCCATGGGGGAGCATCAAAATCTGTCACATCATTTGGGGCAGGACCTAGGCCCTCCGACGTGTCTAGGCTGAGAGAGTGTCCCTCCATAGGGAATGTGCTCCAAAAGTCCATTTATGCCCTAGGGATACATCCTGGTTCCCAACTGACACCCACATTCAGAGGGTCTGGGTCAGTCTTATGCTGGTTCCCCAGCTGTCAGACTGGGGTCCATGAGCTCCCCCTTGCTCAGGTCAGCTGTCTCTGTGGGTTTCCCCAGCGTGGTCTTTGACCCCTTTGCTTATCACTCCTCCCTCCTCAATGCTGCCATGTTCTTACAGCCCAGAACAATATTTGGGGCAGAAAAGAGATTCAATAAATATTAATGAGTGAATGAAAGATCTTTTAGGAAAGAATGTTGTGATTCATGCGGATGCTTGAGGGTGTTCCTTTCTTGTGATAAGAAAATTAGGGAAGATGCAAGCAGCCCTTGAGCCAGTCTGGGAAACCAAGAGACAATAAAGAAAGTCCCAGTACTGTGGGAAAATGGTAGTGAGCATAGACAGACTCCAAGATGGCAGACAGATAAGGCCCCTGGGCAGAGGAGTGGCGGCAGCCGGGCATCCGGGAATAAGCAGTACACATCTAGAAGCTTCAGGTTCAGGGTCTGTGAACTGCTCTGATACAGCCACTGCGTGTCCTCTCCAGGCTTGGGAAATGCAGCATGCTGTCATTTAATGTCTGATGATGCCTTGCTTTCTTGAGCGGGACAGAATAGTTGACAGCATTGTCTTCCCTGGAGATAGTGTTTAAACTCTCAGATTGACAGAAAGTTTATTTCCCCTGGGGCGGGGGGATAATCCAGGAGAAGCAGGGCCACAATATTCTTTTTTCCTCTTTAGAATGGCCCGTATTTCCAAGTAATACACATTTCTAAACAAATGTGTATTAAAATGGAGAAAAACCTCCATTTTATGCAATGCTTTTCTTGCCTCTTGGTTTGTATCTTCTCTGCAGTGGGTTAAATGCTAAATGAGCCTTCCTCAAACTTCCAGAGGATGTGACAAGTACCTGAACGTTTACGTTAAACAACCCAAGCCCAAAGCGTGGTATTTGAATTAATCCTTAACTAAGCAAACCCAGGCTTATCGGGCACGACTTCCTCTCAGTGCACAGCTCAAACAGCTCAAAGTTAATATTTGCATTTTACAGCTCTGTCTTTCCCAGGGAGGTGCTTTGTGCCATGGTTCCTCCCGTCATCCTGAGACTGACAGCAGGCTGTGCCGGGACTGTAATACTAAACTCACCGGCATCAGGGAGATTGAGCACAGCCTCGCTGGATGGAGTTTCCTTTTCTTTGTTGCTAAGGGAGACGCACCTGTTTAGACCTGCAGGCCGTTTGGGTTTCGGCCCTCAAAGAAGACTCCGGTTTTTGCTCTAAAGAGAGCATTTGCTCTAGATGAGGTGTCTATCGAGATTAGGCTGTTGTAGATCTTAAAAGTCGGCATGCGTATGGAGATATCCATTAGAATGTTTGGCTATTGTAGAAGCTGCAGTCAGTTTTTAATTCTAAGGAAAGTAGGGAAAACACAACAAATAGACAATCAAATGCATTTATCTTAGGCAGGAGCTTCAGGTTTCCAGCCCATCAACATTTTGAACAAGATAAAATTGAAGTATTAAGCTCAGTGTTTTTTTCAAGCTATAGCATGTCGGGGCCGTGGAATGAATTCAATAAACTAAGAGTCACCTTCAGCAAAATGAAACAGAAGAAGTTGGAATATGTCAGGACATCCCGCAGGGTTTCTTCACGGCAAGAGGAGAATGTTCTAAAATCACATTGTGTTGATGACACAGTTTTGGAAATCACTGAAACTGGACAGAGCTACTGTGGACGTTACACGCTGTGCTCTTTCTTGACCTCTGGCTTTTGAGGCAGGGTTTCTGTTTCCCCCTGTTTTTCAAGGCAGTGTTTCTCTGTGTACAGCCCTGACCACGCTGGAACTCATTCTGTAGGCCAGGCTGGAGAGACAGGTTCAGGCTGTCTCAAGCGTTCTGGGACGCTAAAGATGGTCTTGAATTCCTGCCTTTGGGTAGAGAGGGCTAGGATGACAGGCATGTGCCGCCATGCCCCACTTAGGAAGATACATAAGGCTTTCAGGTTCCGGTAGTTGAAGCTTACTGGCGAAAACAACAGCTCATGCGTGTGTCTTCCACAGAGGGAGTCCTGTGAGGTGGGCTGCAGCACGGCAGAGGGCACCTACGAAGAGGAAGTACTGGGTAAGAGAGCATTGATGACGTCATGAAGCAACCTCTGCCACCTGGGGACCAATGAAAAGATAAGGGAGCGCCTCTCATAACACCCTCCTGCATCTCAGGCAGCATCGAAAATGGTTGTAAATGAGACTAGTGTGGCTCCCGCCTGTAGTCCCTGCATCCTGGAGGCTGAGGCAGGAGGATTGCAGCGAGTCCAAGGTCAGCCAAGACGGCAGAGTGACATCCGAGTCAAAAGCCAAAAACTACCTCTGCCAACATTTGTATGTCAAAAAACAAAACAAAACCAAATCTGTAATTTCAAATGCTCTAGTGGTAGAGAGCCACTAGACATGATTGACATTTTGTCTTTAAGGCCTATATATATATATATATATATATATATATATTTCAGACAGGCTCTCAGTCAGGCAGTGGTGGTAGACACCTTTAATACCAGCACTTAGGAGACAGAGACAGGTAGATCTCTGTGAGTTTGAGTTCAGCCTTGTCTACAAAGTGATTTCTAGGACAGGCTCCAAAGCTCCAGAGAAACCCTGACTGGAAAAACAAGACAAAACAAAAAGACAGAAAGAAAGAAAAAGAAAGAAAGAGAGGAAGGAAGAAGAAACAGGGTCTCGTAAGCTCAAAGGGCCTTGAATTTGATATATATCCAAAGGAGACCTCGAACTCCTGATGCTCCTGCATCTTGGGAGTATTGGTATGCGCCATTGCTTTCCGCTTTGTGTGATTCTCGGGATCAAATCCCAGGGTCTCTGCATGCTAGGCAAGCACCCTGCCGATGCTCTACACACGCTGCACAGTCCCTGTTGACTCCAGAAGGGGCGGGCTCTCCACCCGGAGCAGACTTGATATTGAGGGGGGCTGCTGTTTTGCTGACCTGCAGGTGTCAGAATAATTTATCTAATGTGGAGTACATTGTTCAGCTAATAGTTACTCAGTAAAGAACTTACTGTGCACATGGCAACTCAGAAAAGACGGTAGGGGTTTGTGATGTTTAGAAGCTACGCCTCCCAGGGTTGGATGGGAATGGGTGGGAAAATCCTGGGTGTGGCAGCTTCCTTGGCCCAATTTGAAACCAGGCTGGGTGTGTTTAAGTGACTGCTTTACCCCAGTGCACTGATTCCCAGACACTTTGAAAGTCAACCTGGGTGTTAGTGGCAGTCTCCAGTAATTCCCCAGTCTCCTCCCACCGGGGGATGTTGGCAGACTGAATTTCCTGACTCTTTTATGAGCTACCATTCTTGTCTCAGAGGCCGGCTCCTTATTCCCAGTGGCTGTTGGAAATCGAGGGGCAAGTGTCGCCCAGCAGCACCCCAAGATACCACAGAGTCACCCTAGGGCATCACTGCGCTCTTGGGGGGGGGGATACAGGACATTTTCTGTCCTTGGGGATATGGGGATAGTGAACAGCTATTGGATGCTGCTCAGGGGTGGTTCCTGGCCTAACAGTAGACCCTACTATACTTTTCCCCATGACTTCATTGTTAATAAGGCTGACATTTTTGTGATTTCTAGTGTAACAAAAACTTTCCTAAAAAAACTCAATGGGAGATGGGAGGCGACTGTGGCAACACTTAATCAGATTACATACCTGGAAAAGCTATGAAGCCTTCAAGGGGCACATGATTGCAATTAGCATACTGTAATTTTATTGTAAGGTTGAAATAAATATATAATTTGGTCCTTTATGTGCTATTTAAAAGTTTTAAAGTGCATTTATTTATTTTAATTTTAAAAGATTTTTCTTAAAAAAACCAAAAAAAAAAAAAAAAAAGTTTTGCTTTAACGCACATGACGGAGGATTGCTAACCTGAACACAGTCACATAGTCAGTGGTTGTTTATGAGGGACGCAGACTTCCTTTTCCCTCCCTCCCTCTCTCCCTCCCTCCCTCCCTCCCTCTTTCCCTTTCTCCTCCCTCCCTCCCTCCCTCCCTCCCTCCCTCCCTCCCTCCCTCCTTCCCTTTCTCCTTCCTCCCCTCTTTTTTTCTTCCTTCCTTTCTTTTTTTTTTTTTTTTTTCTGAGACAGGGTTTCTCTGTGTAATAGCTCTGGCTATCTGTAGACCAGGCTGGCCTCAAACTCACAGACATCCACCTGTGATGGGATGTGCTGGGATTAAAGGCCCAGCAGCTTTATTACTTTTAGTTATGTGTGTATGTTGTGTGTGTGTGTCTGTATGTCTGTGTGTGTGTATGTTGTGTGTGTGGTGTGTATGTTGTGTGTGTGTGTCTGTATGTCTGTGTGTTGTGTATGTTGTGTCTGTGTGTGTGGGTTTGTGTGTGTGAGTGAAGGTGCCCATGGAGGCCAGAGGGTCAGCTCCCCTGGAGGTAGAGTTAAACCCATTGTGAGCCACTAGATGTGAGTGCTAGTGATTGAACTCAGGTCCTCTTCAGTCCCTGTGTGTGTGTGTGTGTGTGTGTGTGTGTGTGTGTGTGTATGTGTGTGTATGTGTGTGTGTGTGTGTGTGTGTGTGTGGTGTCTGTGTCTGTGTGTGTATATGTGTGTGTGTGTGTGTGTGTGTGTGAGAGAGAGAGAGAGAGAGAGAGAGAGAGAGAGAGAGAGTCTCCATGCTGAAGCATGCCTGTGGAGATTAGAGAAGAGCTTGTGGGTGGGAGCTGGTTTTCTTTCACCGTGGGTCCTGTGAATTGAACTTGGGTCATCAGACTCCGTAGCAATCACCCTTACCCTCTCTGTCGTGTCGGCAGCTCCTTTAAACACTCCATTATTGTTTGTTTTGAGCTCATAGCTGAGGCTGGCCTGACGCTCACTGTGTAGCTGGGCCTCAGACTTGCAATCACTAGCCTGCCTGAGCTTCCTGAGCATGGAGGTGGCCACTGCGAGCCACCAGGGCCTGGAAAAGGTGCCTGTCTCAGGCATCTGCTGAGTGGTTAGGTCTGGGGTCACAATGTCTAACAGAGAAAATGGTCAGATGGCTCCTCTCTTCACAGAGCCATGGCAAAGTTACTGAAACCAGGCACGTCAGAACTGAAAAAGTACAGACCAGATTCACACCCTTTCTTATATTCTGTAATTGTATTACCAGCTAAGTCATAGCTATGTAGTTCTGCTAGCATGTGAAATAATTAATTTTTTTAACTTAAATTTCTCACCAGCTTTGGATCTATCCTATGTAGTTTACACAAATGAAGAGATAAGACTAGGTAAAGGTATTTTTATTGCCCACACACCTGGGTCTGTCTCTCATGCATTACCACACTCATGTATTTCTGGCTGTGTTTTCTTAGTTGAGTTTAGATGAGTCACATTCATTTCTATGTGGTAGGAAGTGATAATTACTTACGATGCATCAAAACAACAATCTACTAATCCGTGTATGTGTGTGATGTGTATGTAATGTGTGCATGTGTGATGTGTGTATGAGGATGGACATGTGTCATGGCACATGGGTAGAGGTCAGAGGGTATCCTTAGGAGTCAGTCCTTATCTTCCACCTAATTTGAGGCAGGGTCTCTTTCGTTATTTTCCCCACTGTGCTGTAGAACTCCATGCTAGGTGTGTGTGAGCTTCTGGGCCGGGGGGGGGGGGGGGAATCTCCTGCTTTACCTTCCGTCTTGCGGCAAGAGTGCTAGCAATAAGACACATGGCATTTCATCCAGCATTCTTCAGTTCTGAGCTCAGACTGTCAGGCTTGCATGGCAAGTGCTCGTCTCTCCAATAATAACTATTTTTATTAAGCATCTCCAGTCAGGCACTGTTCTACTTGACTTACTAGCTGCCTTTGTCTTCAGATGCAGTAAATTCGATAATTAACCCCATTTGGCAGATGGGAAAGTTGGGTGCAGTGTTTAAATAGTTGCCCCGGGTCATCTAGAGAGCAGAGACACAGCTGGAGTTACTTTCCTGATGTGACTGGCCAGCCTTTCCTTACTTACGCTGCCACCATAGCAGAGTGAAGCTCATAAGAGTGACCTCAGTTCACCTGGGATGCTCCTCGGCTGACTCATTCTTGCTGTGAAGTTGTAGAATGACCCCACTTCACCTCTGCTGCTCCATATGCATCACTGCGGCTTTCAAACTCATGTCTGTATTTAGCTATGGCATTTTCTTTCCCCATCCTTGCACAACTCTGGCTCCTATGCCTCCTGGTCATCCTCCTCACCTCCAGCGCCATCGCTGGGTCCCTCTTCCAGGTGTCCACAACCTACACCAACGATGGATACTTAAGGTTTCACCATAAAAGGAAGAAGGTGGGGCCGGCCAGGCTTTGCTTGCGCCGTTCTAATAGCCCCAAATGAACCATAACTAGAATAATCAACAGAGAGGGGTTGTGATTGAGCTCTGTGGCGGGAGCCACAGATGACAATAGCTTTAATCTCTCTGTATTTTGGAAAGGAGTTTTAATTACTCCATATTCGTTATTTTTAGTGATGAATATTGTCTCACTATTCACCTCCAGGACAGAGTGAAGTTCTCAGGCTTTGCACTTGATAAATTTAAGCTCCTTACCAATCGATCAATTACTCTTTATCAATCAGTACGGCGCTTTTTCAATAAGTGAAGTTTGAAGTCTTAATTCGTCATTACTTTAGGAAAATATAAAGACTAAGGAAACATAATATTATTTTAGCAGCATATATCTCGCAGAAATCCATCTCTGACCCGAGGGCTTACCAAGAAGTCCCCACTAAATATATGCCACAGTGACCCCACTTTTGGGAAGCCATGAGGTGTGCTGTAATGCAGAGCAGGGGAGAATGTAGTTTCTGGGGTAAAAGCAACAGCGTTGTTCATATGAGGATGGTTTGCTGGGACTGAGGATGTAGTTTGCATGAAGTCTTGGGTTTGATCCCCAGTGTCGCATAAAGCTGGCTTTACACTCTGTAACCCACCCTGCTTTTTACACTAAGAAATGATATTGCCAGGACCTGCAGTAATAGTAGAATTTGAAAGATGCCTTGGGGTTCCATGCCCTGGATGCTTCTACTGTATCCCAGACATGGTTTTGGCATCTCCTCCCTTTGCCTGTAAGGAAATGGGCCCTAAGAGAAGGCTGGTCAGTCTCAGAGCCATGTTGCCTGCCTGTGATACAAAGAGAAGACTACTTGGAATGTAATTCATTGCTCAGGTGTGTTATTTAGCAGGCAGGGTATAGACAGAACAGGCACACCCACCATCGGATCGAATAGTGACGGAAATGTGGTTTCCTCCCCAGAAAGCACAGAGTTTCCTACAGCACCCTTTGCGTCTTCCATTGGAAGTCACAATGTGACATTACGATGGCACCCTGCCAACATCTCTGGGGTGAAATACATCATCCAGTGGAAATATGACCAGCTTCCAGGAAGCTGGACTTACACGGAGGTATGCAAAGCTATTTTCTTATCTAAACAAAGACATTTTGTCCCCCAAATTATTCAAAGCTCCAAGATACCCTGCCCCTCTTAACTGCAGTTTCTGTTTCCAAAGTTTCAGTCACCCATGCTCAAATATAGTTTATAGTTTTCAAATAGAAAAGCATTTAAGGAGTAAAGATTGAAGCCAGCCGTGGTGGTATAGGGCTGTGATCTCATTACTTGGTGGGCTAAGGTAGGAGGGTTCTGAATTTGAGGCCAGTGCGGGCTATATAGAAAGTTCTAGGCTAGCACGAACTACAGAATAAACCCTGCCTGAAAACCAAACCAAACCCACCAATGGTACCCTACCACTAAAATGGAGTGCAGGTTTTAAGTCACATGATTCTGAGGAGCATGATGAAGCATCAGGTGATCAGGTGGAAGGTCATCCTTTGTTTCAATGTATCCACACCATGTACACTAATCATAGGTCACACAGCCTCTATTGAGGTTATTGGGTCGACTGTCACAGGATGGCATCATGGTGCTTATATGTCAATTGTGATACTATCTGAGGTTTCAAGTTTCCACTGGGGGTTTGGGGAATAGCTCCTGTGGATATTGAAAATGACTTGACATTAATGCATTCTAGCGATGATGGAGCACAGTGATTGGATTAAGTGAACGTTAATCTCTGCTGCTCTGGAAAGCCTTTATACATACATGCCACATGTACACAGCATCATGCAACCATTCATGCTCTTTGGCTGCACCATCTTCTAAAGTGATTCCAGCTAGTGTGAAGGGCAGGAGGGAGATTCTTGAAGGGGTTTGTTCTAATTTAGAAGAGCAGGTTTTAGTAGCCTTTCAGGATGGTCCGTTTCAGGAGAGCACAAGCAAGTTCAGAAAAAAAAAAAAAAATAGCCCAATGTACCAAGTACAGTAACATGGAACGATTCAAGTAAACCCTAGAGGTAAGTACCGAGTAACGAGTCTTAGCTTTCCCTGAAGGGGAGAATGGTGTGAGTGATGCAGACTGGTGTCTGGAAGGCCATTTCCTGGTGTGTGGCACATGCAGCAGGCCCCGGGCATTCCCATCTGCAAAGGCACACCCAAACTAATCTGCAGTCTGTGGGTCATAGTGGTTGGACAAATGCTGATCTTTGCTCTCTCTTGGATCTAGACTGTGCCCAAGCTCTCATACGTGGTGGAACCCCTGCATCCTTTCACTGAGTATGTTTTTCGAGTGGTTTGGATCTTCACAGCCCAGCTGCACCTTTATTCCCCCCCAAGTCCAAGTTATAGGACTCATCCTTATGGAGGTAGGCGTACAGACGACATTTGTGAAGTAAGGGCATTATTTCAAAGTTTTGGTTTAATTTGTTTTTGTTGTAAGCAATGAAAGAAATTGATTTCTTCAGTATTCCGTTCAGTCTTTGAGCCCTTAACTGTGTGTCAGGTAATGTTCACAATTCTTCGGAGATCAAGATTACAAACCTACACGTGGGAGAGGGGAAACATGGCCACTAGTGACCACACAAGTAAGGGGTGCTGGCTGGTTACTGTTAACTTGACACAAACTAGAGTCAACGGAAGACTTGGTCACATTGGATTGGCCCACGGGAGCATTTTCTTGATGAATGATTGGTGTGGGAGGGCCCAGCCTACCGTGGATGATGTCATTTCTTGGCGGGTTGTTCTGGTTGTGCAAGAAAGCGGTTTGAGCAAGCCAAAGGGAGCAAGCCAGTATGCAGCATTCCTTCTTGGTTCATGCTCTACTTTAGTTCACCCCTCAGGTCTCTTCCTTGAGTCCCTGCCCTGACTCCTTCGTGATGGACCACAATTGTAAGCCAGAATACCCTTTCTTTATCCAAATATGTTTGGTCACGATGTTTCCACCACAGCAGTAGAAACCCTAACGCAGACAGAAATCGATACTAGAGAGCTGAGCATTGCTGTGACAGATCTGGCCATGTTGTTTGCAGAAAGGTTACGGAAGGAGCTGGAACTTGGGGCTACTGAGTGTTCAGAGCTCGGTGGGCTGTTCCGTGGGAGCTTGGAATTCTGTGGGAGCTTGGAGGGTAAGAGTGTTGAGGGTGACACAGACAAAAGAGGTCTAGCTTGTGAAATTTCAGAGGGAAGCAAAGACTCTTATAGGAGCTATTTTTGTGATATTCTGAATTAAGAATTTGTGGCTCTGGACAGCTGGAGCAGAAGAATTGGTTTCGATGAGCACGAGACAAAAGTGAGACTTTTGCCTCTGGTACCATTGATTGTGGTCCCCCGGAGCTGAGACATTAGTGGCGATGAAGATGAGATCGTCGATGCTGGGGTGAAATCTGGGCAGTGTTTCTTCAGGGTAAGCGCATGGAAGCGGTGGTACAGAGGCAGCCAAGGCTATCCCCCATCCTTGCAGCCAGACTTGGAAATGTGTAAGAGTGTTCTAGGTGACGACATGAAGAAGGCCGTGGAGAGCAACTGAGGTTTGTCACTTTGAAGGTCAGGAGACGCCTTTGGTGAAGTCAGACCTCAGTTGTGGTAGAAGCCCTAGGTTGGAAGGGGACAAGGAGAGATGTTGAGGCTTGGCTTCATGTGGCAGGAGCAGAGTCCCCGAAGAGAGCCCAAGGTATTAGTGAAAGTTCAGCCCAGTTGCAGCAGAGCATGCATGGCATGTCAGTCAGTGCCATGGAAAGACCATTGAGGGCAGCGGCATCTGAGGAGTAAGGAGGTCCTGACACTAGAAGACACGCTGTGTGTATTGCAGAGGGCGGAGATGGAGAAATGATACAGGCTGTTTTGGAGTCTAGAAGACTGTGAGTGAGACCCAGACACCAAGCACTTGATGTTTTACAGTGTTGAACTTTGGGTTTGCTTTGATTTGATTGTGACTACGCCCTGATTCTTCCTTCTTGGTGTAAGAAAATATTCAATCCCCCGCCCCCCAGTAACCCACAGTTTTGAGACACTAGATATTTTAGAAAGACTTTGAACTTTAAAATAGACTTTTTGTTTGTTTTTGTGAGATAGGGTCTTTCTATGTATCACTTTCCTGGACCTCTCTAAGTAGACAAGGCTGGCCTTGATCTCATAGAGATCCACCCACCAACTGAACAATCAACCCACTTAAGGGACAGTTTGAATTTGCAGAGCAGACATGTGTAGTCTATCTTTCTCCATCCTGCCAGCTCCTTTATTAAGCCTTAGCTTAAGCTTGTTTCTAACTAGCTCTTAAAACTTAAATTAACCGGTTTCTATTAATCTATGTGCCGCCAAGTGGCTCGTGGCTTTCGCCTCTCCTCCTGCATGTCCTGCTTCCTCTGAGTCTAGCTGGTTATCCTCCTTTCTTTCTCTCCTCTGAGACCTCTCTGTCCCCTGAAGTCCCACCTAACCTCTTCCTGCCTAGCTATTAGTCATCCAGCTCTTTATTAAACCAACCATGGCGACGCATCCGCACTCAGTGTAAAGGAATATTCTGCAACAGACACTGCTGCCTGTTGTTAAGTTTGTTAGCCGTGGAAAGATAGGGAGACCACAGGTCACAATTATTATCTCTGTCCAATGGAGCACCACAGTGAAATGGCCACTGCCGAGGGACAGGCCCACATCTTTTCATAGAGGAAGGAAGGGTTTGAGAAAGGGTTATTTACTAATGATCCCTGGGTAGTAGATATGGCACCAGAAAACAGGGCAGTTGTACATAGAAGTAAATGCACAGAAGAAAAAGCAGCATAGGCATAAGGGATGCCTGAGGGCGGGACCCATTTTTGGGTGGCTGGGAGTGGGGTCAGGAAAGGACTTTCTGAGAAGGCTTTGAATGACATAAGACAAGAATCTGTGCGAATATTCGGGAGTGAGTTTTCCAGGTAGAAGGGAGAGCGGAGACAAAGGATTGATAGCAGCTGTGAGCTGAGTGTGTCTGAGAAGTGGCTGAGGCGATTGGAAGGCACTGAGCATGATGAAGAGAAGGGGATTAGATATGGCAGGTATGCAGGGTCCCAGCCACACAGGGTGTACACTCTAAACTTGACGAGAAACCTTGTAATCAGAGGCACCGACAAACACTTAAGGGAGGTCAGTGCAGGGAGACGATATTTCTAGAATGAAATTCCAGAGGCATTTGTCCAGAGGAACTCTCTTCTCTCTGTCTCTCTGTCTCTCTGTCTCTGTCTCTCTCTGTCTCTCTGTCTCTGTCTCTCTGTCTCTGTCTCTCTGTCTCTGTCTCTGTCTCTCTCTCGGGACTTTGGAGGGCTGTGAAGGAGGCATCGTCAGGATTGCAGGGCAGACGGTAATGCTAGTGAGGTTCATCCTTCTAATTCCTATGTATCCAAAGCCATGTCTTCACCCAGAGCCAGCTAGGCCACAGCTCAGAGAGTAAAGAGCCCCGGGGCCTGTGGTGGTGAGCTGATGTTAATCATTGACTCTCATGCAGTCTTTCTTCTCTTGTGCGCTGTCATCTTCTTCTGTGCCTCTCCATCGTCTTCTTCTGTGCCTCCTCTGCACTGTCCACTTAGGACTCCAGAGGTTTTTGACAGCTCTTTGTCTAGAACATAGGTCCGATTCCGGTCTCCAGTAACCAACGCTATTTCCTAAGTCAAGAAGGAGGAAGATGACAGACTCTTGGTAGGGCTCGGGACTTAGCTGCTATGATTTTGAGATGAAGAATGGCAGCTCTAAATTTCTAACTACCATCAGTATTAGTCAGAAGATTTTATGTCTGTCAACCTTTGACTCCCCTGACCCCATTACCCTGTTCCAAGTACACAGAAATGTGCACTTTTTACGCTCACCGTGTTTTCTTTATCTCTCCAGTTCCGGAAACCTCACCTTTCATCATGAAAATTGAAAGTTCAAGTCCCGATACTGTGGAAGTCAGCTGGGCCCCGCCCCACTTCCCAGGTGGACCTATTTTGGGTTATAATTTAAGGCTGATCAGTAAAAATCAAAAGTTAGATTCAGGGACACAGAGAACAAGTTTCCAGTTTTATTCCACTCTTCCTAACACCACCTACAGGTAAGAGCTAAACGGTACAGGTGGAAATGACCCCAGCATTCACCCAGGCATGATGCTTATTCAAGAAATCTGCTTAAAACTCAGTTAAGTGTCTTTAGAGATGTGCCACCTACTCCATTACATTGTGTTGAAGCTGTACGTTGTCTCAGATTTTCATGGGTATTACATCACACCATCCTTAAGCAGAAATGTTTTCAATGTATAGGTGTGAAACCTTATAACATGAAAAAGTTAAGGTGGTAAAATTCTGTTAGTGGAGGGTTATTTTGCTATGGTTTGCTCCTCTGGTATTTACTAAGTGTTCTTTAAGAAAGGGGAGAAATGGCCATGTAGATAGCAGAGTTCAGCTTTTGACCTCAGTGACCCTGGACTGTTCTGTGGGGAATGCAAACAAGGATGTGATTGATGGCCGTCTCAGTGCTGAGCAGAGACACCGAGTAACTAGATCCAAGCGCCACCACACCATCCTTTAAATAGAAGCTCTGTCGCTCCTATATTTATCTCATTCACAGCATGCCATGTGAAACACATCTCTCAAAATTGTTTTCGGAATAGGTTTTCTATTGCAGCAGTAAATGAAGTTGGTGAGGGGCCGGAAGCAGAATCTGTAATTACCACCCCATCTCTAGCAGGTATGGTCTAGGCTTTTCCTTTCTGTTACCCGGGATAAAGGTTGACGGTGGTAAAGGACAGTTAAGTGGCCATCTAGTATACCTCAAGAGCCAAACTCGTTATGCATTTTTTCTTTTCCTTTTCTTAATGGAAATTAGAAATAAGCTTTTTATTACATGTCATCTTTATGCATTTTTTGTACCTGGTAATTTTTAGTTTTAAGTTATTCTACGTATTTGACAAGTAGAAAGTTAGATAGACATTTGATATTAGAGTTTTGAGGCTTAAAAATAGAATGAAAAATCTTAAGCATTTTAAGAAAGGTGGTTTTATCAAATTCTTGGTTTTAGTTTAAATCACTAGATATGATTATTTATGCTTACAAATATAAGAGTTATATACACATTTTCCTATCCTAGACTTTAGGAAAAGAGAGGTATTATTATCAGGCATGAAACATGTCCAAAAAAAAAAAAAAAGTTAAATACAGAGCAGGCTAAGGTAGTGTTGTGATTATTGCATACCATCCATTGTTTATCTAGAAAGTGTCCATCACTCATGGACTTACAACACTTTTACATGAACAGGCTATCAGAGTTCTGTAGCCATCAAATATATTTTTCTTAAGAATTGTTTTCCTGCTTGAAATGGAGAGAAGTGAAGGCAACACCTTCAAGCTATCTTGTGGCATGTAATGCATGTAATACCCTGCTTTGGTTGAGGCTGGATCACATCTATTACAGAAATTCTTCTGTCTGGGGATAATGACCTAGCTGCCATTGGAACAGGGATGTTACAATGGTATAATATATCACATGATATGTTCTCAGTGCTACTTGATTGCCATTATATTTCCTACTCCAACCATGGATTTATGGAGATTGTGTCACAGATGCAATACCTCTGAGTAACATCAGAAAATGGAATCAGTCTTAAAAAAAAAAAAAAAAAAAAAGCTATCTCTCTTGTGCTGAAGTATTGAAACCTTTTGCTATGAATATGGTTGGTCAGGCTGCCTATAAATTATGTTTTCCAGTTCAAGAAGAAGAACAATGGCTTTTTTTATCCAGAAAAATGTCTCTAAGAAAGAGGTCCTTAAAGTACTTAGTAGAGGAGGCACAGTGCCTGTGGTCAGATGCCGTACTTCATAACATTACAGGTCAGTCTAACAGAGGCATGACTCTTCGCTGTAAAAGGAAATATTTGCAATTTGTGGATGGAAACTTCTAGAAGACAGGAATATTAAAAATTCTTCTTGGATGCCAGTGCTACAGGGATCTCATAGATCCCCCAAACATTACAGGGTATTTCCAATGCTCTTCGTTACCCTCCAGAACTTGATGGAAGATGCGGTTTCTGAAGACAACTATCCATTAGTCAGAACATGGAGAAATAAATCACTGGGTAATGATCCAGAAGCTTTATCTTTTTTGATAGCTTTCCTGGTGCTGAAGTATGCTATGCACACTAGGGTGTCTATAGTGAAACTATTTTTTTTTTATATGACTAAGCAGTTGTACATCTGAACTCACAGTGGCTGTGACCAAATGCACAAGACCTGTGCACGATCTAGCCGGACAAACCCAGCATGGATAGGGAAAGGTACATGAACTCCTATATCTGAATGAGGAGCTATCGTCAACTGATAGCTGCTGGGAGATGGAGAGTCAGGGTTTTTTTCTTTTAAAAATAATTTACTTTTATTTTATGTGCATTGGCATTTTGGCTGATGTATGTCTGTGTGAGGGTGTCAGATCTTGGAGTTACAGTTGCGAGCTGCCATGAGGGTGCTGGGAATTGAATTGTGGTCCCCTGGAAGAGCAGTCAGTGCTCTTAACCTCTGAGCCATGTCTCCAGCCCCAAGAGTCACTTTCCTTCACTGACCCCCGAGAGGCTGGCTACCCATATTCTTAAAAGGCCCAACACCCAAGCATGTACTGGCACCACTATGTGCACTCAGAGGGCTTGAAAAAAGATACATGAAATTAGGAGGGAATAGTGGTTGGGGTGGAGGAGGAATTGCAGGGAAGGGAATGGGGGATGGATTTGACCAAAAACATTTATGAAACTTTCAAACAATAAAAAATATTCAAAAATGCTTTTGTGTTTGGGGATGTAGCCCAAGGCTAGTCCGTGAGCTTAAACATGTCTGAGGCTCTGGAGTCTTTCAGTACTAAACAAACAACCAGGCAACAAACCCACTTTATCCCCAATTTTTTCCAGTGTTTCTAGAATTTAGTCTCTTGAATATTTGTAGATTATACTATTCTCAAATTCTTTAATGTTTTTTGTATGTTATTAAAATACCCAACATATTTGCACATATGAGCTATGTGTACTAGAAGAATTCAGAAGAATATTTTAAATTATAAGAACTTCTATTTGATTTTATCAAACACTAAAGGCAAAGTCACTTCAGTCAGTGTTTCTGACCCTGTGGACATGTAACCACATGTGCACACTTGCTCGGCTCTTCTAGGGATAGCTGTCGATGTCCAGCAACAAGTGGTTTATTTCTCAGAAGGAACCTTCATATGGATGAAGAAGGCAGCCAACATGTCTGATACGTCTGATCTGAGAACTTTTTACAGAGGCTCAGGTGTCATCTCCTCTATCTCCATAGATTGGCTTTACCGGAGGATGTATTTCATCATGGATAAAATGGTTAGTCTGAGTGACTATAACTAGCTATCAATATTAACATGCATGTTTGGTGGCAAACACAATTTTGTCTCACTGACTGCTTACTTCAGATACTAGATTGGTAATGAATCATGGACCTAGTTTTCAAGAAGGTCTAGCTTTGACCTAGTATGAGCCAGTTCTGATCTATTGTTAAGCTACTGTTATTTTTAGTCCCCCCACCCCCGTGGTTGCAAGTTTTTGTTAACAATAATTTTTCTGCTCTAAGACAGTTCTCATATTTGTGGCATCACGGTGTCAGACTGTCCATTGTGAGCAAAGTCCTCTGCAAGCATCTTTAATTATATAGTAAGCTGGATTTATTTTTCTAGGTCTCTGGGATCTTTGAGAATATACAATCTTCCTGTGTTTCAAGTTTTCATTTTATAAGTGCATGTTTATTGCAATGAACAAAGGCTACCATTCCACTTGAAGCTTAGAAACTTGTAGATAACACAAATTTTAAAAACACTTCAGTAGCTGGGTGTTGGTGGTGACTCCTTTAATCCCAGCACTGGTGAGGCAGAGGCAGGTGGATCTCTGTGAGTTCAGGGCCAGCCTGGTCTACAGAGCAAGTTCCAGGACAGGCTCCAAAGCAATAGAGAGAAACCCTAAACCCAAAAACCAAAAACCAAAAACCCAAAACAAACAAACAAACAACCCCCCCAAACAATTGGGTACCTCCACAAACCAATCAGCCAACCAAGCAACAAACAAAAAAATTATACTTACCTATTAATGGTACCAATAGAAATATAAACATATTAGGACATAAAATAAGAAGTTCCTGTTTTTCCACGCTGAGTATTTCTGTATAACCCAGGCTGGCCTGTTATTCATGATCTTGCAGCCTTAGACTCCTCAGCTCTGTGGCTATAGCTGTACACCAATTAAATTACCCATTAAGTGCTTTTCATTTGTGTGTTTTATAAAGCCTATCATGATTGCGACAATTCCAAGTACCAAACTGTTCAGCAAATACTTGTTGCCAAGATGGATGGAGACAGACATTAATCCTACTGGTATATTTTTGGTTTTCTAGGTATATGTTTGTGACTTAGAAAACTGCTCAAATTTTGAGGAAATTACTCCATTATCTATTATTGCACCTCAAAAAGTTGTGGTTGATTCTTACAATGGGTAAGTGTTAGCTTTGTAAATACAGATTCTCTTCTATTGGCAAAAATCCCTGTAAAGCTTGATAGTCAGGGCAGCACTACAACACCCAATGAGCCCAACTGAGCGCCTCATTTCAGGTCAATTTAATTAAAACTGCTTTGGGATGTGATTGCTTCCTCTTCTACAGTAAACTATAGTTACATGGAAATGGCCTTTTGTTAGAGACACTGGGACCATGACTCTACTCCAATACGTGACACTGTCTTATGATGGGAACAAATATCTCATTGCTCCTCCCTTCTGTGGCCACCGGGAGAAGCTAATTCATAATCTGCCTCTGGCTGGGCCATTCAGCTCCCTTTCATCCTCTGGCCCGACTCTTACACTTTCAACAGGCTAATTTAACAAGTAGGCCGCCACCATCCACGCCTATGGGATAGTATTTGGTGATTAAGAACAAGTACACATCTCAATTGCAAGATTCCTTTTCCTGATGGGAAAAATGAAAACACACACACACACACACACACACACACACACACACACACACGCACGCACGCACGCACGCACGCACGCATTTGGGCTCAGCTGTGCTGAGCA
Source organism: Cricetiscus sungorus (assembly GCA_030556225.1). NCBI lineage: Eukaryota > Metazoa > Chordata > Mammalia > Rodentia > Cricetidae > Cricetiscus > Cricetiscus sungorus. The sequence goes on along the minus strand of JANBXA010000731.1, from coordinate 9,967,090 downwards.
GCTGCAGTGTGGTATCACCTTTGAAGACAAGATGTAGAATGAAATGAATTCAGAGAATGAAATGAAGGTATTTTGTATATGTCAAATGTTCATGAATGTGTTTTGGCAAAAACACAGAAAGCTATTCTTGGGATTATTTGGTCTTAAATAAGACCCAAACCCAATGAAGTCTTTACTAATAAGCATGTTCAATATGGGTAAGATTAAACATTTTTCTTTGTTGTAGAGATAAATTTGCTTTCATTTTAACTGTATTTATATATGATGTATACAGTGTTTGCCTGCGCTCCAGCAGAGGGCACCAGATCTCATTATAGATGGCTATGAGTCACTATGTGGTTGCAGGGAATTGAACTCAGGACCTCTGGAAGAGGTCTTAACCTCTGAGCCATCTCTCTAGCCCCAAAATTTAGAAGTGTGTGTGTGTGTGTGTGTGTGTGTGTGTGTGTGTGTGTGTGTGAATGCGTGCCATGACAAGCATGTAGATGTTGCAGGGCACATGTGTGCAGGTCAGAGGACAACCTCTGGTGTTGGTCCTTACCCTCTCCACTGTGTTTAAGACATGTCTTCTTTTTACTGTTCACCAGCTTAGCAGGCCTGTGGGCTTCCGGATGGCATCAAGACTCTTGGTCCCATCTTGCCTTAGGAGCACAAGCATTCTCTTGCACCCAGTTTTACTTGGGTTCTGGTTATCCAAACAAGAGTCTTTGTACAGAAAGCTTTTCATCTTCAATCCTTCTATTGGCTTTTTGTCTTTATAGCTGGGTGGTACTGCTAAGCAGCTTTGGTCACTTGATTGCAAAATGAAACATATATAATTATGATTATACTTGCCTGACTTACTTATAGGTAGATATTGTTAAAAGTTTAGACGACACAAAGTAGTTTAGTTGATTGTAGCAAATTACAAACAGCTTAAATGTTTTGTTTCTTCTGCTTTTCATTCTCAATATAAGAGGAAATTTATTGACAAAATTTGACCTAAGAATTTGTATATTCTAGAGGAAACATATTTAGAAATTCATTGTGTGTGTGTGTGTGTGTGTGTGTGTGTGTGTGTGTGTGTGTGTGTGTGTGCCTGCTCTTGTCTGTCCCTGCACTCCTAGTGACTAGAGGTCAAAGATGAGTGCATGTCTCTATTATACTCCATGGTTTTTGAGATAGGGTTACTCACTGAACCCACAGCTCAGCATTTTCTGACAGCCCTGCTTGCCATTGAGCCTTTAAGATTTGCCTCCCCAGTCCCCCAGGAGTTAATGGTGTGCATATCTGTGCTTGGTTTTGCATGGATTCTGGGACCCACACTCAGGTCCTTCTACTAATCTGAGAAGCACTTTCCTCTTGAGGCCGTCTCCCTAGCCCTAACTATCTATATAATACGCTTACCTGTGAAATCCTTAGAGATACTTTTTAGTGTTAACTCCGATACCTCAAAAAAGCCCTTTATAAGAATTAAAAGGCCATGCCTCACAATTTGGAGTTTTCAACCTTCTAACTTCTATCTGGCATCAGCTGGGCATAGTCTCAGCTTTGACCTCTTTCTGAGGTTTCTCACTTCTGGAAGGGGTGCATGGTACCGATGTGTGGCAGGCCAAAGCAACTGGCCCAGAAGGTCAGGCAGTTGACCTTGCGCTGACTTACAGCAGCCTTGTCTTGTCCCTCTGCCAGGTATGTCTTTTATCTCCTGAGAGACGGCATTTACAGAGTCAGTCTCCCTTTGCCAACTGGCAGGCACACGGAAGCAGTGCGCGTTGTGGAGAGCGGCACGTTAAAGGACTTCGCGGTAAAGACACAGTCCAAGCGAATCATTTACTTCAATGACACCACGCAAGTCTTCATGTCCACCTTTCTGGATGGCTCGGCTTTCCATCGGGTGCTGCCTTGGGTACCCCTTAAGGACGTGAAAAGCTTCGCTTGTGAGAACAATGACTTCCTCATCACAGACGGCAAGGCCATTTTCCAGCAGGACTCTCTGTCTTTCAATGAGTTCATTGTGGGATGTGACCTGAGTCACATAGAAGAGTTTGGGTTTGGTAACTTGGTCATCTTTGGCTCATCCATCCAGCCATACCCTCTGCCGGGCCGTCCGCGGGAGCTCTCGGTGCTGTTTGGTTCTCAAGAGGCCCTTGTGCAATGGAAGCCCCCTGCTCTCGCCATAGGAGCCAGTAAGTGTACTGCGCTCAGGGTGACTCCTGGCCGTCTAGAGGGGAGAGAGCCAATCGACGGCTCAGCATAGAGATTCAGTTTGGGGAGCCTGCATCTAGTCCTCAGCCAGGGGCAACCACTTAGCTTGAACAGTGCTTTTACATTTGCCTTGCGTTTATTATTAGCCTTGCAGTAGGAGGGTCTTTATATTCCATCGTAGATCCCAACAGAACAGCGCAGCCAGTTTTGGACATCTATAATGAGCTACACCGACTTTCTAGTCTGAACGGCATCGAGCCAGGAGGACAACACAGCTGGGCTGGGGGTGGGGCTTGGGTGAATGTCAGCAATCCCCTGCAGCTTTCTGGGCTTGACTCTCCATCTCTGGCCAGACAGAGCACGCGAGGTAGGAAGCAAGCGAGCTCTGGAGCGTTTTTACTAGAAGAAGCGCAAGTGATTTCAGTCTGTGGACAGATGGTCTCTGTCACAGCAGCCGGACTCTGTTGCTGTGGAAGTAGCTGCAGACCGGGTGTAAACGGATAGTTGAAGCTGTGCTCTATAGCTTTCCTACCAGAAGCCGTGGGCAGCTTGGCTGTGGATCACTTTCTTGCTAGCCTCCCATCCATCATTAGGCAGTAATAGTTAATAAACTTGGACAATTTTTACTTTATGACACACTGATCATGCTTATTTGCATAAAAAAACAGCCGGAGGGCGGGAGATGTAGCTCAGTTGATTGAGTCCTTGCCTAGCATGCACCAAACTCTGAGTTCGATCCCCAGCGATGCACACATTGGACAGGCGGTGGACGCCTGTGATCTCAGTACTAAAGAGGCAGAGGTTTGGTGAGTAGCAGTCCAAGGTCATTCTCAGCTATGTAAGAAGTTGAGGCTAGCCTAGGACACATGAGGACACCCCCCCACCCCACACATTGAGAATGAATTGGCAGCCCCTCCCCCCACGTTGATTTGACTCCTGGTAATTATGTTGGAGAGTAATTTTTTTTTTTTTTTATTAAGAACCTGGTTATACCTACTAGTGTAATAGAGATCCCCTCTAACATGATACAGAGCATACCATATAGAAAGAGTGACAGTCTACCTGGGCACAGACTTCTGATCTCAGCACTTGGGAGATTAAGGCAGGCAGATTTTAAATTCAAGGCAAGCCTGGGCTATATAGTGAAATCCCAACTTAATTTTGTGTGTGTAAGTGTGTGTGTGTGTGAGTGTGTGTGTGTGAGTGTGTGTGAGTGTGAGTGTGTGAGTGTGAGTGTGTATGAGTGTGTGAGTGTGTGAGTCTCTGTGTGTGTGAGTGTGTGTGTGAGTGTGAGTGTGTGAGTGTGAGTGTGTATGAGTGTGTGAGTGTGTGAGTGAGTCTCTGTGTGTGTGAGTGAGTATGAGTGTGTGTGTGAGTGTGTGACTGTGTGTGAGTGTGTGTGAGTGAGTATGAGTGTGTGTGTGAGTGTGTGAGTGTGTGTGTGAGTGTGTGTATGAGTGTGTGTGTGAGTGTGTGAGTGTGTGTGTGAGTGTGTGTATGTGTGTGTGTGAGTGAGTATGAGTGTGTGTGTGAGTGTGTGAGTGTGTGTGTGAGTGTGTGTATGTGTGTGTGTGTGTGTATGTGTTTCAAGACAAGATTTCTCTGTTCTAGAGCTTACTCTGTAGACCAGGTTGGCCTCAAACTTATGGAGATCGCCTGCCTCTGCCTCCCAAGTGCTGGGGTTAAAGGCGTGCGCCACCACCACCTGGCCAACTAAGAAATGTTTTTAAAAGTATAGCCTCACCACTTTACTTGTGGGAAATGCTTTCTCCTTCAATAGTGCTAAGAGGGTGGCATGGGAGGAATGGGCAAAGCTGTCGCCTTCCCGTCACACTGACCCTGCTAGTAGTGTAAGCATGACTGCTAATTACTCTTCATTTGAGATAGGTTACTCATCAATTCTGGAGAATCCTTTCGTCTGTTCTTGCAGTGCCATCCAGGTTAATGACTTATTTAACTCTGTAGGTCCTTATGCCTGGCAGAACTGGACTTATGAGGTGAAAGTTTCCACCCAGGACTTCCCTAAAGTCACTCAAGTTTTCTCTAACCTAAGTGGGACGATGCTTAATATACTCGAGCTGCAGAGTGCTACAAAATACACGGTTTCCGTGAGAGCAAGTTCTCCTAAAGGCCCAGGGCCCTGGTCAGACCCCTCAGTGGGTACCACCCTGGTACCAGGTAAGACTATGATCTGGGTTGGGGAGTGAGTCTTAACAAGGAGAGCCTTAGCCTGAGAGTCCTACACAAGTCCTCACTCCAAGTGTTATAAAGAGATAAGAATGAGCCCCTGGAAGGCGGATTTTTGATTAGGGAATCACAAATTACCATGGATATTTGTATTTGGTGGTTTTTTTTTTTTTTGTTTTTTTGTTTTTTTGTTTTTTTGTTTTTTGAGACAGGGTTTCTCAACCTGTCCTGGAACTAGCTCTGTAGACCAGGCTGGACTTGAATTCACAGAGATCCGCCTGCCTCTGCCTCCCAAGTGCTGGGATTAAAGGCATGCGGTTTGGTGCATTTTTAATCTGAGATTAGGGAATCATACAAATCACCATGGGTATTTGTGTTTCTTACCTGATACCTTATACCCATCAAGACAAATTTGAAGAAATATAATTTTCTTCTCCACTGACGTCTTCTCAGTTTATTAAGACATAATAATATTCCTCACCTCCGAAGGTCCTAGAGAGAGCAGTTGAGGGGTCTGTGAGTTACACTGAATTTCGTCATCTTGGCTCAAAGCAGGGGCAACAGCACCATTTGCATGGTCGTTGTCTCCACTACTTCTGGGCTTTTAGAATGGAACCATAGCAAACAGTGACTGCGGGTAGGGAGGGTGGGTGTGGTGGCAGATCAGCAGTTGTCAACCTGTGGGTCATGACACACATGAAAGGGTTGAACAACCCTTTCACAGGGGTCACAGGTCAGATGTCCTTCGCATCAGGCATTTACATTATGATTCATAACAGTAGCAAAGTTACAGGTATAAAGTAGCAGCAAAAATAATGTTATGGTTGGGGGTCGCCACGCACGAGGAACTGTATTAAAGGGTGGCAGCATTTGGAAGGTTGGGAACCACTGTGACAGACCGTGGCATGACCCTGAGTGTCTGGCATGGCACTGTCAGACACTTACGGTGGCAGCGTCCCTCTTCATATTCAGTTTCAAATATTTGCATAAAACTCAGAAGGACCTTTAACTGGATGGAGGGTTCTACTACACAGATGCCAATTGCTTATCTTATTCTATAATATTTTTCAAAATGTTGGTGTTTTCAAGAGTACACATTAGTTGGGCATGTAGGCACACAGGTTTTTATCCCAGCCCTTGGGAAGCAGAGGCAAGCAGATCTCTATGAGTGTGATGCTAGCCGGGTCTATATAGAGAGTTCTAGACCATTGAGTATGACACATTGAGACACTGCCTTACAAAAGCATGATTTGTGTGACATTTCTTACTAATTCCCTTTTCTTTTACCACATAGCTACTGAGCCACCATTCATCATGGCTGTGAAGGAAGATGGGCTTTGGAGCAAACCACTCAGTAGCTTTGGCCCAGGAGAGTTCCTGTCCTCGGACGTAGGAAACGTGTCAGGTAGACATTGTCACTTAACCGGTGTTAGGTTCCTATTCAGTGTCTTGCCAGGTGACTTGGCCAAAAGAAAGCGCCACGTTTTAGCTGGCAGGGCTACCGGGAAGGGGAAATTCTGCCAACACTGTTGTTAAGAAGGTGTCTGCTCTTAGGTAGGGATGTTATTTATTACACAAGATGTGTGGTTATTCATTGTGTCCACTTCAGAAGGTCTTTGCTGATGCTCATGAGTTTCAGTTTATCATTTTGTCCTTCACCAGCCTCCTGCCTTGTTCTGCTAGGACAGCTTTTCTATAATGATTTATGGTGACTTTGGTGTAAAATTGAAGCAGGAAAGTTGCTGCCTATCATTTTAAACAGTGTCAGGAAGAACTGTCCACCAGAAGGACTGTGAGGTTGCGACAGGGCACTGATGCTACAAGTGTCCTTCCTAACAGTCATCTTGCCTGAAGATGACCTCTTCTATATCACCCACTTATTTTATGTTTTAATTCTGTCCTTAAGTCTATGGCAGCATTTCTACCCAACAAGGAAGCTGGACTGAGAAGGCCAGCGTGGCACCAGCGGAAAGGGCGTGACCTGGAGTTGGTGGGGAACTTGGCTCCCTCCTTTGATCTTTGAGGCCTCAGACAGAATAGACAATATCATGGAATCTAAGAAAACGATAATTGTATTTGCCATCACTGTTTTAGGAGATCAGTTATGTAGCAAAACACCTGGGACAATGTCAGGCAGATGCTCTGTATGGATCTGTTCATCTTCCTGGTTCCATGGCGACAGAGTCTCACTATGAAGTCCTGATTGACTTGATCTTCATATATATATATATATATATATATATATATATATATATATATATATATATATATGGATGGTCTCAAATGTGAATACTACCTCTGCCTCCCAAGTACCAGGATTAAAGGCCTGTACCACCATGCCCAGCCCTTACTTAAATATGCTTGACAGACCCATAAGTTCTCACGAGTAGCTATGCCAACACTATACTTTACAGGCATCAGTGTGATTGACTCATCCTGCATCTTTCTATTAGCACACATGACAATAAGTGCTGTTTGTTTGTCTTTGTTTTGAGATATGGATTGGTATAACAACAGCCTCTACTACAGTGACACAAAAGGCAATGTTTATGTGCGGCCACTGAATGGGATGGATATCTCGGAGAATTATCACATACCCAGCATTGCAGGAGCTGGTGCTTTGGCCTTTGAATGGCTGGGTCACTTTCTCTACTGGGCTGGGAAGACATATGTGGTAAGTCAGAGTCTGCTGTCTTGGATACTTTAAAGCAATGCCTGCCCACTTCAGTGACTAGCATGGCAAGGAGCCATTTCTCCAACCATGGGAACCAATATTTTCGGTTGTGAGCCTAGCCTTTAATGGCTGAGCCATCTCTTCAGCCCAGAAACTAATATTTTAAGAATAAAAAAGTACAGTGTCTGGCATGTAGCAGGTACTCAATAACTATAAGAATTAAAATTAGGGAAATATGTAGTAAAGAGGAGCAAGGAGAAGGTTCCTCCTCCATGAAGACATGCATATCCCTTCCAGTCTAAGAAAATTCTCTCTTCTTCTTCTTCTTCTTCTTCTTCTTCTTCTTCTTCTTCTTCTTCTTCTTCTTCTTCTTCTTCTTCTTCTTCTTCTTCTTCTGGTATTCATGGGGATAAAGATAGTCTTGTGTGTGCTGGACAATGCTCTCCCATTGAGCTGCATTCCATCTCCCAATCAAATACCAAGAATGTCACTGAACATGCCTTTAATCACAGCCCAGATACCACCCCAGAGCTGGATGGATCTCTGAGTTCAAGGGCAGTCTGGTCTGAGATCTAGGCCAGCCATGACTATATAGAGAGATTCTAAAAAAAAAAAAAAAGGCATCCATGGGTATTTTGATTGAATATATAATTAGGAATATTGAATGTTTTGACTCAGTTTACTTCTCTTAGACATAAAAAGACAATGAAAGTTCTTTTGAGGCAGGTGCTGTATCTGTTTCGTCGTTTCCCAAGGTTTAGCCCAATACCCAGCAACCACAGAATGCTGATAGATATTTGTGTTTGAATGGGTAACTGAACATATAAATGACTGAAAGAGCTTACTAATGGTTGGACTACACCATCCAGAAATAATTATAATATTTGAAAATAATTATCTGGCAATGGTGTCATGTTTTCCAGATCCAAAGGCAGTCTGTGTTGACAGGACACGCCGACATTGTCGCTCACGTGAAGTTGTTGGTCAATGACATGGCTGTGGATTCAGTTGGTGGCTATCTGTACTGGACTACACCCTACTCAGTTGAGAGCACCAGACTGAATGGAGAAAGTTCTCTCATACTTCAGGCTCAGCCCTGGCTGTCTGGAAAAAAGGTGACAAAGTAAAGATTAGGATGTCATTATTTAATGATGCTAAATGGTGCCATTCTATAGTAGTGACAAAGCTGCCTCTTCTTACTTTAGTTATGGTAGATCTCTAAGGGAAATGCTGTTAGAGTAAGATCACTGTATGACCAGTGTTTCTGTAAACCTTATTTGGTGGTCAGAACTCACTATTTTCTTAGTCCAAACATAATACGGAGATTTCTGTTAGTTTGCCTTATTCTGAGTGGGTCCACATTTGGTAGGTTTTTAATATTAATACATGTATATAATGCATTCAGATTACCCCCGCTCATTTCCCTCCCAACCCGATTAGTCCTACTGTCCCCACCAGCCTCTTAGATTCACAACGTGGCTTTTGCTCTGTGATTGATGTAGTTTAACCAGGACTGTCTGTACCATCCCTGGATTGGAACTCTGCACCCGAGCCGAGTGGGGTCACTAGCAGATGTACAACTGAAGGCAACGTTCCTCCTCTTCCTGAGTCTATGGTTGCAAACAGTTCAGCAGCGAGGGGCGGGGCCCCCTGAACTTCTGCTCTACCCACGCCTGACTCGATTGATGGGACCATTCTTGCATGGACTAAGTGTAGGCTTCATTAACCGCAGGGTTCATGACTCCTGTGGCGTCTCACCCAGAGGACGCCATCTGTAGCCCTTCACTCTCCCTTCTGGTCCTTGTGTTCCTCCCATGTACATTCTTCAGTGAGTGTCACCCGAAGCTTAGAGGAGATCATATATATGTCTTGTAGAAGACTGAGCGCTCATCTATAACTTATTCTAAGCCCCTTGGCATTACGGACTCTCTCTACGTTTCCATTGCTAACTGGAAAGAGGCTTCTGTGTTAAGGTTGAAAGCTGCCTTTGTTTATAGTTATGAATGTAAATATTTAGAAGGCAATTAGATGCTATCTCAACTAAGCTAAACAACAGAATTATTTTCGAGCCTATTAACTCCCCTGACACAGATTTTAGCTAGGTTTTCAGTACTGGGCACGGATTCCCTCCCGTGGAGTAGGCCTCGAATGCAGTCATGGAGTTGACCACCCCCTGCCCTATAATAGAAGTATAACTATTGCACAAGCTGTTTGGCAGGTTTGTCTTGTACTTACTAGGTTTCAAATGAGGTTAGACTGCTGATGCCCTTCCTCCAAGCAGCGCCGCAAAAACCCTTCCTGGACTGTGAAAGCCACCTGTGAAGGAGAATGCTGCTAGCTTAGTTCCAGTTTGACTTTCCTGTTCATGCAGCGAGGATGTGTGTTACCTTCAGCATCAGGGTCTTATCCTTGAGCTTTCTTCACCTTACTTTTTGAGACTAAGTTTCCTCAGTGAACCTAGAGTTCATCAATTTGGCTAGGCTGGCTGGCCAATGAACTCCAGGGATTGACCTGCTTCTGTTTCCCTAGCACTGGGCAGATCTCTATAGCTTAGCACCTTTCCTTAGTGCATTTATCACAGACACAAGCTGCTTCCAATCAGCAGATGTAGGAAAACACCATCACTTAATTATCTGTAGAAAGACACAATTATTATATGATGAAGAAAAGAGATCCATTGAACATTATTATTATTATTATTATTATTATTATTATTATTATTGTATTTGACAAAGTCCAATTAGAACACTAAACTTCAGTATAAAGGTTTCATTTTGGGTCAGACTACACTAGATGTGATGACTGTTACAGCGATCTAGGCACCACTTTTTAGCTCTATCTAGACAGGGCATCCTGAACAGAGGAATGGGATTGGCTCAACACCTGGGATTTACTTGTGGTTGGATACTTTGTTGTATTTGGGCAAAAAGCCTTGTCAATCTCTTGTTAAAACAGAGATAGTTAATTTGTGGTTTGGGAAGCTCTAGTGTATTTGATTGTAAGTAACCAAATGAGGAGCTGAAACAGGACCCAGGACCTGAAGAAAAGCCAGCATGGAGGTGTTCAGCTGTAACACAGCATGGGGTGGGGGGGGGTGGGCACAGACAGGAGGACCCTGTGGTTTGCTGGCCAGCCAGGTGCAGTGAGCGAGCTCCAGGTGCAGTGAGTGTCAGGTGCAGTGAGCTCCAGATGCAGTGAGCTCCAGGTGCAGTGAGTGAGCTCCAGGTGCAGTGAGCTCCAGGTGCAGTGAGCGCCAGGTGCAGTGAGCTCCAGGTGCAGTGAGTGCCAGGTGCAGTGAGCGCCAGGTGCAGTGAGCTCCAGGTGCAGTGAGTGCCAGGTGCAGTGAGTGAGCGCCAGGTGCAGTGAGTGCCAGGTGCAGTGAGTGAGCTCCAGGTGCAGTGAGCACCAGGTGCAGTAAGCTCCAGGTGCAGTGAGCTCCAGGTGCAGTGAGCTCCTGGTGCAGTGAGTGAGCTCCAGGTGCAGTGAGTGCCAGGTGCAGTGAGTGAGCTCCAGGTGCAGTAAGTGTGCTCCAGGTGCAGTGAGTGAGCGCCAGGTGCAGTGAGCTCCAGGTGCAGTGAGTGAGCTCCAGGTGCAGTGAGCTCCAGGTGCAGTGAGTGAGCTCCAGGTGCAGTGAGCTCCAGGTGCAGTGAGTGAGCTCCAGGTGCAATGAGTGAACTCCAGGTGCAGTGAGTGAGCTCCAGGTGCAATGAGTGAGCTCCAGGTGCAGTGAGCTCCAGGTGCAGTGAGCTCTAGGTGCAGTGAGAGGCTCAGTTTCAAAACCTAAGGCAGAGAAAGCCAGGTGGTGTTGGCACACCTTTAATCCCAGCACTGGGGAGGCAGAGGCAGGCAGATCTCTGTGAGTTAGAGGCCAGCATGTTATACAGAGTGAGTTCCAGGACAGCCAGAGTTACACAGAGAAACCCTGTCTCAAAAAACAAACCAAACCCAACCCAACCCAAAAGGAGTAGACTGAAATAGACAGCAAACATTGACATCTGACCAATGTACACATACATGACCAATGTACCACACACACACACACACACACACACACACACACACACACACACACTGAATAAATAACCAAATAAAACTGACTTGATTTCATGTTAACTGCAAACCCCCCCAAACAAACAAACAAACAAACAAACAAACAAACAAACCAAAACAAAAATCAATACAGCTTGAAGTATCAGCAAGTAAAATAAAAACAGGATTCAGCTTTTAAAACCTGGAAAGGGCTTTTCCCCTAGAAAAGGAACCACGGAGTTCTCTGGAGGTCAGAGCCCATCTGTGATTACCTGACAGGTGAAAGGTCTTAGAGTAATGGAGATTCCTTTGTAGTAGGCCCAGCTGCCAGGAAGATTCTTTAATTCCTGGACTCCTTATTGCACCCTTTCAAATTTTTCAGTGGCTCATGACTTCTCTTTCTCTTTTCCAATTCTCTCCTCCTCTTCCCCCCTCCCTCCCTCCCTCCCTCCCTCCCTCCCTCCCTCCCTCCCTCCCTCCCTCCCTCCCTCCCTCCCTCCCTCCTTGCCACTTCCTCCTTCCTTTTTATTCTCTTTCTGAGACGGAGGGCCTTCTCTCCTGGCCATCCTACCTCCAGTTCCTGGATCCCAGAGTGTCCCTCCACACCAGGCAGTCATCATACTCTAGTGCTGCCATCGCATGTTAAGGATGCCATCACCACTTTAACCCTTTTCGATGCTCACGAGCATCCAGGCATGGGGTAGGCAGGAACTCCACTGCTGTCAGCTATTTGAGAATATATAACATTTATAAAGCCAAAGAAAGCAACAAATAACAGAAAGGTCCCATCAACAGTTTCTTATATGTCACGTAGTCAAGCTCCTGGAACGAACAATCTTTCCTCAGGACCCACGTAAACAAACAGATAGAACACTGAAAGATGGGTTTCAATAAGAAGACAACGATACTTTACATACATCTGATTATCCAGCTGTAACATGTGAGCACTCTGTGTATCCATCTTTATAAACTGTGTCAGAATGCTTTTGGATTCAGTCAGCAGAAAACACATTATTTATTCTTTTGGGGTTGAGTACAGCCTCACATAGCTTAGGCTAGCCTCCAGTTCCCTATGTAGCTGAGGCTGGCCTTGAACTCCTGCTCTTCTGACAAAGACCTCCACTTTCTAGATGCTCGGATTACAGCTTTGTGTGACCAGATGGTACACTGGAATTATATGGGGGAACTTTAAAGCATCCTAGATGCCTATCCTATCACGACAAAACCTCAGTATCCTTAGAGGACAACTGGTTTAAGCAACAGCAGAACTCATCTTCCTGTGTGGCTAAAGAGTGTAAAGTTACAGCCAGCATTAGGCAAGGCTTGAAAAAATTCACTTTCTTTTTATTTTTTTCAGCATTCGGGATTGAACGAGTGTTTTCAAGCATGCTAAGCAAGGACTCTAGAACTGAGCTATTTGCTCAGACCTGGTTCATTTTCTCTCCTTGTTTTCTGTTTAGGTTATTGCCCTGACATTAGACCTTAGTGATGGGCTCCTGTATTGGCTGGTGCAGGGCAATCAGTGTATTCATCTGTACACAGCTGTTCTTCGAGGACGGAGGTAAGATGATTCCTGGAAGGCTTGAGGAAAATGCTTTGCCTTTCCTAATATGTCTTTCTATTTCCCGAGAAAGCCCTGATGAAAAGGGAAAGACTTCATCTAGACACCACATGGTATTGTTATGCTCACATTTTATATATAGTTAAATGAGAAGTTATTTGTATGCAGACCTATCTACTGCTGAAGTATCAACCTATATCATCAGAAAGTGCATTAGTCTGCAGAAGGTGTATGGGCATAATCAAACAGGCATGTAGACTTTTCTTGTTGGTTTCATGTGAACTGATTTCAGGGGGGAAGGTTGAGTGACGCTATTAGGTAGACCAGAAGGATACCCTCCCTGGTACCTAGGTTAACGACACAGCTACTTTGTGTCTCTGTAGGTTGGGGTTCTAGAGGCTACTACCCTGGGGGTAAGTGGAGCTTTCTGCCTTGGGTAAACGCCCATAAATTCTTTGGTCTTTGGCTGTTTTTTCTACATCACCTCCAATAGGTTTTCTTTTGTAAAAAGTTACACTTGTATTTGAACCCTAACTCATGTCTCCAGTGTTATTTGCTGTCCTTAGTGGCTCCCCGCCTTCCTGCCACCATCTGTGAGCCACCTTTGAGCTTTTTGCAGGCATGACATATCGATGCCATTTTTGTGGCTTTCTTTCTGGATGACAACTTTATCTCTAAGGCCTAGAAGAACCTGGCGCTAGGTTTTACTTTTGTACCTGCAAGTGTTACACAAGGCGACCAGAAGTGAGCTCTGGAGTGAAGTAACAAGAGTTAAGGTTGTGGCATTAGTGTCACCCAAAGCAGAGGATTTGTTCAAACCCGAAAGGTCTATATTCTTATAATTGCTGTATTATGTTAATAAGAAAATTTGGTTTAAGTTTAGTAATTTAAGAAAATTTTTAAAAATTGATTTAATATAAAAGTAAAAACATTGAAAATTGTTGATGCAATTTATCTTGTTCACATGTTCACAGACACACATATTTATTTAGGAGCACATAATTTGGTGAGTCTAGTACCTACCCGACCTCCCCAAACTCCAGATGCCCACTCACTGGCTTTATGTTTCAGCAGTGCTGGGGACTCTACCATCACAGAATTTGCAGCCTGGAGTACGTCTGAAATTTCCCAAAATGCACTGATGTACTACAGTGGTCGACTGTTCTGGATCAATGGCTTTAGGATTATTACAGCACAGGAAATAGGTCAGAGAACCAGTGTGTCTGTTTCGGAGCCAGCAAAATTTAATCAATTCACGATTATACAGACATCCCTCAAGCCTCTGCCAGGTACAGCATTTTATCCATACCAATTCACTTTCATGCTTCATACACACACACACACACACACACACACACACACACACACACACACACATTGGTTTTTCAAGACAGGGTTTCTCTGTGTAACCTGGCCATCCTGGAACTCACTCTGTAGATCAAGCTAGCCTTGAACTCAGAGATTTGCCTGCCTCTGTCTCCTGAGTGCTGAGGTTAAAGGCATGTGCCACCATCACACAGCCTTCAGTAGATATTTTGACAGATACTCTCCCTCTTTTAACATACTTCTTAAGAAGAAAAATATTAGTGGTTCTTTTGATTTATTTATAGCAAATTTAATCTTAACTCAAATATATATCCTGCAAAAGTTAAAGGTATTTTTCAAGGTATTTTAAAAGGAAAGGAAAAAAATGGTATTTATATGTTTAGAGTCAAAGTCTCAAGTAGTCAAGATGGACCTCGGAATCATTTTATCATTGGAACTGCCCTTGAACTTCTGGTCCCTCTGCCACCTAATTCTGGTGGGATTACAAGCATGCACCGGCACATCTGGTTCTAATTCTAATTATTTGCAGTTTCTGCTGGGTTTCCATGAGTTGTCTCCAGCTTTCTTGCTGTTTCTTCCTTTTTCATTCCATAGGGAACTTTTCCTCTACTCCCAAGGTTATCCCAGATTCTGTTCAGGAGTCTTCATTTCGGATTCAAGGACACACTTCAAATTTCCAAATCCTATGGGATGAACCCCCTCCGGTGGACTGGGGCACAGTTTTATACAGCGTGGAATTTAGCACTCAGTCTAAGGTATGTCACTGGCCCAGTTCCGTTTCCCAAAGGCATGGCCTCATTGTGCCAGCAGTGTGAGTACATGTGATTTATACATTTAGCCAAACACATCTCTTTGGTTGCTTTTTTCATAGCATTTGGTTACTAAGCAGATGCCGGAGAACACTTACACAGATGTCTTTGCTTTGTGCTAATTGTGATATGGGCTGCAGTTTAACTGGCTTATCTGAAGCCATATCAACAACAATTGTCAACATTTGCATCTCTAAGATTTTAAGTCTTGATTTTAGAAGCAAACCAAAATTCAGAAATTTTAGTTATTTATGAGTGTGAAAGTCAATACTTTTTTCCTCTAACAATGTTTTGTGCTTATATTTTAGTTCCTGGCTATTGAACAACAGTCTTTACCCATGTTTACTGTGGAAGGGCTGGAACCTTATGCCTTATTTAATCTTTCTGTCACTCCATACACGTACTGGGGAAAGGGCCAAAAAACATCTCTATCACTTCGTGCTCCTGAATCAGGTAAAAGATAATCTCCTTGTAAACAATAATAAGATACAGATTCATACTTTACTTGGTCTAGAATGGGTAGTTAATAATAGTTAAAATAGATTTTAGTTTGATAGAGGTGTGTAGATTCAACAAGCTCTTAGTGACTTCTTGGAGATTAGAATAGTATCACCAAAGTAAACCTGTAAATATAGTCCCAAAGATGAATATTTGAAAGGCCAAGAACTAGTTTTGCTCCACTTTAGTGATAGGCAAAAACATGTTTTAGCTGACTGCAGAGATGGCTCAGCAGTTAAGAGCACTGGCTTCTCTTCCAGAGGTCCTGAGTTTATTCCCAGCAATCACATGATGGCTCACAACCATCTATCATGAGATCTGGTGTTCTCTTCTGGCCTGCAGAGGCACACATAGATAGAGCACTGTGTACATAATAAACAAACAAACAAATAAATAAACAAATAAATCTTAAACAAACAAAAAAAAACCAAACAAATGTGTTTCAGGGAGTCTGTAAAACATCTCATTGGGTGAATGGGCTCTTCGGAGCAGCAGGTATTAACAATGCTGGTAACCCAGTGTTCTGGGTGTCCAGATATTGAGGTTTAATAAGGATCAGGATAAACAATTAGGCTGAATAAATGTTTACTCAGGGAGAAATAACTCACAACATAGGCAGATAAATGCCGGCAGGTTCCACAGGATCCTTTCCTCTTGGCTTCCACCAGCAAGAGAGAGCCTCCGACCCCCTCCTCAGCCTTTTCCCCCAGGTCACCTCTGGCCCTGTCTCCACCCCCAATGGGCATGGTCTAAGCCACAGGTATGGACAAGGTGAATATCTCACTACAATTCCCCTTTTAGTCTAAAGAAAAGATTTGGGTTTGATACAAAACTATATACAAAACAGTGAATAACAAGTGTGCTCTAAGAAAAGGAAAACCGAGAACAAAACCACAAACATACCTAGTCCTAGGGCGAAGGCATAAGACAATAGAGTTGTCCTAAGCTGGAAAGCTTAAGCGTAGTACCTAAATATATCTAACTTGGAAGAGAGAATAATGGTTGTGATAGTTTAATCTACAGCTTCATCAAGACCTGAGAAGGAAAATAACGATACTAGGGTAGACAGGAAGTGCGGATGGACAACTTCCAAAAGATGCCTCGAAGACAGAAACAGCAAGCTACCTGGACAGTCACCCAAGGTCTCAGAGCAATGTTGGTACAGCCAGTTTTTGCTATGGCCAAGAGTACTTGACAGACCACAACAAAAGCAGGGAGGTAGAAAGGCCGTCTTACCCTGACTTGGCAAGGTTCAGCAGTCTTCTGTTTGTCTCCTGCAAGCACATAGGACCGCATGTCCAGATCAGTGGTCAAGGTAGGGGCAGTTCCTTGCCCAAGAGGCCATAGCCGAAGTGAGGATGAACTCCAGAAGGAGCAACAACATAAGTGTCCAACATACCTTTGGGAAAGTGCATTGTGCTGTCAGGAGCAACAGTGTCTCATGTCAACAGAGTACTAATATAAAAACATTTAAATGCCATGTTCTGCAGGTCTATGAAATGATTGATGATTAAGCATCTATGTCTGACTAATCTCTTAGGCAAAGGAAACATGGGTGAAGATAATCTGTAGTACTCAGGAATTTAGCTAAAAAACCTGATTAAAACTTCCTTGAGTAAAGCAAGGATACACACCTAAACAATATAATTATGCACATGTAAATTCCTAAAGTAGAGGTAGAGTAGAAATGTCTAGACAAGAGGTAGAGCTCTAAAGGGCACAAGATAAATATCCCAGATTGTATCAATATACAAAATGTCTTGAACACAAGCAAAAGTATACATACATAGAATATGGCAAGAATAATGTGCATAAAACATCATAAATGGAAAGATTTCACACAATATGACAAAATATATAATTCTTCCAGTACATAGGTTACCACAGATAAGAATATATAACGATGTAAGCTGTAATACTAATATCTCACTCTTACTAAACAATTCACAAGAAGGACTGGGAATGAAGTAGACGTGTAAGGGAAGGACATCAGGGAGCAATAGGACTGGGAATGGGGATGCTGTGAGACCTGAGGCCTTGCAGAGGACTTCCGAGACAGAAGAGAAACACATGGAATGGAATGACCCGACAGTGCATGGCTTGGTTCCGCTCTAGCATAGCTGGAGATGCCCGAGCCATACTCTGGGGATATCTGTCAGCCATCTCCACCACGTTCTGACTCGTTGAGGGTTAGCGTTCAGAGAGCCGAAGTCCCGCATGCTGCATTTTATCTCCTGAACTGAGGGAAGGGCAGTTATAGCCATTGTTACTAACGGACATCAGCTAAAGCACTCTAGCAGGATGAGAGTGAATGAGTGTTATACTTTCTTAGGGATACTCAGCCTACCTTCATCTGTCTGGGGCACAGAGATGGGAAAGGTGAGTCTAAGTAGTGGAAAGAGGACACTGGGTAGACTGAAAGGACACCTTGGGAACTTGCTGAAATACCAAGACAAGCTTCTGAGGAGGCCTGTGGATTATTCTTCTAAGCAGACTTAAGAATGAGAGTAATGTATCGGACTGTCTGGAACGAGACGTACTTTTCGCCAAGACGTCCACACCGTGATCATGGGCGGAAAAGTCAGTCTCTTTGTGTCCCACCCTGTCTGTACGTCTACTTTTCAGTTCCATCGGCACCGGAGAACCCCAGAATATTTATATCGCCGTGTGGAAGATGTGGCCACAAGAATGAGGTCGTGGTAGAGTTTAGGTGGAGTAAACCTAAGCACGAAAACGGAGTGCTAACCAAATTCGAAATCGTCTATCATATATCTAAACAGAGCGACACAAACAAAACAGCTGAAGACTGGATTTCTGTCACTGTCAGGCCCCCAGTGATGTCTTTTCAGCTGGGGACCATGAGTCCCGGGTATATTGTTGCCTTCCAGGTATGAGGGAGAAACAGGGGTATATACTTGAGTTATAAAATTTATGTTTGTTAAATTATGTTCTTGCATGTCGGCATGTGAATATGTTACGCGTATGCACAGGAGCATGGAGGCCAGAGATATTGATCCCTGGGGCAGGAGTTACTACAGGCAGCTGTGAGCCTCCCTTATGGGTGCTGGGAACTGAATTCGGGTCCCTTGAAAGAGCAGTAAGTGCTCTTGACTGCTGAGCTGTCTGCAGCTCCAGGGTGATGTATATTGGTATTTTGGTTGTGAGCCTAGAATTTAATGGCTGAGCCGTCTTCCAGACCTGGGATATGAATTCTAATAGGGTAATGGGTGGTTAATTAAAAGACTGAGTTAAGACATTCCTACTTCGTTAACAATTTAATTTCACTGTGACCAGGGGGATCAAGTGGTCAGCAGAAGCACACAGGCCAGACAGCACAGCTTGGGTAGAGGATGTTTTGACAATAGTCTTGCATTCAGAGTACTGCTCACATTTAGAGTAACGCATTATGCATTCATGTACTCATAAGCTACCTACCACGAGCAATTATTTTGTACTCATTTTCACAGTTGACCCCTGGATCTGCCAACCAGCTAACTCCCGAGGCTGCATGACTAGGCTGTGACATGCCACATGCAGCTTTTGTGGTTCTTGGTAACACGTGGCAGCATCCCTGTAAATCACCTGAATGCCCAGACTAGAACTGCATGTGAAAATAGAAATTGGGGACCTACATAGCTGATATTGCACAGTAATAATCTGTCTGCCAACAGAGCAGAAAGAGATGAGGAGTCAGGAAAAGAATCTACTGCTATGCCACTCTAATGTTTTAAATTTATGAAATAATTTTTTTTTACTTAAAATAGATGGCTTGATAATTTTCATTTCCTCACCAATTACTGTATTCTTGACAATAGTATATAATTTCATTTATTTTCCACATCTTCTGAGGAGAAATGTTTAGTTTGGAGGTTTTAGTTTCCTATGAATATTTTTAAAAATTTAATAATTATATTAATAACTTTTTGGTCTCTCTCAATATATATACTAATCAAGATTCACACATAAAATTAAAAATTATACTATTTTCTAATTGTTAAAATCAATAAATGCTCCAGTTAGATACATATTCTAACTGTGTCTGTAGGTATTTATATGTAGCTTCAAATCTCAGTCCATATAGAATCACACAAAGTGACATGTCAGGGTACATTTAGCACAGTTTCATTCAGAAGTGATGACTTCTTGAATTGGTAAACACATACACAGGCATTAATATACAATATAGTCAAATATATTTAATGCTAGAAACATACGAAAACAACCTGTTGCACTGCTGGGGAGATAGCTCAGCAGTTAAAAGCCCTTGTTGTTCCTTCAGAGGATCCAAGTTCAATTCTTACGACTCCACCCACAAGGTAATTTCATGGGGTCCAATGCCTTCTTCCGATCTCCAAGGGTGCCATATACACATATGGTACATATGCACAACTAAAACATGCATAAAATGAAATAAATCAAATTTAAAAACGCGGGACAGTGGTGCCACATGTCTTTAATCCCAGCACTTGGAAGGCAGAGGCATGTGTATTTCTGAGTTTAAGGCCAGCCTGGTCTACAGATTGAGTTCCAGGACAGCCAGGGCTCCACAGGGAAACACCATCACCACCACCACCACCAAGAACAACAAAATACAACAAAATTAAAAACAAACAAACCCCAGAACAAACAAATAAAAAAGAACCAAACCAAACAAAACCAATCTGGCACTTTCTTGATAGAACGAACGCATTGGGTCTTGTGTTTTGAGACCACCATCATATGTGCCAGTTTAGTTTTCCTTGAAGGCGATTTTACGTGCACGATGTTTGGGAAGGGAAATGATTAATTACACAATAAAACGTCTTTAAAGGTTAAGATAAAAGCTTTGCTGTTCGGATGCAGCGTGACACAGTGAAAGAGAAAACACACAAGTCTCCGGTGTGGTCTTCCGTGGTCCCCACCTCTGTGCCATAGATGAACTTACACGTAACCCTGATCCGGTTTCCACTCCTAAGCAGCCGAGAAGACCCAAAGACAATGAATGTGAAAGGCATAATTACTTTCAAATAAAAGGAGGCTTGATTGTTTTCTCCTTCTAAATCTGCTTTTAGAAAGAACGGTAAATTTAACTTGCCACAATTTTTACAGTTTTGTATCTGTTAACTATTTCCTGTAACCTAATCTTTTATTTATCTAAAAAGATTTAATTGATGAGTAAAGATTGCTTGTGTTCCAGGTGTGATGATTAGTGATTAGTTGTACACATATTGGGTAATGATTGACACAATCCAAATAATCAATACACCCATGGCATCTATGTTACACAATAAGTCCCTAGACCTTTCCTATGCAATGGAGATATTTATCATTCTTCACATGTTTCTAGGTCAGAAAACCAATTGTCACTATTTCCCCCCTTACTTACATGTATTATAAATATACTGACATGTAAAGAATGATTTTGAACTGTTTATAATGTGTATTAGGTGAATATTGCATAGCTTTTCAGTCTCTGAATTTACTGCTAATGAGGACACCTGTGCATACATTTAAAATATTTTCTTCCTGTTCTTTAGGTTCGTGTCTTCACATCCAAAGGACCAGGACCATTTTCTGATACAGTGATGTCTAAAACATCAGGTATTTGTTACCTAGAATTCCATAAATAATTATTTGAAAGTATACATTTGTGTTGGTATGTTTAGGAAATGAGTGACAGCTCTGGTTTAAAAGTTAAGATCAGAATGTGTGTGTGTATTCTTTTTTTTTTTTCCCCATATCAAAGTAGTTTGAAGAAACTCAGGCTCAGAGGGTCTGGGAGTCTTCATAGAGCCTGATGTGTAGATGAATCTGAAGTGGCCAATGGATTTCTCTATGACCGGTAGTTTCTGGCCTGAAGCTTGTTTCTCATGTACACTCTCTACTTATTTTTCATTTGCAGAAATCAAACCATTTCCATACCTCATATCTCTTCTTGGCAGTAAGATCGTGCTTCTAGATATGGATCAAAATCAAGTTGTGTGGACGTTTCCCACGGAGGGAGATATCAGCTCGGTGGGGTACACGGCAGACGATGAGACGGGGTACTTTGTGCAAGGAGACACACTCTTCCTTCTGAATCTGCGCAATCACTCCAGCTCCAAGGTGCTTCCCTTTGAGAGTCTTTTGACGGGAAGGATGTAGTTAAGATGACTGGCCCGTGAGTGAGTCTTTCAGATTAGAATGACTATATAGTAATGTAGCCACACATAGATACAGACTGGATTTATGCATGTGCCAGTCAAGACTGGTTGCTGGGTTAAGGTACTGTATTTACTCCTGGGGCCTCTGAGGGATGGTAGTGTCTCTTAGAACAAGGATCTGAGAGAATCAAGGTGAAGAGATGAGAGAAAAGTTTGCTTTGGCTCTCCGTTCTGGAGGCTTTGGCCACGGTTCTTTGGCCTTGTTGCTTTTGTTATCCCTGGTGAGTTTGCCCTCCATGGTAGGTAGTGCACTGAGCAGTCAGCTGCTCAACTCTTACTCAAGAGTGGACAGACAGAAAGAGACATGGGTCCACAGACCCACACCCAGTGACCCAGACACTCCTCTGAAGTACCACCTCTGAAGGCTTACCTCTTCCCATAGCAGCAAGGTTTGGGCCATGTCTTTAACATGTGGGTTTTTGGGCGGGCTGGGGGGTTCTAGATCTGCACTCCACCAGGAGGCAAAGCATTGCAGGCCCTGCTCTTCACAAAGGTAGTCTACAGTTACCCTGACGCTAGAAGATCTGACTGCACAATGAGTAAGACGGTGAACATAGCATCTGATTTCAGGGGACTTACTTATGCTTCTACTGCTTGCTGGAGCAGAGGCCAGAAGGCAGGTATTGACTATCTAAGTGGTGCCTGATCTTCAGGTTCCTGTGGAGAGCAAAGGAGGTGATCGATTAACACACACAGCCCAACACCTGGACTGTGGGAGACCTTCACTAGATAGGAGTCAACATCAAGGATAGAGCAGCATAACCGCTGTGCAGGGAACGGGGGGGGGGGGGGCGGGTAACAGGGAAATCATAGCCCCGGCTAAGGTTGTGTGATGGGAGATGTTATTCTGTAAATATGTTTCTCATACTGGTTAATGAATAAAGCACTGTGGCCAATGAGAAAGCAAGATAGGCGGGGCTAGGAGACAAGGAGGAAAGGGGAAGTAGGAAGGAGGAGTCAACATGGAGAGCCCGGAGAGGTAGCACGCCAGCCGCTCTGGCCAGTAAGATGAGCCACGTGGAAATACTTAGATGAATAGAAATGGGTTAATAATTAAGACAGAGTTAGCCCATAAACAATGATAGTAACTGGACAACAGCATTGTATCAAATACAGAGTCTCTGCGTGATATTTGGGGCTGGTATGGCCCGGGACCAGGCAGACTGGAGGACAGCTAGCTACAGACCTGCTCGTAACAGTGGTGCTCTACAGGAAGCAGAAATAATTCTTCCTTTTTGTAAAGATGAACCCAGTGAAGTTGGGGGAAGAGCTCCAGGGCAAAGGCAGCAAACCAAGGAAGCCATAGCATGCTTGGGAGACACAAGGACAGGGAATGTGGAGCCAAGGTGTTGCTGAGGGTGATAGAGCTGGGCAGGTAGGTGGGATAACTGCTGTCAATCTGGAGAGCTAATAGTAAGCTATTAAAGAAATTTAGAGTCACTTACTAGTCAAATTGTGGTGTTTTAAGTCATTTAAATTTTTGTTATTTTTTTTTTTAGATTTTTATTTTATGTTCACTGGTGTTTTGTCTGCGTGAGGGGGTTGGATCCCCTGGACCTGGAATTACAGATAGTTGTGAGCCACCATGTTGGGTGATGAGACTTGGACCAGGGTCCTCTGGAAGAGCAGCCAGTCAGTGCTCATAACTGCTGAGCCATCACTCCAGCCCCTTAAAATTTTATTTTATTGTATTTTCCTCTCCCCCTCCCCTTCCTTTCCCTTCCCTTCTCTCCCCTCCCCTCTCTTTTCCCTCCCCTTTCTTTTCCCTTCCCTTCTCTTCCATCCCCTCCCCCTCCCTTCCTTCCTCCCCCCTTTCTTTTTTACTTTGAGATGGAGTCTCACACAGTACAGGCTGGGCTCACATTAACTGCAGCTGATGTTGGACTTCTGAGTCCCTTCCTTCCACTTGTTCAGTGCTGACCTTGCAGATGTACACCGTGACTTCCAGCTTCAAATTATGCTTTAGGATGCTCTGCTTCAGCGCAGGAGTTAGGTGACAGACATTGAGTGAGAAAGGAGATACCAAGCTGGGGAGGGATCTTCCCAGACACTAGCTCCGCATGTAGTAGTAAGAGAAGAAAATGAAGGGAGAGCCACAGACATGCAGAATGACATGTTGCCTTAAACATCTTTAACAGTCTGAAGCACACGAGAAAAAGAGGTTTGGGGCGGGGTGACCAGTTCCTATTTTTGGAGTAACTCACATGGAAATGTTCATAAGGTGGTTTGATACTTGAGTCCCTAACTGAATGAAGCATCTTGTCTGAAGATGAGGAGTTTTAGCCCTGGTCTGCAGATTGGAGCTGAAGCCAAGTGGCCTAAGTAATGTAGGATGGATATACAGTGTGATAAGAAGGCTTGAATGACAGTTGTCACAGCACAGAGGGAGCGAGGCTGGCGGTCACAGAAGAGTTCAATGCATAGTGATGTGAGCAGCCACAGCAGACTCCAGGAGGGAAAGAACCCTGTTCCTAGCTGTGCTCTCTCCCCATGTTAAGCTCCTCCAGGATGCACTGCTTTCTGGTGTCACAGTTACTGCAGTGGACTGGATTGCAAGGCACCTCTACTTTGCACTGAAAACGTCACGAGATGGAACGCAGATATTCCATGTTGATCTTGAACACAAGGTGAAATCTCCTAGGGAGTTGAAGATTTGCAAAAGGCATTCAACAATAATTTCTTTCTCTATTTATCCCCTTTTAAGGTATGAGTCTTTTTTTTATTGTGATGAAATAGATAGGTGTTAACATATTTTTTAATATTAGCAGCTAATTATGGGGAAGTAAGATGATTAAAGGCTCATGGATACCTTTCATTTTTGTTTTGTGAGATGGTGCTATGTGACTCAGCCTGACATAGAATCAGTTGTCTGGCCATTGATGACCCGAACTCCCTCCCATTATTCCTGGAGTTATATTAAATTACAATAAATAATTCCGAGTCAAGTTTGGTGGTCCATGTGTATCAGCCCGATTACTCAAAAGTCAGAGGCAGGAACATTGTGGGTTCAAGGCCCCCACAATGAGACCCCAACTCACAATCTAGAAAATAAGAGTAAGAAGTAGGGCTTAGAGACAGAATTCTCATCGAGTTTCCAGGTTCATTCTACCACATAAGCTTTTATTTCACAACCAACAATTAAGATTATAATCTCGAGGAATGTCAGGAATTTGACTAACCCACAGATAGGCCATGACAAATTTTTGCATCAGTGAATTTTATAACAGCTTCAGGTGGTGAAAACGAGAAGTGGATGGAGACAAAGATGGGTTGGGCAGTGCAGATGGCCAGCAGCTGTGGCCCAGCAAAAACTCTTCTGCAAATTCATGCCTTTATAATGCGGTCCTAGGACCTCCGTTCGGCAACTGAGCATCAGTCCCCAGCCCACAAAGGGTGTTTTCATTGTACCATAAGCATGGATATAGACCATTTTGAAACCAGGTTGTTTTTTGGCCTTAAGAAACAGACATAGGAAGAGAGTGGAGAAGAGCATACTGAAAAATATGAAAATATATTAAGAATTTACAGCCGCTGACTGCCACTGAAGGCGCTCAGGCTATGAGTCCATCATTAGAGCCCAGGGCTTTGGCTGTAATGCATTATTAGAAAAACTGTTGGGCAACACCGAGTTGGATTTCTCGTAACCTCCTCCATCTCAGAAGGAAGTCATTTGATATTTGGACAAGCTTACTCCCAAGGCTGCATTTGTCTTCTCATTACTATTCGTGGTTAATCTTCATTAGAAACTAATTTTTGAAGTGTCGTATTTTCCTCATTGAATTAACGAGGTTTCCCCACCTTCCTTATAGTCGCTTGTATTGGACAGAAGTTTCAGACCTGGGCCATCAGATGTTCTGCTGCTGTATTAGCAATCACACCTTGCACCACGTTCTACAACCCAAGGCCTCAAACCAGCGAGGAAGGAGCCAATGTTCCTGTAATGTGACAGAGTCCGAGTTAGGTGGCGCAATGGCTGTTGATACCTCTGTGCCAAAGAGACCACGGATATACTTTACCAAAGGGCAGGACATCTGGGCCATGGATCTGGAAGGTTGTCAGTGTTGGAGAGTCACCATGGTGCCTGCTAGCCTCGGTAATGTGCTGATGTGTGCATACGTCTCTTCTTCTTCTTTTTTTAAAATAGGTCTCATGAAACCCAGGGTGGTCACAAATTCACTCAATAGCTGGGGGTGCTCTTGAACTTCTGATTTTCCTTCTTCTACCTCCCGAGGGCTTGGATTACAGGTGTATGTCATCAGGTTTAGTTTTAGGAAGTGGTGTGTGCTAGAGAATCTTAACTGAGCTATATCGTGGCATGTATATCCTCATTTTAACAGCAGTCTCTCCCATGCATTGGAGACAGCTCGGTTAGTGAAGAGTTTGCTGTACAAAAGTGAGGATGGGAGTTTGAGTCACTAGCACCCACATAAAAAGCAGGTGTTGATGTGCACCTGTAATCCAGGCAGTGGGGAAGTGGGCACAGGAAGATCCCCATGAGTTGCTGCCAGTCAGTGTAGCAGAGTTGATAAATTCTGGGTTTATAAATTTTGATTGCACAACCACCGATTAAAGTTATAATCTTAGTTTGGCATGCTGGTGCATGCTTTTAATCCCAGCACTTGGGAAGCAGAGGCAGGCAGATCTCTGTGGGTTCAAGGCCAGCCTGGTCTATATTGTGAGTTCCAGAATAGTCAGGGCTACATAGAAGGGCCTGTCTAAAAATACCACCACCATCACCAAACTAAACTGAACAACAATAACAAAAATGTTAATCCTCATTGAAAATTTGACTGACCTAAATATCGGCTAGTTACTAGAAGGAAACCGTAGTGGATTGAGATGGGTTTCCGTATACACACATAAGGGCATGCATGTTTATGCGCACACATACATGGGCACATGCACATATATACACCATAAGACACATACACAGAGCAAAAAAAAATAAAAGTATTGTTGCAGGTTTGGATAGATTGATCAATCAGTAAAACACTCTCCTTGAAACTGCGAGGAACTGAGTTTGGGTTGCTAGGGCGTGGTGACACACATCTGTAATCAATCCCATGATGGTGTGACAAAAGGCAGAGGCAGGTGAGTCACTGGAAGATCACTAGTAACCTATTTGGTCAGGTTACAGACCAATGAACTCTGTCAAAGTTGGAAGGCACTTGTGTGCGGGTATGAACACAGGTATTTGTTCAGAAGCAATTTGGCAACATTAGCAAGACAATGCAAGTAGTTTTCCCACAGAGGCCTAAGACTTCTGGACCACGGGCTTTTGATCAAGTTTGCAATACCAGGCCTCAGATCCAATCAGAAAGCAGTTAACTACCGGCATAACCTTCATGCCTCTGTTTCCCAGTGGGCATACCTAGCTGCAGGTCAGCATTAGAGCTTTCAGGGTGCCCTCCTGGGAAATAGCATGGAAAGATCCCACCCTCAGTGGCCTGCATCACACCTCCTAATACCACGAAAGCTAGCCAGCTGCAGCTTGATTTCTGTGTGTCTTCTGACCTGAGTGTGTGATGTCTTCAACAGTAGGGTCTTCCTATTTGGTTCTGGTGTAAAATCAAGCTCAGTGGCAATCGCCTGAGTTATTTTTGGGGTGTCTAGGACTGGTTGGAAGGCATCGCATGTCAGAGGTAGTTTTTTAGGCTGACTCTGCTCTTAGTGAACCTTGTGGCAGTGAGCAGTGTATCTAATGCCCTGTGCCTTGGCTTTTGTTTTTACAAAATGGACTTGGTAATGACAAGGCTTATTTTGACTTCACTGGGTCCAGAAACAAAAATGAAGAAACATTATTGAGGCAGGTGCCATAAAATAAGGTTTTTTATATTGTAATGTTTATATCACAGTGTAATTTTTATATGATAATGTTTTCTTGCAGAAAAATAACTTTATATATTATTTAGAGCAGAAAACTTAAGATGTCTAACTTTATGCTATTTTTTTTTTATTTCTTTGTTTTGAATCAGCAGGAAAGAGAATTGTTAGCTTAACAGTGGACAGAGAGTTTGTGTATTGGATCATCCCAACAAACGACAACACACAGATTTATCAGGCAGAGAAGGCAAGCGGGGCCCTGGTCTCCCAGGTGAAGGCCCTTGGGAGTAAGCATATCTTGGCTTACAGTTCAGTTCTGCAGCCTCTCCCAGGTAACGGAGTCATCCTCGAAACACGCTCATTTCCTTCTCTAAGGCTTTCCGCCTTCCAGCCTCCGGGTTAGGCCCTCGCTCCTGTCCCACACTGTGAGCCACACCCACTGTTTCCCGGGCTCATAACTGCACACAGCTTGAACCAGTAGGCAACATCAGGTGCCGGAGCCTGTGACCTGTCCCCTCCTTCTGTCCTCCATATCGTCCATCTGTTTAAGGCCTTTCAGTGGTGTCAAAAGCATTGCGCAGAGCCTCTGCTGTCTTTCAAGGTCAAGTGCTGTGTTTATGAACTGTCCTGTATTATGCATTCAATATGTTAAGTAGACCTGTCTTGTAAGACATACTAACAGAAGTTGTTTAGAAAGAAGAAAAAAATAGGAAAAATAGCTTGGATCAGAAACTCAGATCTATGTAATGAAGGAATGTCAGAGAAGCAAGTGGTCAAGGGAAAACAAGAATGAATATTTTTATCAGTTCACAATAATAGCAACAGTGAATTTCATCTTTCATGCTTGTGTGTGTATATATGTGTGTGTATTTTTATATCTACTTCACTTGTCTTTTATCTTCTATAGAATTAACCTAGAGGCAGGAGGGAGGGCCTAATCCCTACTCCAAATGACTTGACAGATTTTGATGATCCCTTCTGGAAGGCATCACCCTCCCTGTGGAGTGGGGGTGGGTGGGTGGGGATGGGATGGGAGGATGGTGGTGGGGGCATGGGAAGGAGGGAAGGAGGGAGAGAGAGAGAAGGAACTGGGATTGTTATGTAAAATAAGAAAAAATAAAAAAGGAAAAAACAAAACAATAAAAGAAAAAAAAAGAAGAAAAGAAAACAAACAACGCATTGATTGAGGAGGAAGAAATAGCAATACATTCACCTATAGGTGTCATGACCATTGATACAGAGAGTCTGGAAGGCCTGGCCAAAAATCTCTCAAATCTAGCAAGTAATTTGGCAAATCTGCAGAATGATGCAAAATCAGTTTTCCAGCAAGAAACAAACCAAATTTGCAATAAAAACTTGACTATTTGTATTACCATCTCCCCAATGAAATACTGTGTATAAGCCTAACAAAATATGTGTGTATAAGACCTATATGATAAATTCTGCAAAATTCTGGCGAGGGTACTTGAAGGTCAGTGCAATAAGTGTCCAGACAGTTCACACTCATGGGTGTGAAGTTGATGTCACTTGCCCCCAGTTTGAGCCATAGATTCAGTGCAGTCTCTTCAGGGTCCAGGAAACAATCTTGTGGGCATTGACAAAGAAATTGTAATGTTTATATTGAGATAAAAGAGAGGTCAACAATATCAAAGGGAAGGAATGAAGTTCTAAGTATGAGTTTGCTTGAAGTCTTTCCACAAAGTTACTATAACTTAGGCTGTTTGGCATTGAAAGACAGATAAACAGATCCCAAGAAATACAGCCAAGTGTTTGACCGAGGGGCAAAAATAATACAGTGGTGAAAGCACACTATTTCTAACAAATAATGCTGGGGGGGAAAAACCATTATAAACATCACAAAAATTAGCTAACAATGGGCTACAAAGCTAAGGTAAAATATCTGGAGAAAAAAAAAAAAAAGATTTGTGAAAAGATGTGGAGAAAACACACATGCACAGAAGGCAAAAAACCAGACTGACAGAGCCACCTACTACACAATTCCACCTCCATGGCATTCTGCAAATGAGGAGAGCACAACCGTGGCTGTGTGGTTTGTTTTTGTCAACTTGACGCGAACTAGAGTCACCTGGGAAGAGAGGGCCTCCACTGAGTAAATATTTCCACCAGACTGGCCTGTGGGTCATTTTATTTTATTTTTTAATCTTTTTTTTATTAAGAATTGTCCCACCCCCCCACATACTTTACCCTGATTATGACCCCCCATCTATTCCTCCCAGCTTCTCCCCCCATCAGCCCCCATATGGATCCTATCTCCCTCCCCCCTCCCCCGCCCCCCCCCCCAGTTCTGTCTGTCAGCATTTTCTTAACTGCTTCTTGGCATTGTAGGAGGGCCCGGGCCCTGTGGGCGGTGGAGAATAAAGCCTGGCAGTGTTGGTTGTCCATCATTTGCTTCAGTTCCTGCCTTGGCTTCCCCAAGTAATGGGCTGTAACCTCGAAGCCGAATAAACCCAAGTTGGTTTTGGTCAGGGCTTTTCTCAACAACTGAGCAGCAAACTGGGACAGGCAGTAATGGAATCAGTGATGGAGGTGACAGCCGTGGCTGCTAGGGCAGGAGGGTGGAGGGTATGAGTGTGGAGCACAGAGTGTGTTTAAGGCAGCGAAATGCCTCTGCATGATGCTGTAAGACTGGACTCATACCATAGGACATTTTCTTTCTTTTCTTTTTTTAAAGATTTATTTATTATGCATACAGTGTTCGGTCTATACGTATGCCTGCAGACCAGAAGGAGGCACCAGATCTCATTGTAGATGGTTGTGAGCCAACGTGATTTCTGGGAATTGAACTCAGAACTTCTGGAAGAGCAGTCTTAACCTCTTAACCTCTGAGCTGTCTCTTCAGCCCCATAAGACATTTTCTAACTCATCAGAGAGACCTGATATAAACTGTGGCCTTTAGGTAATAATATGTTCCAGTAGGCTCATTGATTGTAAAACACATGGTACTTTGATGAGCTATTGGTAATGGGGGAGTCTATGCATGTATTTGGACACATATGAGAGCTCTTTCCAATTTCATATCAATTTTACTGTGAATCCCAAACCACTAGAAAATAATGTTGATTAGGGAAACAAAATGAAATCTGTTCGATGTTAAATAACAACCCCAACACATACCTGGCAGCAGAAGTCCTAAGGGTAGCATGAGTTTTTATTACCGAGACTCATTACAGTATAAGATGCTATCATTAGCTGGGAAAGAAGCATCCTCTTCAGGGGGTAGGTCCATTTGGGAAGGGTACTTTACCTCCATCTGCTGGAGATTTTAGGAAATTACCAGTTCTTTTCTCCTGAGGTATTTCGCAGCTTCAAAATGGTTACAATTTGACAAATGAAAGAATAGATGAGAGGAGGGGGAAGGGAGTGAGAAAAAAGAGGGAGAGAATCTTTCCTTTGGTACCAAATGGCATTTCCAATATTTCAGTAGCCTAACATATTAGTTGAGTAAAAATAAATAGCATAAATCATTGAGTCAGTTTTTGTTCAATTTTTCCTAATGGAGTATTCCAGTTTTCATTTAGACCGGAGGTCAGCACAAATGAACAGCATCAGGCAACTGAAGAGCGGTTCATTCTGTGGCACTCGTGAAATTTTCCTTCTCCAAATCATTCCCGGTGTCCTCAAAGTTAGATCGACAGGTTCTCTGTGGACTCTGTGGACTCCTTCTTCCCAGGAATCAAGGGTGTAGGTCTAACTGAGCTTTCTTTGCTATGCTCTGGAATTCATACCTGAAATTGACATACCAGTGTTAATTTCCAGAAGCATTCCCAACAGCTTATGATCGATGATACATAACATTTATTTGAAATGTGGAGCGTGAGGAGATAGATCGGTATGTGAGTACTTGTGAACTAGATTATTATCTCTGTAGAACTGGACTCACCTTCCCAAGGAAGTGAAGGACTGCTTTAGATCAAATATTTGGTGCTTAGACATTTCTCTCTTAAGTTTTTTTTAGATGCAAAGGATGCGTTTGTAGTTTGAAAATATCAGCTAATAAAGATTGCAGCTAAAATGTGTCACTCTGCCTTCTGGAACACAGGCAAGCCCAGTTTGAATCAGAGGACTCACATTCTACCAGTGGATAAGAAATAATGCATCCAGCCAAAACCAAATGTGTCTAATGCCATGGTGGAATAAGACAGGTGTATTGTGGGGACATAGGTGATGGTCTCACTTGCACTGGGGCATACGCAGGGCTTCCCAGGAGATACAATACACAAGGAAGGTCATTCAAGACTGTGGAGGGAGCCTGCACCAGGGAACAGACAGGTTCCTAGCATAGCTTGTAGGCTGTGCAATGTGGCCAGAGTGAAGTATGATTTTGCAGAGTCAAGAGACAAGGCGGAACAGTAGACAGGAGATGTATTACCAACTCCATTAGACAATGGGCCATGGCGCTGGAGTAAGGTTGCTAGGTTTCAGATTACATCACACTTGCAGTGCTTGGCACTTTGCACAATGATGCTGTGTTTTAGCAGGCAATTTAGATGGTGCCTGCCAGGTGAATAGATCAGAAATGACAGTCAGCTGCATATGACAGAAGCGTTGTTTTAAAGGCTTCAATCCTGGGGAATCACTTCTATCGGACTGGCTTGTGAATGTCTATGGTAGCATCTTCTTGATTGATGACTATGCTTGTGGGAGGGCCTAGCTCTCTGTGGGGGGTACCTCCCTTGGGCAGGTGGTCCTGCCCTGTACAAGGCTGAGCAAGCCATGAGAAGCGAGCCACTAGGCAGCATTCTCCCGTGGTCCCTGCTTAATTTCCCTTCCTCGGTCTCCACTGTTGCCTTCTTCTTCTACCTAGCCAGTTCCGCTAGTTAATATAATTTTTAAAAGCTTTTTATTTACTACTAGTGTGTGTGTGTGTGTGTGTGTGTGTGTGTGTGTGTGTGTGCACTCGAGTGCGCATGCACACGCATGTGAATGCAGGTGCGTGCTTACTATGGTGTGTATGTGGAGGTCAGAGGATGATTTTCAGGACTCTTTCTCTTCTTCTACTGTGGGTTCTGAGGATCCGACTCAGATCGTCAGGTTTGTAGCAAATGCCCTGACCTTGCCGTCTTGACAGACCCCATCCCTCACTTTCCATTTTGATGTCTTTTCTTTTTGTAACGTAATGAATTTCTTTAGCATTATTTACAGTTGCGTGGGTCAGAGTTTGTTTACAGGAACATGTGTTCTTATCAGTGACCATATCAGTAAAGAAAATGTCTCTTTCTCACCCAACATTATTTGCATATAAATCCTTGAAGAGGCCCTATGAGCCTCTCCTACTCCAGTGACAAGTGTGAACATGTCTAATTTTGTGGCCGTCTTGTGCATGTGGGCACAGCTACAGTGAGTATAAGAGAGCAGAGTATGTTCTGCACAGAAGTTAGCATCAAACACTTGACCCTCTGTCTCCTGAGTGAGTACGGTGGAGGCATGTTCCACCATGCCGCCCAGCCTCAAGCTTTGCTAACACGTCTTCTAATAAATTCCTACAAGATTGCTTCTGCTTCCAATGACATGGTGGCTGCATCTTATGCAGGGAGAAGGTGAGGGACAGAAAATTTTCCCTTCCATACCAGTGAGCAAAGGCCGCTTTGGAAAGTTCCCAGAGCAGACATGATTGCGGTTCCTGATCATCCCAGGTGGAACTGAGCTTCAGCACTTTCCTCTGTGTGTGCTATCCTAAACAGCATCGGAAGAGTGGATGTGGAGAGAACGGAAGGACACCTGGGAGGACCCAGGATAGTTTGCCACAGTCAGGGTCAGGAGACAAGCCAGGTTTTGCTTCCTCAAAGCAAATATTGTATCAAAAGCATTTCATATCATTTCAAGTCGAAGTTCTGTATACTCTACCAACTCGTTTCCAACACTTGCTATTCCCATTGTTAGATAAGCCTATTATTTCTTCTGTACATATGTGTCTTTTTTTTCTTCTTATTTTAGATAAAGCATATCTGTCCTTAGCTTCAGATACGGTAGAGGCAACTATATTGAATGTCACCAACACCAGCCTCACACTCAAATTACCTCCAGTCAAGACAAACCTCACATGGTATGGCATTACCAGCCCCACACCAACATACCTGGTCTACTATACAGAAGCTAATAGGACAAGCAGCCAGGACAGGAAACACAGAATTCTGGTAAGCCTGGAGCTGCCTGCTTTTGTTTCTATAAAACGTGCTTTCTTGATTCGAACCTTTCAACTGTGTTCTGATAGAAAGAAGCCTGTTTTAAAACTGTTTCCACTCAACGTCTGAGCAAAACATATTGGTGTCTAGCCTTCTTGCCTGGCAAGTTAAACATAGGGAAATTCACTAACGCTAGCTGTGGGTTGTCACTGTAACTGCTTCTTGCATGTTCTGAGAGAACAAAGTTTGTTCCCCGCCCTGATTGTTTCCAAGAGGGATAAAGCCTTGTCCCTATGCCCTAGCTACCCTACAAAAGAGCAAGGAGTGACTCAGGCAGAAAGACCACGGCTGTCATGTGTCCTTTCAGAGCACTTATCTAATAGAAAGCACGTATAGTATTTTTGTTCTGTGTGTTGTGACACGTATCCCAGGGACTCCATCTACTTGTTATTTGTCATTGTTTCCCTAGTTGTTGTGGAATAGTAGGCATGCACCAGATCTCTTTCCCTAGCCTTGTTTTTCTCTGTTTCTCTGAGACATCATCTTACTGTATAGTGCTAGCCGGTGGGAAACTAGCCCCATAATCCGAAGTCTGAGATTGGGCTAGAATTTGCTGCAGAATTCCATGCCTCTGGAGTCATGGCCTTACAGGCATATATCACTGTACCTGGATCTAGCTATTCCTTGGATGAATGAATCGTCACTGTTCACTTCAATACGGTGCTGGGGTTTGGTTCAAAGTAATGAACTAATCTTCGTGCAATAGTTTGCTTTGCATACACTTTATTTATTTAACTAATTCAAAGAGGGGAGATTGATCATCAGCTTTAGGCATCAGAAATTGTGTTGCCACAAAGCACGCATTATCGTTTGGGTCATTTGGTTGGCCAGACTATGCCGTGACACTGGACTTTGCTGTTACTAGACCAACTCTGGTTTCCTGACTGTAAATTGATTAGGGTGGGTGTAAGTTGGCGACTCCCATCTTGCCAAGGTTGGTTCTTGCATGGTTCTAAAGCACAGCCAGTGTTGAGAAGCAGCACGCGAGGGATGCTGTTTACGTCACTGGACTTTATTTCTGAGAGTGTTTAACTGCCTTTGCTTGCTCTGTTCATGTAAGTTTCCAAACTTGCGTCCCCTTATTCTGATGCAATGGGAATGAGATACTGTCCTCTTCTGGATCTCTGTGCGCATGTGAAGTGAGCCATTTCGTGTTCGCTGACAGTTACCTGCCAGTCATTTGTCACTCATTCATGAAGGTAGTAAACAAGTCAAATCTGTTACACTAAGACGGTAGGTCATGAATGACTCAGAACAGCTGTTTTCAGTCATTTGTCTGAAAGACAGGAATTAAACACTTACTTGAAAAATCGATCGCAGGAATCTCAGGAGAACATAGTCCGCATTGAAGGTCTTCAGCCCTTTTCAGCATATGTGATTCGGGTGGCCGTGAAGAATTACTATTCGGATCCTTTAGGACATTTGCCTCTGGGAAAAGGGGCTCAGGGGAAAACTGCAAGCGGAGGTGAGTTATGGGCTGGCGTGGGCTTCTAGTGTGGCATTTCATGATAGGTGAGTTATGGGCTGGCGTGGGCTTCTAGTGTGGCATTTCATGATACGTGTGATGATGCGCATGTCTGCATTTTTAAATCTGAATACTAATAATCATCACGGGGATGTTTAAAGGTTAATAAGAACAGTGAACTAGGGGAAAACACGTTAGCCACTTGACCCTGGCCCTAACCCTTGACAGGGCTGAGTCACACCCAATAAAAGCATCAAAACGCACTTTGACGAAGGGACACATTCTTTGTCCTGCCACACAGTGTCAGTCTCTCCCCACACATTCACTGCTCCCTGCTCATGCGCTGAGACAGGAAAACCCAGCATTAACGTGAAATGCGCTCAGTGTCCCGAGGGGCTCAGGGTACTACAACTTCAGTCTTAAGAATAGTAGTAGATGGAAATTCTGAAGCGGGGAAATCGGTTCTTTCGGCCATTTTCGGTGATTGTGGCATATGTCTCCCGGATTTTCTAGTTCATCACTGGCTGTAGACCTGAGCTGGGGTCAGAGAATGATTTGTTCAGTGGGAAAAAACAGACAGCATCTTTTCAGGCAGCCTGCTCGATTCCCATTATGTAAGAGGCCAGCGTTCCTCTGGGACTCTTAGGGCATTCGGCTCACATGACAGCATCGTTCCTCCACTGACTCTCGATTCTTTCCACCATTTGGTGCTGTTCCAGTGTCCCTTGTCCTTTGCTGCTGTTTATTTCAGTGCCCTGGGCAGTTTGTCACATCAACGCAACTGTGCTGTCAGACACCAGTCTCCATGTAATCTGGACGGAATCGGAGAGGCCAAACGGACCCCAAGAGTCAGTTCGATATCAGCTGGTTATGTCCCACCTGGCTCCCATTCCCGAGACTCCTCTAAGACAGGGTGAATTTCCAAGTGCCAGGCTTTCTCTCCTTGTCACTAAACTCTCTGGAGGACAACTGTATGTGTTGAAGGTATTGGGTGATTGAGTGTTCTGAGACATCTAATTGCCATATTAGAACACATGTTCCGAGAAGGCTAAGGTACTTTTTTTTTTTTTTTAAACCAAAAGGTCCTGGCCTGTCACTCGGAGGAAATGTGGTGTACTGAGAGTCATCCTGTCACCGTTCACATGTTTGACACACCAGAGAAACCTTCTGCCTTGGTTCCAGACAACACTAGCCTGCAGTTAGATTGGAAAGCTCCATCTAATGTTAACCTCACCAGATTTTGGTTTGAACTCCAGAAGGTAGACTTTTTCTTGCTTTATGCTGTGCAATAAGCTGGGGAGATTGGTTTTATTTTTCCACGACTAGAATGTTCTCTTGTATAAAGCAACAATGCTTGCCAAAATTCCTTGACCCAGATTGGCATGAGAAGCATTAAGTTACTCGGGTGCAGTTCAATTTGCTCCTGAGGGGGGGCAAGGTGGCTCCAGGGTAAAGGTACTTATTGTCAGGCTTGAGGGCTTGAGTTTGATCCACGGGGCCCACAAAGTAGAAAGAAAGAACCTGTTCTCACAAACTGTCCTCTGACCTCCACACCCAAGTCTTGGCACAGGTGTACCTTTTCCCTCTCTTCCCACATTAAACAAATATAATAATAAGCATCGTTAAGAAGACTCATGTATTCCAGGACAGCCAAGGCTACACAGTGAAACTCTGTCTCAAAAAAAAAAAAAAATCAAAAAACAACAAAACAAGTTAAAGTCTCACCTAGGGGTTGGAGAGATGGCTGTCAGTTAAGAGCACTGGCTGCTAACTCAGAGGACCTGGGTTCAATTCCCAGCACCCACATGGCTGTTCACAACTGTCCCAGGAGACCCAATTCTGCTCTGACCTCCCAAGAACATGAGGCACACACGCAGAGCACAGACATAGATGCAGGCAGAGGACTCGTCACACAAAAGTATAAGAACCGTGTACAACTATGTAAGTTCTCTCACTAATTTCATATTAAATATCAGGTAAAATATCAATAAAGTAAACCGATTTATACATTTTTAGGCTTGAAATCCACAACAGCTTGGTGTTTCTATAATAAATGAATTAACGAAAAGGCAAAGCCTTGTTTAGAGGTGTCCTTTCAACTTGTAAGTAGAGTGCAAAGACAGAAGAGAAATGTTGCCTAAAGGTGCTCTATTCCGAAACTCATTTGATGCTAATTCATAAGGTTTAAATGTTTCTTTGTTCAAAATTCTTCATGCTTTGCTAAATCAATACCCCTGCTGACTTTTAAGATGTCAGTTAACTGGACACTGTTAACAAGAGTCATGCTAAATTT
This sequence comes from Cricetiscus sungorus, assembly GCA_030556225.1. NCBI lineage: Eukaryota > Metazoa > Chordata > Mammalia > Rodentia > Cricetidae > Cricetiscus > Cricetiscus sungorus. The sequence goes on along the minus strand of JANBXA010000731.1, from coordinate 9,929,856 downwards.
CATTCTCTTGCACTAAGGACATAGTATTAAGGTTTTTGTGATTGACATTTGTCATTCTTACTGCTATCTGGTGGCATGCACACTTGCATATCCATAGGCTTACATGGACACATTTGAAAAGACTGGTTAAAAATATCTTGTTTTGGAGTTACTTGAAGCAAATTGGTATTGTCATGTTCTCACTGTTTCTTTATAAGTTGAAACTGCTTCCTGGTAGTTTCTTCACATTTCTGATTCCTTGACAATTTCACACAGGGATGCTGTGTATTTTGATCACATCGCTCTACTATTCTTCTGCCTTAGCGCCCCCTCCCTTTCCTGACATCTCTCCCCTCCTTTAACGTCCATTTTAGTAACCCACCTGAGTTTAATCAGAGTTGCTTGCACGTGCAGGGTGTGGTTATTTACTGGATCATGGTCAACTTGCCTGTGCCTCTACTCTTGAGAAAAGAGACCTCTTTCTCCCAGCAGCCATTGATTATCTTTAGCTTGTCAGCCAGGGGAGGGTCCTCATGTGTCCTCTGTCCATTCTGTGCAGAATATTGGCAGTAGGAACATGTTCTTATTCATTTCCTGTACTGCCCTGCCCCTGTGACCTCCTTTTGGCCCCTTTCTCTCCCCAACAGGAATCCCTTCTCCTTATGTCACATGCCTTCCACTGTTTCCTTAAAGCCCTTCCCTCCCACCTTGTGGTCCCTTCTATCTTTGTAGGGTTTTAAATTTTACCATGTAAAATATATTTTTATCTAAGACTGAGAAAACGAGACATCCAGCATTGAGTTGGTCAAATGAAAGATCTATTTTAAAGCTTTTAAAAGAAATATTGAATCGGTTTTATTGATTTGTTACCTGTTTAAAATGGCGACCTTGTAACAATCAGGCTAAATTGGAGACATGAGAGGGTGGTTTGTTTTTAGGATTACTTTTCTTTTCTTTTCTTCTTCTTCTTTTTTTTTTTTTTAAGAGTTATTTATTTATTTATTACGTATACAGTATTCTATCTGCATGTCTGTCCACTGGCCAGAAGAGGGTACCAGATCTCATTATGAGTGGTTGTGAGCCACCACGTGGTTGCTGGGAATTGAACTCAGGACCTCAGGAAGAGCAGCCGGTGTTCTTAACTGCTGAGCCATCTCTCCAGCCCCTATTTAGACTTACTTACATAAGCTTAATGCAGCTGATGTAGAGTCAAGGGGAGGGGGTGTTAGCGTTGCATCCCAGATCGGAAGATGTGAGGGATAATAATGTGTCGGTACCTCACTTTGCTGATGAGGAGACGGAGATTGAGGTAGATGCTATAATGAGTCAGGTGTCACCAGTCGGGCACAGAAGAGCCCTAGGGCTGACATATCCCTAGAAGTTGGGTGTTGTCCACAGAAGGAGCATCTAAGTTAGCTGTGTCATTCTTCAGAGTCAGGGGAGGACAGCAGACAGGGCCCTCCTGGTCCAGTCCTCATCATTTCAGGAGGTGCTTTCTCTGTAGACGACTTCCTCTGTTCCCCCACTTTTTCAATACAGGTTTCTCATAGGCCACTTAGAAAACCATGAATCTACCGGGTTTGTGGATACACACTTTTGATTCCAGCATGTAGGAGGATCATGAATTTGAGGCCATCTTGGGCTGTCCACACTGAGACTTTTTAAAAAATTATACCATGAAGCTGAAAGTGGTCCTTTCTGCATGCGTGAGCACACCAGCACAGGTTCGTGTGTGTCTGCAGCATGGGTGCATGTGAGCATCTGTAGCTCTGGGGTGTGTGTGTGTGTGTGTGTGTGTGTGTGTGTGTGTGTGTGTGTGTGTGTGTGTGTGCCCGTGCGCGCGTGCGTGCGTGTGAGCGGCTGTAGCACAGGTTTGCGTGTGAGTGTCTACAGAATGGGTGTGTGTGTGATGAGTGATAGTAGATAGATGACCTCCAGCTGGAAGTTCCATCTCTTTTTGAGCAACTTGGACTTGCCCCTTAATGACAAGATTGCTGACAATGACCCCATAAATCCACCCCATAAATCACTTAGAGGGTGAAGAGTGAGGGGAGATAGGTGTTCCTTCTAATTAATTTTTTCTTTTTAAGCAAAGGAACAACATGGTAAAATTTGTCATTCTGACACAATTTTCTTGCCTGGAAAATACAGACACCAGAGCATAAGCTAAAGATGTATGTATTTGTTGTTTGTTTTGAGACAAAGTCTTTGCTATACAGCTCAGAATGGTCTTGAACTCTTCATATGGCTGAAGATCGCCCATGACCTTGAACTTGTGATTCTTCTGTGTGACTGTCTGCATGAGAGGATTAAGGCGTGCACCACCACACCTGGGGTTATGATACCCAGGGCTTTGAGCATAATAGGTGGGCACTTTACCACCTTAGCTACATTCCAGTCCTCAAGCTAATTTTTAAATTTATATCCTGAATTATGTAGATTTTTAAAAGTATCTCAAAAGTGTACAGAAATAGAATGTATTCAGTTCAGAACAAGGGGAAATAATTTTACTTTGGCTTGTCTTCATAGAAGCCCCTTTATTTTTGTTCTCTACTGGAAAGAGGTATTTCTGAAGTTCTGATCTGAGTTATTACAGGCTAGGCATTCTCCAGCACTGCTCAGATAGCTGGACAATCTCTCTGGGGTAGCCTGCGGCCCTGTGCTTATTAACTTCTGGCAAGTGGCAGGCTCCAGCTCTGTGTGATTTTTCTGGGATAGCCCACGATGGCGGCCAAGTTGGTGGTTTGCCTGGAACATTCTCTACCGCCGTGAGACCAGTCTGCTGCCAGTTTCCCAGCAAGGCCTCTTGGTAAACATCTCCCCTGCATTTTAGGAGCTCTGCTGATTTCCAGATGCTGCAACATGTGGAGTCCACTGGGCCAGTCTCGAAAGGTTAATTATATACCGTATCATTAAGAAGGACCTGACTGGCTTTAGTTTATAGCTGGGAATAATCTCTCCCTCTTCCTTTCTCTTCTGCTCTTCTCTTCCCTCTCCCTTCCTCCCTCTTCACACACACACACACACACACACACACACACTCAGTTTGTGTACACAATGCACATTGAATCACCTGTTTCATTAAAGTCATTTCATTGTGTCTCGGCGGGACTGGTATATTCATGAGTTTAGTGCAAGCGAGAATAGCATTTCTGTTTCTTACTGTTTTATTCCCTCTGTCCCTCCATCCCCCCTTTTTTGTAACATGGTGATCTGCTTCCTGAAATTGCAATAGAAGATATTCCTAAGTTAATAGAAACTAATGTAAAGTGCTGTCTGATGACATGACGCGACCTCATGAGGACTGAATGAAAACGGAGATTCAGAGGAAAGTTTATTTATGGAAACTGACCTTCTTAGGAAATGCTACCAAGAGAAAGACACTATGAACTCCCGACAGAATGACGCAATCTTTGTCTTTCCTTTTGTATAAAAAACACTTGCCATTTTCAAGTAATCATTTCTAAGGATCTAAATAGAAAGATTTTTTAAAAAGTAACTCCACAGAGCAAAAAGCTTCACATGGCTGAATTTAAAGACTATGAGGCACCGAAAGCGGGATGGAAGCAAGATTTCCCGTGTTCAACCTGCACTGTCGCTGCAGAGGGCCTGTGCAATGGCGGGCGAGTTTGCCCTCCTTGGCGGACTCAGGGTTCCCAGGGATGCATGTAAAGCGTGGCTGGCACACTCTGAAGATGGCATTAGAGGAAAATTCCAAGTGTTTTTGGTTTGTTCGTGGATTTCAACTAGGAATAAAAACACATAAGATTATGAATTGAGAGTGGGGAAGAGCCCGGAAGTGAGGCTGTCTTCGTTTTAGTCCATCCTGGTCCCTGACTGTGACTTCCTTTCTTAGGAATCCTGCATTTCAGGAGAGCAGCACGCCTCAGCTTCGAATTTCCTCATCGTACGTAGTCAGGGTGCCCCACCTCACACTTACGTTAAAGGGGTCACTCATCTAATTATAACCTTATAACCTGACATAGACACCGTGAGAAAAAGACTTCTTTATTATGTATGCAGTGTTGTGCCTGCATGTATCCCTGCCGGCCAGCAGAGGGCGCCAGAATATCATGACAGATGGTTGTGAGCTACCATGTGTTTACTGGGAATTGAACTCAGGTCCTCGGGAAGAGCAGCCATTTCTCTTAACCTCTGAGCCATCTTTCCAGTCCCCTTATTTTTAGCATACATAAATTTAACTTTGAATCAAGTTCTGTGACCACCACTTTCTGAAAAGAATAAAAATCATAGTTGTACTTCTTTTTCTAGTGGAAATATAATGAGTTTTACCACGTTGAAGCTTCATGCAGCCAAGGGCCGGTCTATACCTGTAATATTGCAGACCTACAGCCTTATACTCCCTATAATGTCCGAGTGGTGGTGGTCTATATGACAGGAGAAAATAGCTCTTCGAGCCCAGAGAGCTTCAAGACAAAAGGTGGGTATTAGTATCCTCCCCGAGGGATACAGACCTCGCTGCTCCGAGTCCCGCCAGTCCAATTCTAGAGGCACACATGCTTTCTTAAAAAACAGATTATATTTACCTTCAGTTTATGCTTGTTAGCGTTTTGTCTGAGTGTATATACGTACATTGCCTGTGTACCTGGTACCAAAGTTAGACACAAGAGAGTGTTGGGTCTCCTGGGTTTGTAACTGGGTCTGTACAGGTGAGTATGGGTCACCATGTGGGTGCTGGGAACAGAACCTGGGTCCTCTGCATAATTAACAAGTGTTCTTAACCTCTGGGTCGTCCCAAATGTTTTCCCAAAAGAGTCATTACTATGTCTGTAGATTGTGTGAATGAATTGTCGAGTCAGGAGTTGTTACAGGAAGGACCAAAACCATATTGGTTTGAATTTGTTGGATCCTAAGAA